>JARHVA010006109.1:140000-740000 GCA_037957365.1 Torreya grandis | reverse complement strand
GATAAGTTTTAAAACTATTCCTTAATACATCAATTTAATCTATCAACATAAGCATGTGAGAAGATTAATCTAAAGCATGAATAAGAGCATACAACACATCAACACATCATCTACATGGGAAACCCTCTTACATAGTAAAACCCACTCTCAATCTTAAAAACACTTGGACTACTTGTCCTAAGGTGTTACAAACCAAAGAATGATTAACTCTTTTTTAGTAGGATTTAGTGAAATAAAAGTTCCATAAGGAGCACCAACCCCTAAGATGATCAAGTCCTCCTAACCCCCCAAAACCTTGATCAAGTCATCCTGAACAAAGGCCTTTAGTGAAACACCTATTTCACAAGGAGAAACTACCCATAAGGAAGATCAAGTCCTTTACACCCGCCTTTGAAATAAACACCTCCACATTTGAATTGATGTATTCAAAACCTAATGATGGACCTTTGATAACACAACCTTCTTCACACACTTACAATGCATCAAAAACCACATTTTGGATCATTCCACTCCTTATATCCTCCTCAGATCATATACAGTCACCAAACCTACAATAGCTCTATAAAAATTATAACAATATGGCCATAGGGTCATCCAAATAGATAATACTCTGATCTTCCTCTAAGATCAACCACCAAGCTCACACAAAAATCATCTATCTTTTGCTCATCCATAAAACATCCAAAACATCCTTTTGGATCCACCTAGATCTCTTTGATTATCCTCAACTTGCAAGATCACTATTATGTCTTAAAAAACATGACCCATAAGTCATAGACATAGTCCTCAAACTACTCTACTCATTAATTTATCTACTAGGCACATACCCTATCTTCTTTCATTTTCACCAATGCTATCTATATTCACCAAAGCCTCACACATCTAGAAATCATTATATTTGATTTCACTATTTATAGATTCTTCATGAATTATCATATCCAAAATAATAATTTTCAGCCACAACACATACCTTCACACTTAAGGTATATTACATGGGTCACACTTAAGCACAACTCTCTTTCAAATAGGCATAAGTCACCTTTTTATGTCATGTGATGACCCATTAACCTCTTTGACACTTATCTAAGAAAAATCAGAAAATAGTAACACTTTCCAACTCATGGATCCATGCCACATGATCTATAGGTCCTCATTAAATACCAAAAATCATCATAGTACCTTTTTTATTAGGCACAATTTTCTCAAACAACATTTTGTATAGTAACCATTATGGGTGAACACAGTCAATTTATAAACCTTTATTTATACTTGATATGATTAGGTAGACCTTAATTATGCACATAAAACATCCTAATGGAGTCTAAAACATGCTCTAATAAATAGTTCATCTTAAAACATCAAGATACCAACAAGCATAGCTCAAATACTCTTCTTGGGTTACTTGAAAAATAGGCATGAACACATAGTCATATTTTAACCTCAAAATCTTTGACTATACACACTTTGATATATTATAAAAAGGTTCACTAGATGATACATGGCATCATCTTCAACTTTTGTTTTTATAACACCTTTGAATTTGTCTTGGATCAAAAGTTATAGACAAAATACAAAGCATTGGTTTTTCCCTTTTAAAATTTCAAAAATTTAAATCCCAACGGTCACAGTTAAACTTCAATCACTTAAGATTCATCTCATGCCCTCAAATCTTAGATAAAATATGCACCATCAATGTTTTTTGAAAATTAATTCATAGGTGCCACTGCCCAAATGTTAAACCCCAAATCATTGACATCATTTCATGCAATATTACAATATTGACTCAATGCACAATGTTGATCTCTATCGATCAACCAAGTCTTTATATTATAATGCTCACCATTTTATCTTTCTTAAAACCCCCATGATCATGACACTTGGCACCCTCACATGCCTTTTGAGCATTTATAATGTTAAACATCAAGCACTTATCATCATCTCTCTAAATATAAACCATTAATCTATATTTTTATGATTGCTCATGAACTATTGAATCTTCATTTGGTCATGATCTTTAACATTATGCAAAATAGACTAAGTATGGGAACCATTGCTATCTGCCTAAAAGGAAAACTTTATACAATCATATATTTTATGTCACTCACTCACATGTTCTCAAATTTAGACCATATGTTCTCCTCACATAGGATAATATAACCATATATCAATCTGATCTTATATCTCTTTTTTGTGCAAAATATAATTCCATTAATTTTCTCACTCATATTTTTTTGCCACAAAGCCAACTATGTGAAAAACTACTTCGAAGGCCAATTTTGAACATGCATATCTTTTGTCATGTTTCATTGCTTTACCTAAAATTTAGGGCATATGAAATAGGTACAAAATTTAAAAAAACCCATATGATCAACTTATCTTGAAACTACCACAAGTGTGAAATATTAGTATATCAATATGCTTACTCAGCTCTTCTCACCATATTACAAATTTGACTATGGGAAAACACTGTCGAACTACTTGAGAACCCAATTTTGAAATTGCATAAATTTTGTCATGCTTAGTCACATGATCTGAGTTATAGAACATAACATGCTCCCTCATAGGTAAATTCATCCATATATCAATCTACTCCTTAAATTTCATGTGTGAGATGTGACATCACCAAACTACTTACTCAACTCTATTTCAATGTAGAAAACACTATCACAATGCTTGGAACCAACTTTACACATACATATATTTGGTTTCACTTAAGTGCATGACTGGATAATTATATCATATAAACTAGGGACTAATGTAATCACAGCCATATGACCAACTCGTTTTGACTCATCCACACATGGAAATTATCACATCAACAAACTTACTTCTTAGATTTTTTGCCACTAGACCTAAAATGTCTAGATAATAATAATGATCAACCAAATGACATTAACTCATTCACACAATAACTTAAGGAATATATAACCTCTTATAGGACCCCTTTCATGTAATCAATACTTAATACTCATTCCTCATCATCTCTAAACACTCAAACTCTAAAGATCAACCAAGTCTCCATCAAACACACTAGGACAAACACATTACACACTTTGTAATTATCACTTAGACTATTAAGGAACTTAATCCACTCATATGGACACATATATTACATCACCATGACATCATTGACAAATCTCTAACAATTTCCCCCTTTGTCGTTGATGTCAACACACATCATGCAACTCACCTTCCTTCTCTCTCACCATGCACTCTCACAATAAGAACTTCCTCCCCCTTTGACATGATGATAAAGTGGGCACCATCTAATCCTAAGAACCTAAAAATACCATCAATAGGAGATTAACACCTTAGAGAGATGATACAAACTCCCCCTTACTTTAATTTTACCTATTCTTACCTTGATAACTTCCTCTTCATCCATGCCAATAGTCTCTTCAAGCAAGTAGTAAAACTAATGAAGAAAGAATGCACAAAATTAATAAAATATGATATAAATAATGAAGAAACATAAAATGGAATCCCCATAAGATATTTTATCTATTTAAACTCTTGATCATCTTCAGATCTCCACACACCATAAAGAACCAACACACAAGATTACTAGCCTCTTTTCTCAAGCCACCTTAGGGACCACCAATAAAATTTCATGCCACTCACCAAGTAGGAAACATTATATCAAAAAAATTTATAACTCTCTTTTAAACACTCATGTCTTAAATTTTTTTAGAAACTGAGCAAAAACATCACATATTCATTATTAGGCCTATCTAGACTCTTGCGTAACCCTAACTATAAACTGTAGAGCCCAAAAATTTTAGTAGACACACCATCAAGACCTAAAAATTCATATCTATATCAATTTAATATTCATCCTAAATAAAACCAATTTTAAATAGCTATCTAATCTTATAAAATATACTTCCTTCATAAACCTACTAGCCAACTAGGCTTCCATCGTGACAAAAACATGAATAATTTGAAAACCACAAACCTTTAGATCTCTTTGAAGCTTGATTTGAATACCTATTTTTCCCATTCAACCTATTAAGAATCCTTAGACTTAAATTCATAAGGAAAACCACTTTTCTAGTAGATCCTAAAACCCTAGAATCTCACAATAAATAAGGTCAACAAACCTCCTTTTGGTCAATGCTCTCATCTAAAACTTGTTATACACCTAAAGACCTAAAGACAATCATTAGATAATTTTGGACCAAGAATTTATCTTCCACATATTTTTGAACCCAGACATCTTATAAACCATTTTAGGACTTGCATACTCTTAAGCACAAACTTGGAAACCCAAGAGTAAACATAATTTTTCTAATTGCACATAAGAAATATTCAAAGCTTGAAATCACCTGAAATGCATCAAAGAGAAGTGTATAGACATTTTTGAGAATAAATATTTTCTTGATATTATACTAATATCATTAATCCACTTGGAAACATCCATTCTAACCCTACAGACACTACATAACTAAAAGACACGAACCTATAGCAAGCCCCTTTACTCTTAAGCCTTCTTAATCCTTGGACCTATCTTCCTATAGAAATCACAAGATATTTTTGCTCATGCAGGAATATTTAGTACCTTATCAAAACATATGACTTGGTTTGATAAATTTATCATATCAATCTTCTTGAATTTATAAATATAGTAAACATCTTCACTCTTCTATCATAATAGGAACATCTAACATATGATCTCCCTAACTCCATGCTTCACTGGTATCATGACATCTTAAACAAGTCTTTGAATACTATCCAATCATAGTCAATAATTATATAGAGACACCTCATCTTTAGAACTCTGTGAACTTTTATGTCATACACAACTACTTAATAAGCCTTAATAAGATTAACAAGATCTAGGAGTAGGCCTAAAAGAGAAACCTTCAATTTTTAGGCTCACCTAGAAACTACCAAAAATTGATATGAATATTGATATTAAAAATCATCTTTATACTAGAGCATTCCAACCATGATCAATAATTTAACTCCATCTTAAGAAAAAACTTCTAAGATTATTCATAAGATTAATTTCTTCAACAAATAGATATATAAAAAGAATGCACAAACATACATTTTTGTCAAACAATATCAACCAAATCTAAATTGGTATCTACCATGCTTCTTGCTTTTAAAATGTATCCTTCAAGCTTAGATAGAGACACCTTAATCTAAAATATCCTATAATAATGTCAAACTAGGAGATTCCCATAACTCCTAATTTTCCTTCTCCTCCTTGGTCATATGATACTGATAGTTCTTCTTCTTCTTAGGATTAAAATAAGAAATATGATCAACAATAGTAAGATGTTCACTTGGATCCATACATACCCCAGAACTAGCCTTAACCAGCACCTTGGTCTTCTCCTTGAGCTTTACTTGAACTAACTTTTGATTTTCCTTTTCTTTCTAGATAGTTGAAACATTCTTTTCTTTAGACTTATCAACAAATGTTGATAATAAAAAATCTTAACTATCCTTCACTTTTGATCTTTTTTCATCCTTGGTAAATAATCTATTAAGACTTTTGGACTCAACAGGGTTAGTTTCCTTAGCCTTCATTTCCTCAAGTCTCCATATCATAGTTTGAATCATCTCATATTTGACAACCATCTTACCCACTTGGTTTTTGAGTTTGGACTGATATGTAACACATTCTTCAAAATCAATTTTCTTATCAACCTCTTGACTAGAGTGATTAGCATTGGTAATATTTGGTTTCCATAACCAAGAATGACTTTTCTTATGTAGAATGAAAGCTTCAAGTCCTTTGAGATACCCTAAGGACATAATGACTCCACATGGGTATAAACTTTCAATATGACCAATCTTATGATAAATAAAACAAGTAGCATCATTCATAAATTTTTATATATTTGAACTATGATCAATATTTGGCCAAAAAATCTTTTTATCATATCTCTATGAATTTCCATACTTGATCTACTTCCTTATTTTTGTATATATTTCAAAGCTTTCAATCTCATTAACATACTCAGGATTCTCATGCTTCTTTTCTTGCTTATCCAACTTGACTATAATAAGATCATGCTCACTCTTCAATGCTTCCATCTCAATATTTATCAAAGTGTACTTATCTTATCTTTCTATTAGATATGCACTTGTCATCCTTAACTGATCCTCAAGAATACTGATCTTTTCATCATCCTCTTTAGCCTTATTGGCCATGTCTTTCAATATATATTCTTGTACTTTAATAAACTTTATCTATTCTTGATACTTCTTTTATTCTTTCTTAGACATTCCTAACAAACTTCCCTCAAGAGAAATGAATTGTGCTTCAAGACCTTTAATCATATTCCTCATTTTATGAATCCTCTTATTCTTCTCCTTTAGTTTACCAAATACACTCATAAGCTCAGCATCTATATGAACTTATTATTCCTCATTGTCATCTTTTATACTATTCTGATAATCTTCTTTATTAAAAATGATGTCCTTTTTTTTTGAACAACTTTCCTCTTTTGAACTCAAACTTGTCTTAGTATATACTAGTTAAACCTTGAGATCATTGATAACATTTTCATCCGTTTTGGACTATTTCTTTAAAGTACATATATGTTCTTCAAGTTCCTTAATCACAACCTTCCAATATTTATTCTCTTTATTCAATTATTTAGCCAAATTTGTACTAACTCAGGATCTCCTTCCGGCTGTTAAGATTCCACTAAAGGACCCACTCTAATACCAATTGTTAGAAGTAGCTACTAAAAAGGGGGTGTGAATAAATATACAATAATGCATGTTTAGCTTCAAAACCATTCCATCATACATCAAATTAATCTAGAAACATAAACATGTAAGCACATTCATCCAAAGCATGAACAAGAGCATAAAACACATCAATGCATCATCTATGTGGAAAACCATCTCAAGGAATAAAACCCACTCTCAAGCCTACAAATAGTTTGATTATATCCTATTAGTTATTACAAACCAAAGATTGATCAACTCCTTATGACCAAGATTTATTGAAATAAAAGTTCCAAAAGGATTACCAACCCCTAAGATGATCAAGTCCTCCTAACCAAAGGCCTTTAATGAAACACCTATTTCACAAGGAGAAACTACCCCTAAGTAATATCAAGTCATTTACACCCTCCTTTGAAATGAATACCTCCACCTTTGAATATATGTCTTCAAAACCTAATGATGGACTCTGATAATATAGCCTTTGTTACACACTTACAATGTATCCAAAACCACCTTTTAGATCATTCCACTCATTATATCCTCCTCAGCTCATATATAATCACCAAAAATATAATATATCTATCATGGAAACAAAAATAGGACCATGGGGTCATTCATATAGACCATACTTTGATCTACCTCTTAGATCAACCACCAATCTCACATACACGTCATCTATCCTTTGATCATCCAAAAAACATATAAAATATCCTTTTGGATCAACCTAGACCTCTTTGTTCATCCTCAACATGAAATAGAACTATTATATCATTATAAACATTACCCATAGGTTGTGCACATATTCCTCAAAATGATTTACTCATAAATCCATCAATTGGGCACATATCTTATCTTCTTTCCTTCACACCAACACTATCTATGCTCACCATAGCCTCTCACACATATAGCAATCATCATCTTCAATCTCACTATTTATATAGCCTTCATGAATTATCATGTCCACAATAATCCTTATGAGACATAACACATGCCTTCACACTTAAGGCATATTACGAGGGTCACACTTAAGCCCAAATTTCTTCCAAATAAGCCTAAGTCACCTTTTTATGTCCTATGACTATTCATTCACCTCTTTTACACTTATTCAAGCAAACAAAAACACATGAAAAGTTTCTAAATCATGGACCCAAGCCACATGATCTATAGGTCCTCCCTAAGTTCCAACAACCATCACAATATCTTTCTACTTAAGCACAATTTACTCAAATAACATTATGTACAAAAACCATTATGAGTGAACATATAATCAGTTTATAAACATTTTTTCATACTAGATATGATTAGTCAAACCTTCGTATGCATATAAAAGATACTCATGGAGTCTAAAACATCATTCGATCAATATTTCATCTTAAAACATTAATATACCAACAAACACAACTCAAATACCCTTCTTGGGTTACTTGCAAAATATGAATGAACACACAGTCAACTTTGATCTTTAATATATTTGATTGTGTACACTTTCAGATCTTCTAACTAGATTCACTATATGCACCATGGTGTAGTGTTCAACTTTTATTTTTATATCACCTTTGAATTCATCTAGGATCAAAAGTTATGGATAAAATATAGAACATTGGGTTTTCCCTTTGCAAACTTCAAATATTCAAATGCCAATGGTCACAATTAAACTTTGGTCATTTAAAATGAATTTCATGCCATTAGATATTAGATCAAATATGCACCATATATCTTATTTAAAATTTAAATCATAGGTCCTACTACCCAAACATTAAACCTTAAATAGTTGACCTCATATTGTGTAATCCTATAATATTGACTCAGCATACATTATCAATCTCTATAGATCAACCATGTCTTTATCTTATAGTTCTCATAATTTAATCTTGATTACAACCCCCATGATCATGAAACTTGGAACCATTAAGTGCCTTCTAAGAACTTATACTATTAAAAATCAAGCACTTATAATCAAATCACTCAATATGTACTATTTATCTATATTTATATGATCACTCTTGAACTGTTAGATCTTCATTTGGTACTAATTTGTAACATTGTGCAAAAGAGACTATGGGTAACATTCCTATCTACCTAGATGGCCAACTTTGCATATTCATATCTTTTACCTCGCTCACTTGCATGATTTCAAATTTTGACCATATATTCTCCTAACATAGGAGAATATAACAATATCTCAATCTACTCCTAGAACCCTTATTCATGTGAGATATAATGTCATTAATATGATCACTTAGATTTTTTTACCACAAATCCAACTATGTCAAAAACTACCTAGAAGGCCAAATTTGAACATGCATATCTTTTGTTGTGCTTCATTGCATGACCTAAAATCTAGTGAAAATCAAATAGGAATAAAATTAAATAAAACCATATGATCAAATTGTCTTAATACTTCCACATGTACAAAATATGACTATATCAATATGTTTTTTTCTTTCCACATTGCAAATTTGTCTAAGTATGAGAAAACACTATCGAACTACTTGGGAGCCCAAATTTGCACTTGAATATCTTTTGCCATGCTTAGTCGCATGATATGATACATAATTCATAGGATATTATATCATTTATAAATTCATACATATATCAAGATGCTCTTGAAACTTTCATATTTGTGAGATATGACATCATCAAACTACTTACTCGACTATGTTTGAACATAAAAAACACTATAAAAATGCTTGGGAGCACAACTTTTCACACACATATCATTGGTTTTTCTTCATTGCATGCACCTAGATTTAACACATAGTAACTAGGGAATAATTTTATCAAAACCATATGACCAAATCCCCTGTACTCATCCACACATGTAAATTATGATGTTAACAAACTACTTACTCAGATTTTTTGCCACTAGACCCAAAATGTCTAGATGAAAACAATGATGAACCAGATGAAATTAACTCATGCACAAAAGCACTTAAAGCATATAAAAACTCTTATAGGACTATTTTAATATATTAAATACTTCAAACTCATCCCTCATGATCTATAAATAGTCTAAATCTGAAGATAAACCAAGCCTCCTTCAAGCATACTAGAACAAACACATTGCACACATTGTCATTGTCACTTAGACTATCAAGGCACTTCATATAATCTAATGGACACCTCTATGACATCACCATTACATCATTGATAACTCTAAAATAGATGGGTTAGATAAGTATCTGGTGGAAATAATGAGAACATGACAAATGACTTTATGGAGGTGATGAAGGAAGAGTTTGAGATGTCCATGATAGGATACCTATAATTTTTTCTTGTGTTAAAAATCACTAGATCTAAAAAAGGTATATTCATCTCACAAGATAGGTACATAAGAGAGATATTAAATAAGTTTGAGATGGAAGATTGTAAGTAATTTAGTAAACCCATGATCATAAAATATAAGTTGAACAATGAAGATGAGTCTTCAAAGGTTAATCAGACATCATATAGGTAAATGGATTGAAGTTTTTTGTACGCATCTTTATTTATACCTAACATCATGAAAGAAGTAGGTATTTTTGGAAGGTTTTAAGAAGATTCAAAGGAAAATCATATGAAATCAATAAAAAAGATACTTAGGTATTTCATGGGTGCTATAGAGTGTGGATTTTGGTATCCAATAAGAAAGGAGTTTAATTTGATAGCCTACACAAATGTAGATTGTGTACGAAGTATAGATGATAGGAAGAGTACTAGTGAAGGAAAATTCTTTATAGGTTGGTGCCTAGTTTCATGGATAAGTAAGAAGTGAACATCAATCACATTGTACACTTGTGAGTCTAAATAAATTTCAAGAACTTCATGTTGTACTTAGGTTCTATAGATGAGATATACCTTAAAAGACTATAAGGTGGAGTATGATGGTCCTAACCTTATTTATTATGATAAGACAAGTACTATAAACATATAAAAGAACCCTGTCATGCACTAAAGAACAAATAATATTCCCATCAAGTATAATTTTATAAGAGAGTAGGTAAGTGAACAAAGTGTCAAACTTGATAATGTTTCTATACAAGATCAGATTGTAAACATCTTGACCAAACCACTTTCAGAGGTAACTTTTGAACACCTAAGATAGGAATTGGTTGTAATTATCACCTCTTAAAATCATTGATGAAGTAAAGTAATTAGGAATATATAATCATGCTCATTAGCTCCAATAATAGGTGATTTTTTTAAAGAATTTATGCATGGAGATAGGGATAACATGTTTTTTTATGTCTCATAAAGTCATAAGTCCTATGTGTTGAGTATTTTGGTTGCAAGGAGTGTGATCTAAGGAGTTATAGACATCAATTTTTCATTTATGTCAAAGGAGGAGAAATATAATAATGGGTAAATAATAATGATTAGTATATAGTATGTTTTTCCATTGATGAAAAAGGGGGAGATGTTGAGTATTATTCCTATTTTTGAAGTTTGGCATTGATGTTATCACTGAGGTCATTGAATTATGTTCTTATTTTATAGCATCATTGAGAGGTATTAAATTTTTTGAGGAGAATTTAATACATTCTATTAAGGTATAATATCATCAATAAGTGTTTCAAGGTCAATTTTCAAGTGCTTCACAAGCCTAGTCATGACACTAGTCATATCATGAAGAGTCCTAATGAGAAGGTTTGAGCATGGTGTCTTGATGATATAGATACAAATAAACATAATAAGTTATATCAGGTTGTTTTAACATGTATTTTACCCCATTTATCACTCATATGAGTCTCAGGGTGAGCTTATAGGGGTAGGATCTATAGACCTAATATGCAACTAGACCACCTCTGAACCCTGCTTAGCCTAATGAGACATCATGATATGTTGACAAGACATATGAAGTATTTTTGAAATTTTTTAAGAATGTTATATTTTTTGAGCATTTATATGATGTTTTTAGATATTTGATAGTGGTTACAAGGTTATTTTAAAGGCCTAATGTGACTTCCAGTTCAAGATCTAAGTAAATAAAGAGAGAGATGGTAGCCAAATGAGGTATGAGATTAAGATTTCAAGATAATAATAAGAATATGATAATTTTAAGTAGTGTGATAGATATTTTTAGGTGTGTTTAATAAGTATAAGGTCAAATTTTGAAGTTTTAAGCTTGAAAAACTATTATGGGGTCTCTCAAGTGCATATAATGGAGGGTTCTCAACCTGAGAAGAACTTTCAGGTGTTCATTGGAATGTTTAATATATACATGTGAAATGAATATATTAAGGAGAGATGGTAAAGGGTAAAAAATAAGATATCTAGTCATTAGTTTTTTAAATTAGGGGAACTCCTTTATTAATAATCATTAACACCATAAATAATGTTAGCCCTCTCTAAAACCCTAACAATGACTTGATGTGAAATATATTATTTTAAAGTGATTAGAATGGATTGGTATGGATATTACATTAATTGTATGTTTTATTAAACTCTCCCAGTGACCTCCAAGTGTGATTTATTTTTTAGGTGAATGAGTGGACCCTATATGAAAGGCCTTATTTCTCAGACATTTTCTATAACATTCAAAGTTGACAAAGTTAAAGATAATAAATAGATGGAGGAAAATATTGAGATTTATATTTAATGTATATGATGTTTTGTGAAAATTTTATAGACATAATATTTGGTAAAATAATCATCCAAGTTGACCAGTTGCTAACATATCTAATGGTGTAAATAATGAGAAAACCAGGCATATATGAGAAGTTGATTAGGTATGTGTTCTCATGGAAAAAGGATGAATAAAATTACATTAATATGTTAATAAATAATTTTAATAAATTTTAATTTTGGATATATGTTTTGGAGGTTATTGGATATGATTAAAATGTTGATCATAAGTTGACATGTTTGGTTTAGATGAGACAATGAGGTACAAGACTATGAGATTGGTTTGCAAGACTAATATTTGCATTTTACCATATTATCTATTTATATAATAATGGTATGATGAAATAATAGGATAATATAAATTAATTTTAATTTTTTTAAATTTTTTCTCTAGGTTTTGAAGACCATTGTTTCCATGATTGTGTTTTGAGCCTAGTTGGCAATTCTGAGTGGGTTACTTGCAGATAAGGGTTTGGGTCCTTTTTCCATATGTAATGAATTAAAATTAACTTGGTGAATTTTTTAATTTATTTAAGGTTAAATTTATATGTTTTATTTACATTTTATTTATATAATTTTCATTTTATCTTTGATAGTTCAAGATAGACTTTCTGGGTATGCACAGGCCTACTTGTGAACAGTGCTAATGGCATGCTTTAAGGGGCGATTAGAGATAAAATATATCACGAACATAATGGGAAAGTATTATGGGTATATTTTAATGTAATTTTAAGTTTTAATACCATTTATAATGTTTGAAATTTTTCCAATAAGATCAAAGGGTAACATGTGCTAATGAAGGCCTAATTGAATTAGGTCTCATTAAGGCCTAAAAGAGATTTTTGGTCCTATATGCTATGACTGACCTATTATAATGTTTGATTAATGTTTTTGGAATGTAATAAGGCATATTATATGGAAAATATAAATTTTAAAGTGTGTATTTATAACCAATAGGTGTATGAGAAAGAACCTAGTATAAGAATAAGGCCTAATATACCTAATTGACTAGTTAGAGGATGAGTGAGTTGAAGCAAAAGATATAACAATTTTAAGAGAAAAATAAGGTATTTTAGACAATAATAATGGTGTAGATAAAACATAATTAATATATAACATAGGTAATTTTTATGAATATCAAGGTCAAATGACCTAATCCATCTTGAAGAGACCTAGTTGAGTGAAGGAGCCTAAAAGGCAATTTGAGAGAGCTAAGAGTGTGAAGAGATGAATAGGTGGTAATTATAAATTATTTAATAAATAATTTGTAATAAATGTGATAAAATTGATCAGTTGGATGAGTTGGTGTTGAGTCATATATGGGGTTGGTGCCTCCTTACAATTAGGTGCTTAATAAAGTCCAGTTGAGTAGATGATTGGCTAGTTAGGGTTGGTTCTCCATGTGAAGTTGGTGCTTCACTAAATATTGATGTTTGTATTATATGAATGTATAAATTTTTTATATTTTTTTGTGTTTTATTCCCCTTGAATTTTTACCACTCAAATAATTTCTCTATTTGTTATGCTCTTATCTTATGCTCATATAAATGGTTTTTGATGTGTTGTTAGTTCACTATATTACTTTGACAGTTTATGAATGATAAAGTAAAGTTTTAAAAGTTTATTTTGAAGAGTGATTCACCTCCCTTTTATTCATTGTGATTTAAATAGTAAATTTAATATTTTTTAATGTTTTAATAAGTATTTTTCTTTTTTTGGGTTTGAACCATTTTGATTTAATAATTTTGGGAATATTGGTGTATTATTCCTAATTTAATTAAAGGTTATAAGTAGTAAAATAAGTAAATAAATATTAAATAATTAAGATACTAATTTTTGTAAATTATATTTCAATTTTTACCTTTTTAAAAGTAGTAACAAGAGGGAGAAAATAAGACTTAGTTAAAAATTGATTGATAGAGTTGAGATAGGGTCTGTGATTCACTATGCAAGACTGGGACACTATCAAAGACTAGGATTTAACCTTCATTTTATGATTCTACAAGAGTGAAAAAAGTGGATAGGAGTGGCACTATCATGTATTCCACCTCTACTACTCCTATCTCAAAGAGCTAAGATTTTTAGGTTTTGTTTGCTATGTTTGTGTTACCTTATTTGTGATGTTTTGATAGCTATAAGTCTATATATCTCCATGTAAGGTAGATTTTCTATTTAAAACCTATACTTCATTTTGATTTTACTAATTTCATGAAATATGGGGTGTTATGATTTGTAATATTCATGAAACATATATCCACATCCCTTGTGTGGGTATGCTATGTACATACCAATACTTCAAAGAGGGATCAAGCCATATGTAGTTCTCCCACTGTATGTGATTTGTGTAATAGAATGTATGAATATGAAAAATATTAAACTAGATTCATTTGATGTTGCTAGTGGCTGGTGTGAGGATTTGAATAAGATTTTAAGTCTATTGGCTAGTTGTATGTAGAGAATAGGGAAGATTGCTTGAGTAGTCTTTCTTGTATTATTACTTAGTGATATTTTCCAACCCTTTCTAAATGATAATTTAATGGGATTTTATATGGATATATTGGTCATGGGTTTAATGTGCGTACATTAGGTAGATAATGAAAGGGATGGGGAATTATAATAAAAGACCATTGGGGACAAAAATACATTTGGATAGGAGCATTGAAAGTAGATAGGACTGGCATCAACACTATATTCCAAGTATGGAACTATTATCCTGAGCTAATGGGATATAAGGGGATGAATTAGTTATGAAAACAGTAGTCTATATGATCTAGGATTAAGTTTGGAAGGCTAAAAATGACTAATAATTGGTAAAAATATGCCTATGAGGGTCATTAGATAAAGTACGAGGGACCTATAGTTTGGGTATCACAGGCCACACTCAAGTTACCATTTTTTGCATTTTATATGACCACATTTGCCCCACTTTATTCTAGTGATGCAGTAAAGTGAAGTACTCAAAAAAAGGAAAAATAGAAAGCGTACCTAAACTTACCTACAAGGGTGAAGCTAATGAAGCTATGTGATAATGGGTGTGCATGGAGAGAACATGTTGTGAATTATGAATCTATAATAAAAAAGAGTAGATCAGTTCTTGCTAGATATGTTATATCTAAAATAAGAATATACAAAGTTTTGTAAGAAAGAGAGATGAAGAGAAAGGAATGAATAAACCTCTCCATGTACATGGACTAATACAAAACCTATTGTGATCTTGAGTGATGTTGGATATGCTAGATATTTTGGGTATGGTGTACCTAGAGGGATATCATGAATGGAACTGAGTGCTTAATTCCTCAAAAGTGGCTTAAGAATGCAAAGGCTTGCCCTTTAGCTCCATGGTCACCCACAAAGTTAAGATATTTGATATTTCACATGTTAATTGATATTTGGATTATGTGTCTAATCCCTCTAAATAGGTGGCTCAAGAATAAAAAGGCTAGCTAGTCCTTTGGATCAATCATTACCCTATGAAGTGAAGTTATAAATTGACACTAGTATAAAATATATTTCATATGAGATGGATCCTAAATCTAATGAATTTAATATGATCTAAAAATGTTGGTATGGATAGGTAAATGTATACTAAAAACTAGGCCACTCTTGGCCACTCTGAAAGATGGAGATTGGGCTTGTATGAAAGTCACTCCAAAACTAGTGCACTAGGCTTATATGAAAGCCACTCCAAAATGTGTAAGTTAGGATTTATATGAAAATCCACTCATAAATGATGATAACCACCTATATATGGATTAATGCATGTAATTACTAAGAATGCATGTGTAATACTGAACTCAAAAATAAAAGAAACAAATGTGTTGCACAAATTGCCCGTAATCAATAGTGTCTAAAACATGGATTTTGATCTAAAAGTTATACCAATTATCATATCTAAAACTGGAAGTGAGGGACATCATGCCATGCATGATATGCCCTATATCTAGATTATCTTAGAAAAATTGTAGTAAATATTACTCATTTTAAACTAGTTTGATTATGTAAAATTTTAGTTGAATCGACTTTTCTTCTTGCTTCCAATAAGTCTTATTTTTTTGCTATTTAGATAGGAGCACTAGAAATTTATAGTAGTTGAATTGGTACTGTAGTCCAATCTTGACTAATTTTTTGACTATTAGGAGATTTGATCTCTATGAAAAAACACCTATTTATTTCCCCCTCTTCTAAGGGTAAGAATGAAGACCTTGCAATGAATTCCCTCAGATCAAAGAGCCCTAAAAGTATTTTATTCTATAAATATATATGATATAGCAATGATAATCAAATATATATATATATATATATATATATATATATATATATATATATCAAGATATAACATGGTTTGAAATTAGATATATTTATATCAATAGGGACATGATTCAATAGATATAATAATGTAATAACATGTGTGAAGTACTAAATTAGAACTAGAAGTATTAGTTATTATGGAGGGATGGAACATGATGTCCATCATGGCATCCAAGAAATAAAAAATAATGCATGATATGGATGATGAAATTATAAACAATTCAGAAATCAATTAAGAAAAAAACATTCAAGGCAAGAAGCAACAAGTATACAAGGGTGGCTAATGGGCCAAGAAAATAAGGTACATGGGCACATGCCACTCAAATTAGAAAGTAAGCATACAATTCATGTTAAAATTCCACATAAACATACATTTTAAAATAAATTAGGTTGGCATGAAATACACAATCACATAAAAGAGTATAGGCAAGGGACATTGGCAAATGTCCTAAGTAATAGGCAAGAATAAAAGTAAAGGGCATTAGAAGATGTCCAAAGTAAAATACAAGACATAAAATAAGAACTTATAAATGTAATCACGTCTAGCTACATAAAGAAAGAAATGAAATCATGTAAAATACTAGAAATACAAACACATATAACTAATCAAAGTAAGAAGTGAAAATATGCAAAACATGTCGTACAAGACTAGGTATATGCTAATAGATACACAAGTGTCTTATACTAGTGAGATGTTGATAGAGTAATCTATGTAACCTAGTAAATAATGTACATCAACATGATAACTAGAGTGTGTGGTGTAGGAATTACATAACTTAGATGGTGTATTCATGTAGAAAATGACCCCAAGGGGAAGATATATCGATGTGTGTCTTGAATGTAGAAGTAGGATGCCCCTTTAATAGATAGAGTGAAACAATCAAGGATCTAGATGTCACTACACACACTTAAAGAAGATCAAGTGAAGCCTATTAATGTATATAAATCAGAAAATAAAAGCATAGAACAACAAATGTAAGTCTATAATAGTAGTAAAAAGCTAAACCATGGATAATGCATACAATTGAAATGTTTTTTTTAGTATTTTTAGATTAGTTTAATGTTTTTTTATTTTTAAATGTTATATTGTTTTTGTATTTTTGATATTTTGTATTATTTTTAGATTTTGAGTTATATTTGAGCTATGTAAATCAAACATAAACAACTATGTATAGGTATTTGAGAAATACAATATGTACACAATGACATAAAAGACTAGGTTAGAGGGGGTAAAGGGTCAAATGTTGGATTTATTGGGGATTAAGATGGAGTAAGGTATCACAACCATCATCACATGCCTCAATATCATCATCATAAGTATAATCATATCTATAGAAGTTGTGTACATGGTGTCAAACTATCGAAGGTGAACTGAAGGTTACTCTGGTGGTAGAGATGTTGATTTTTCTCTGAGACATTAACTCTGGTAGTAGATTGCTTTAGTGGAAGTGGATAAGTTCATGTTGGTGGTGCTATAATATAAATAATACCTTGAACCTATAGTTTATTCAATCTCTACTATAAAGCTATACATGAGTTTGTATCATGGCCTATGATCCTATGAAAAAGACAAAATGGGCAACCATCCTACTATGATAATCTACTAATAGATCTATGTCATACTATAGGTAATATGATTAATCCATGATCAAGTAAAATATATAAAATAATATTTGGTTGATGTTGTGTGCTACCTACTTGAATTTGAATGATTGGCTCTATATCCATAGAGGTAACCATGTAAACTATATGTGTTGAGTGATTTATCTATGGCCAAAAATGTGGAGTATATATTATGAGTGTAGTATGAGATGTTAAGAGTGATGTAGGATGTGTAATGAGAGATCTAGAGTCATATTGGTACTCTCTTGGACCTACTAACATAAATCTCAACCCACACAAATAATCATTTTTTGCGTGTTGGTGTTGTATCATCATCTAAAAAATCTTGGGAGTCTGTATCAACATCATGTACATATGATAAATCAAAATTTACCAAAAAGGGTAAATATGATATGAGAATATAATGAAATATAGTGGTAAAATACAATGGTGCTGTGAGAGTGTTTGTAACTGATAGAGTAATTAGAGTGGATGAAGCTAATGTGACTGGCTAAATATGTAAAGTTGAGGACATAACTATAAGTGGAGGAGTGTTAAAAGTGATGGTCTCTCCAACCTCATATGTATGTATATAATCAAGATAAATGCAATGAGGTGGTGGTTTATTTGAGATATGAGGTTTCCCATATGGGAAAATAGTCAAAAATGACTCTATAGTTTGACAATATCTGAATGGTTGGTTATCTATTAAACTTGTGTATAGGTATCCTTCATGGAGAAACTTAGCACATCGATGAAGAGTATAAATAACTACTCCCATAGCATGTATCTAGGGTCATTTGAGTAAAATATTAAAATAAAGAGGACCCAACATGACCTATAACTATGTAGAGAGGGTTTTGGGTCCTACCATAATATCCAAAGTAATGGTGCACAAAATTTGCCATGGTATATCATCAAATCCTCTAAATTTATCATATTAATTTTACATGGATGTCATGTCCATGCCCATGGTCTATAAGAATGCAGTATTACATATATTAAGTCCAAATCCACAATCGACTAGAACTCTATTAACTGCACTGGTTTTGACTTGAGATTATATGAATAGTGGTAAATTTTGATCAATATTTATTTGAGATGGCATGTCATCATGATAAAAAATAATATAATATTCTATATTTTTTATTTTTTTAACTACTGATGTAAAATAAGAAGGCTTTGAATCAATGGGCATAGAAGTCTGAGTGAGTTCCTGATAGAGAATGTCCTTGAACACATGGGCCTTCTAAATTAGTTCTACCATGGAAATCTTAGCTAGTGTGTTTCTCAAATGATCAATAATATCATATTCCTTGTGAATATCTGCCTATGCTGGTAGGTTTTGGCCTAGGATGAGAAGGAATAGGAGGGTGGTGGGGCTCCTTACTAGGTGGAGGAAACATGGTGGCACATCAAGTAATAGCTCTAAGCATATTATTTACTATTTGTATAGGACTAGTATTAGTTATGGGAGGAGAGAAAAGATAATTGATAGGTCAAGGTGGTGGAGTGATAAAGGGTGTCAACTAAGCTCTCTAATGATGGGTAGTGACCTAGGGAAGAGCAAAATAGACCATGTACCATGACTTGATAGGGGATAGAGGCTCCAAGGGAGCTGATGCAAAATATATCATAGCATGTTTAATAATATCTTTCTCAAGATCAACCCATATTATCAAAAATAAGCATGAAAGATAAAGAGTTAAGCTTTGTATTAAAATATGGTAAACTTCATCATTCATGTACATGATAGGACCAATGACGGTCTCCTTATTTTTGTAAGAAATGTTAGAAAAATTTGTAAATAGGTGAGATCCATTTTTGAAATCTGATTTTAGAATGTAAGGTGATATCTTAAAAGCAATAGGACCTAGTGTATGCAACTAGGGTTTGAAAGATGATTAGTTTGATAATTTATATAAAAAAATTATATTTAAAGTGAATTTTTGAGTGCAATATGCAATTAAGAAATCAAGAATTTTATTGGAAAATTTTTGATTAAAAGAGACCTATTAGACGCAACTAGGTTTTTGAAAAATAAATGTTTTTGAAAATTACTATTGAAATTTGAAATTTGAAGTCAATTTATTATTTTAATATGCTAGTAAAAAATCAAAAAATTATTAGAAAATGAATGGGAAAATACTGGGACCTAGTATGGGCAACTAGGGTTTGAAATAAAAATTATTTTAAAATTACTACAAAATATTAAAATTTAATACTAATTTCTAATTTTATTATGTAGGAAAAAAATTAGAAAAATATAGGAAACATTTAGTAGGAAATTTACCCCAGGGTTTCTAGGGTTTTTAAGCACAAATGAAGTAAGTTGAATTCAACAAAAGATTTAACAATTTTGGGAATATTGGTGTATTAATTTTTAATTTAGTTAAAGGGTCTGAGTAGTAAAATTAGTAAATAAATATGAAATAATTAATCTAATAATTTGTGTAAATTAGATTATAATTTTGACCTTTATAAAAATAGCATTAAGAGGGAAAAAATAAGACTTAGCTAGAAACTAACTAATATAGTTGAGATAGGGTTTGAGATTCACTGTGAAAGACTAGGACTCTTTCACAAGCTAGGATCTAACCTTAATTTTATGAATGGAAATGAGTTTCAAAAGTGGATAGGAGTGGCACCAACACTGTAGTCTACCTCTATCATGGTTGTCTAAGAGATTTAATCTTTCTGGGTTTTGTTTTTTATGCATGTGTGACCCCATCTACGAATTTTTATAGTTGGAAGTCTATAGAGATATTTATAAAGTATATTTTATGTTCAAAATCTATACTCCATTATACTTTGACCAATTTCAAGAAAAGGTGGGGTTAGTGTGTGTAAGATTCATAAACACGTATCCAAACCCCCTGTGTGGGCATATTTCCTATATACCAATACTTTGAGGAGTGATCAAGCCATATGTAGTTATCCCACTTGATTGCCTTTATGAAATAGAGTGTATGAATATTCAAATTAATGAACTAGATGTGTTTGAGGTGTCTAGGGGCTAGTGTGAGGATTTGAATAAGCTTGAAAGTGTATTGGCTGACTATATGTAGAGAATAGGGAAAATTTATTGATTAGTATTACTTGTATTCTTAGTGATGTTTTCCAACCCTTTCTAAATGATCTTTAAATAGGATTTTATAGAGTTATATTGGTCAAGGGTTGAATGTGCTCACATTAGGTCAATAAAGATAAGGATGGGGAATAAGAATAAATTGACCATTAAGGCCAAAAATGCATTTGGACAAGAGTTTTGAAAGTGGACAAGAGTGGTACCAACATTATATTCCAAGTATGGTTCTATTGTCCTAAGTTTTCGGGGCCTAGAGGGATGGATTAGTCATGAAAATACTAGTATAACTAAGCTAGGATTATGTTTGGAAGGCTATGGATTAATAAGAATCAATGAAAATATGCCTATGATGGTCATGAGAGAAAGTAAGAGGGACCTATTGGTTGGGTGTCACAAACCACACTCAAGTTACCATTTTTTACATTTTATATGACTACACATTCATGTGCCTATATCATTACTTGCATATCCTATACTCTTGATGAAGAAGACAAACTCACTAAGAATAAGCCTTTATGTCACATTAGATTCCTAAATTTACTCCTTCAATCCTCTCATGATGTCTCTCCACTTTGATAGGGATTTTTGAAGGCTTTTAAAGCTTTTTTAACTTTGTCTTCATGGTTTGGAATATAAGAGAGGAAAGGTCTCTTCAAGGTTGTTAAAGAATATATCAACCTCTTGATCCTTCTTTAAACTAACCCATGACATTTTCATGTCCTCCAAGTGGAATAGAAGGTGATAAGTAACCTTGAAATCTTATTGAATAGCTTTTATGCATTGATTTGATGATTTGATGACTTGAAATCCTCCTCTTCTAATATGGCATAGGAAGGTGAAAATTTGGTTTTAAATGAAATAAATACATTTATCTCTATTGAAGGAATATATACGTCATATTAGACCTATAAAAAGTCACTTAAATCCATTAAACACTCCAAAAAATCTAGTTTTGCACATTTAGCTTGCATTTCTCTCAATTTCTTATAGCCCTCAAAACAAGTAAACCTCCTTGTATGGAATAATGTATGAAGTATCTTAGGAAAATAAAAATATTTTTAAAAATATAATATCCCATTATATATCCATGTCAATTTTTAGGACCCAAATCCAAGTGGAATTGTACTTTTTAAACTATTATCTTCCCCTAATTAGGTCTCCATTAGCCCCATCGGCTAGAAACTAAGTTTTTTCTCTATAATTTTCCCACATGTGTCAATATCCAAGAAAAAATTGATTAATTTTACCCATGACATGACCATGCTCCATGTCAATTTTTAAGGTATGAAACCTTGCACAAATAAGTGAACCATGAAAAGGCTAAAAACCTAGCCTAGAAGCTTGTGCATGCTTAAGAGACATTTGAAGTGATTTTTTAATACATTTTCAAGTTTTAATTCTTTAAATATTTTAATTGAGGTATTAAAAACATTTTTACAACCCATGATTCTGATGATAAGTGTTTTTAAGTTCTTTATGGGCCTACATATCAGACTTTTGGCTTGTAAAATAAGATTCTTAACATTTTGACCCAATTTATGACTTGTAGAGATCATATATAATTTTATGAGACTTTATAAGTTGTGTGAATGATTTTATAAAACACACACACACACAAACACACACACACACACACACACACACACACACACACACACACACACACACACACACACACACACACACACACACACACACACACACACACACACACACACACACACACACACACACACACATATTATACCTATTATCTTTAATTAATAGGAAATTCATACCTTGTACATTCATAAACACACCCATAACCATGTATTTCTATACAATTTATTTAACACGTACCTTCTCACTTGCCAAATTATACTTCATATGATGATTAATAGATATTATAAGGTCACTAAAATAATTATGAGCTTAATTAAATTCATTATAATACTATGGAGGGCATATCCCTCTCATTGTGTTACTAGGAGGGGTGTACGAGGGTTTAAGGTGTGCTGGGTTCTTAATGACTATCCATAGAGGACAAAACCTCCTCCCCTAAACCAATGCAACATGATTGAAGTTTAGATACAACTACAACACCTAAAAACTCATTTTTATACCATGCATATTTTCAAGGAAGATCTAATTAAAAATTGGTGTCTCTTGGGTTGTAACTTGGCAATTTATGAGTACTTTATGGTCTTAATGATTATTTATATAGGATAAATACCTAAAATAACTATAAATTACACTATATTGTATTATGGAGACATATTTACCACCTATAAAATCTATTTTACCCCATGTATAAGGACATGGTAACACTGAGCATAAGAAAACTTGTCATGAGTTATAATTTTATAGCTAGAAGGAATTATGAAGGTCTTTTAGACCAAATTGTCATTTTCTCTATTTATAATTGCCTAAGACATAGTGTTAAGACATATGACACCAATATTGAATTATTTACCTATACCTCTAACCATTATTCTTCATAATCCTACTACATCTTCCATTTTCCCATACTTCATGTTCTCTAGAAAATCAACACTAGTGACCATTACTTATGTGTTTGTTTAATTTTCTCATTACCAAAGAAGTTAGAAAATTCATGAAACATATATTTGAAGTTGTAAAAACCTTATCTATTTTTTTAATATCTTACATAAATATCCACCAATAGGCCTTCATCACTAAACCACACACATGCCTGTAGGCTTTTAATGATTTGAATGTCATGATTGAGCTGCCAAGAATCTTCTTATTATTATGGAGTTGAAAAACTCATATATTATCTTATTAAATTTATCAAAACATATTTATAGCCTTAAAGAATCATTAATTCTCAAAAACCAATTTCCATCACTATATTACATACATAGGACTCAAATTAATTAAGGTTTGACAATTTTTACTTGTATGTTTTCATTTGTTGTATTTGTCTTAATTGTATGCATTTTGATAAGGTCACTTACATTATTTGAAAATATTTAGGTATTATTAGACTTATATGATTTTATAAACTCTTTCCATCTATCTAATATGCAACTCTAATGCACATAAGTCTCTTTTTAGGTCTTTAAGTTTGAAAACCCACTTAAGTCACTCAAATAGTTCTATAGGTGCCTAGTTCTCTAATGAATTATTGTTGAGTATATACCTTTAATTTATGAATTTGGAAAAATTTATATCCTTTAGAAACATTAAATAAATATTTAAAATCTTTTATATTCTCTACCTACCAATTCATATATTATCTTTAATGAATATCTTGCATATACCTTATTCACTGCTTAAAGAGGCCTGCAGATTACATATGCATGTTGACTGAGTTTTAAACTTTAAAAAGAGTAGATATCCTACATATTATTCATGTATTGAATTCACACTTATATTTACCCCAGGATTATGTATTATAAAAACACTACATCTTTGCTTAGTATACTTGAAGATGAGTTACATCATTCAAGTACGCCTGATTATAGGTGAAGGTTTTAGCTTGAAGGTAGTTTAGAGGTCAAGACAAAGTCCTTTATGGTATATCTCACATACATTAAACTTTCATATACCTCTAAATATATGTACTTAGTTACCACCTCTCTGTTAGTTCTTGGGCTTTACATTTCAATCAATAGTTACTATATTGTATGCAAAAGGGAGACCTATATATCCAACTTTAGTCATTTTAAGATCCTTAAGGAAGCATATTTAGATGATGAAAACAATACATACAAAATTTTCATTTTTTTAATATTATTTTAAGAAGTATATAAAACTTTCAATGCACCTTTTATACTTTGTTCATACTACTTATTGTAGGCTTAAAGATAGTCCTTTGGGCTTAACACTCTTTTTTCTTTTTTAATCTACTCAATCCTAGCTGATCAAAGATGGATTCTAGAATGAGTAATGGTAAATTACAATCTTCTCATAAACTATTCTCATGTTTTAATGAATTAAATATTGCTTCAAGAGGCTTTAGATGACTTCATGATCACCAATATATACCTCACATAAGGATGAAACCTATAGGGATGCATTTGATTTATATGAAGACTCCATGAGAATTATCTTGACCTTGTCAAACCTTGAGGTCCAACCTTCAGTTCTTTATTATTATTATTATTTATACTAACATATGCATCTAAAATTGTAAGACAAACCCTTGCTTAAAAATTATTATAGACAACATCAAAACATAGTCTTCAAGTTTGGAGCATAAATTCCATTAGAGATCTAGAATGGAAGGTACTTAGATGATTGAGGAACATTGACTAAAATATAAAGATGATGAACAATTCAAACATCCCTTGTATGTATTAAAACCCTATGTAAAACCCTAAAACCATGAATAAAAATGATTATCATCTTAGAATATATGAAAATATGGAGTTTTCTTATCAATTTATTCCCACACGTGCTAAATGGGGATTGAAGAAACATTTGATATTCTTGACTAGACCCTAAACATCTCCTTTAATTTCAATTATGAATTCACATTTTTTCAAACTTCCATTTAAAAAATTAGGACTTGGGGTTTCTAAGTAGTTTTGGAGTACCCTTGAGTCTTAATTATTGTTTATAAATTATAGTAAATGTATTTTACAAAGAATGACATAAATTTGAATCTTACTAGGAATCCCTCCTCAATAAAAAATGTTAAGACCCAACTCTCTCTCCTCTATTTGTACTAAGCTTTTGAAAACTGCCTTTGTGATTTTGTGATGAGAGTGATGGAGAAAAAGAAGCATGTTTTGAATTTTTAATACCTATTAAATATTTAAAATCATGTATATGACTTATAGAAAACCAAGAGACACTTTTAAGGCATTTTCACCTACAAGTGAAAAACCTAAGTCCATACAAACTCCTAAACTACCTTCTTTAGAGTAAAAACTTAACTATTGTAACATGAAGGCCATTATTATGAAATGGGATGCTAGGTAAAGGTTAAAGGTTAGGTATTTTAAAAACACCATTTTATTATAATTATTCATATTTCCAAATTTTATTACCATAATAAATCTATAAATATCACTGCTATTGACAAATTTGATGCAATAACATGCAAAATAAGTGATGGCTCTCATACGATGTGTCCAAGGTCTATCAAGTAAATTATTATAGGATATTATCAAATTTAATATCATTAATTAAATATAAATATGATGGGAATAACCATGATGTGGATCTAAACACATGAAATGGGAGGCATTTTTATTCAATCATAACATTAGTACATACTCTACATAGATTTAAGGTTGCATTTGGACTATCCAAGAGACTTAGTGAAGTCAAGAGAAGTAACACCCATGTATGTTACTTCATCAATAAAAAACATGATTGACTTAGATTTAATATATTTAGACACTTAATGAATAAAATAGGATAATCTACATGAAGTAATATTTTATCAAGAATCATATAAGCAATAGGAAATTTACGTGAAAGGGAAAAATCTAGCATTTCATCAAATTGTATGGACATTTATTCACATTGTTGGAGAATACTATCCTTAGAACAATATAATGTGGATTATTACCCTATAGGTGGTGGTTTATGGATATGTTTTTAAATAAAATTTATATTAAGTGATTACAATGACAATGGGAAGTCCTCATTAGTTCAAGACAATGAATTTGAGAGGGAAGGTGAGAAATTTATGCAATGGGATCCCACTCATCATATATTAAGTGCATTGAACTAGATTGAGATAAAGGTATATAATACTAAATTAACTTAGTTGATAGAAAATCTGAAGTATATTTAAATAAATATGAAACATGCTAGTTTTTTTTAGCCAATGTCGTTTGACTAGGTAGAACAAAATGCATCAAGCTATTTGGTGTAGTTTACTTTACATAAGAACTAAAAATGCCTCTATCAATTTGGTCAATGTAGTAGGAAAAAAATAGTATAAATAATCAGCAATGATCTAGTTGATGCATTTTATTTATATCAAGGAATAATTGGTTGCATCAAACTACTCGATGTAGTTGGTTTACATATAGCCAATTATTTTAGGATATTTGATGTAAAAATAATGAAAGGATGAAACATAATAAAATATACCAGTCTAGACAATATAGTTAGAGAATTATTTTTAGAATGGATCAAAGTGGTCAATATAGTTTGGAATTTTAAATTTTTTGGTGAGTATATTAGGTTTGTCAAAGTAGTCACATGAGATGAGATGGTATTGAATTTTACATACTCAACATCTATAAAATGTGATGGATATGTGTTTTCCACAATTCTATAAATGGGAAAATTATTATAAGTAGAATGTGGATGAGGGTCAATTTAAGATACTACATTCCTCATGTTTTTCATGTTGACCACATTTTCATCATTAGTTAAATAATGAGGATCAACCAAGGCTTCCACAACATTAGAGGAAGGAGGTTCATTGGTAATAATTTGATAATTTAGAAGTGGGTCTTTATAGATGGAAAGGTGAGCATTAGCTTGATTGAGAGGTATTTAGCTACCTTTTCATAGGATTATTAATGTTAATGGATCACAATTTTATTATAAAATTAGGAATAAATGAAAAAATAAAGGGAGAAGTTCATAAGTTGCCTACATGTTTCATTAAAATGTCCTAAACTTTTCTGATACCAATTTTTTATATGGATCCTACAATGTTTGGTAGGGTGAGTATGGTAAATTTATATTACCAATGGTTCAGGAATACATTTTTAAATTTATACCTAGGATAATGGTTTATAAATATCAACATTATTTAGTATGATGATAAAGAGGGACAGGCTAAAAGGGACATTTTATGAAAGGTTACCAAAGAGTTATCTTGTTAGAGAAAATTAGAAGAATATCATGAATAACGTGTATCAAATCATAAATATCCATAACACCATCATTATTATCATGTTTACTTTTATATCTCATAAGCATACGAGTTCTCAAGGTAGGTTGGGAAGGCTCAAATTATCTTATAAGGAAACCTTGTCATTTATCTTGATTAAGAGCTTCTTCCAAGGATCTTGGAGAGAGAGTCCTGACCCCATATTAGAGTCTAGGATAGAGATAATTTTTGAAGAAATGGAATATGTTTTATTTTTCCATGTTGTGTTTAACTTTGTTAATAAGGTTTTCCAACACTCAATAAATGTTTGGGTGATTTCTGATTTTGCCTATTTATAGTAATGAAATGGGCTAAATTATTTTTGAGAAGATCATTGGTTTGAAATTCCTAAACTAAATCATTAACCAAGTATTATAAGATAGAGATATTATGAGACTTAAGTTTATTGTACCAATATAGAATATCATCTGAAAAGGTTTTGGTAGGAAATTTGGTAAAATTGAAGGTATTTATCTTAATCCCATCTTTGTACAGGTTACCAAAAGCTTTCAAATGAAAAGAAAGATTACTACATCCATTATATGTGATAGCAAGAGTGATACCTCCTATATATATATATATATATATATATATATATATATGTATTCAATTTGAGTAATTACTAGTTTGTTTTTAACATTCTTCATCATTTTATTAAGAATGGGGGTTTAGGAATAAGATTACCCTATGTATCTCTAGGGGGTAGGGGCATTTGAATTTTGTGCTCCCTATTGAAGTTATTCAAAATGCATTTTCAATTTAAAACTTTTATTTTACATTTGATTTGAATTATTATTTTAAAAATTATTCATTTTATTTGGGGTAAGTAAAAATATTTGATTAGTATTTAGATTTTGTTGAATAGTGGAGGCAGATTGAGATGCATAAGTGGTATCATTAACATGAGTATTAATCTAAGAACTTTGAGTAGGCCCACTAAAGGAAAAGATTTTAATGGTAGTGGCTATACTAGGAATAATAAGAGAATAAGGAGGAGAAGAATTCATGTATTGATTTACCCCAAACCTTGTCAAAATGATATGTGTAGATGAAGTGGGGCATCTTATGTGGGGTCTCATCATAAGGTTATAAATTAACCTAGGATCATTACCCCTACATTTACAGTTTTAATTAATGAAGATGATAATTTTGGATAGTATTTAAGGTCACTCTCATCCTAAAAAATAAGCATGTGTGGGGGATAGTTAAAAATATTTAGAGGTTGAGTAATAGTGTGTGAATTATAATCTATTGTTATAGTATTAACTTGAATATTTATTTTATCTTGGTTGTTGATAATATTAAAATGATATTTAGGAGATTTATAAGACTCAATCAAATTCATCATAACATGATGTGTTGTCTATTTTGAATTGTTAAAATTATACTAAAGGTTGAAGTGGAAACTTAATTAGGTTGGCCAAGGGATATAAAATATAGATAAATTAACTATATCAACCAACTTAGTAAAACAAAATAGTTACAAATATATCAAATAGTCTAATGTAGTTTTCTAACTAAAACATTGAGATATGGAATATATAAAATAATGGAAAATAGTCTTGTGGAAAATTTGGGATATAATATGAAAGTAAATTCTATCCAACTGTTTAATTCAATTACATAGGTGGGAGATTATTAAAAAAAATTATTGAGTTAGTCAATATATTTTATATTGAGGGGATTGAAAGTAATTGGAAAATAACTTGGGTCAAGTTATTTTATATACTGTATAGGATAAAGGTTTCAAAAAATAGCTTAGAACTAAATTGTATCAACCTATTAGATACAACTTCTCAATTATTGAGATAAGATACATGAAAATAGACTATGTCAAGTTATTTGATATAGTCAAGGATGCAAACATAGGATAGTATTTAAGACTGGTTGATACAATATGCAAAGACAAGTAACTATATCAATGTTGGCTGATTTAGTTTGTAATACAAAATACAATTTAAAATTTACAATATAAATATTTTATTAAAAACTAATTTTTCCAAAAATAAGATAAAGTAGATTTAATAAAAGAATTTGACTGATTTATATGCTCTCATAGATATTGATTTCTCTATTATAGGGGTTGGATCAATGTATTAGAGAACTAAATATGGTGCAAGCACCATGCCCATATACCACTAAAATTTATTTTGAGGGTAAGGTGAGAGTAAATTACTGATATTAACCACTAAATAGTCCACAAAAAATAAGATGGATGGATGGATGGCTTCCTAAAAATCAATAAAATGATAATCCTAGACATTTGTGATATACTATGAGGTACATGGAAACTAAAGTATATGTTTTTATCTATACTATGTATATGAGTATTAGATTAAGAACCTCATGCTAAGATGTATGTTAAAAATAGACAAGGATTTTAAACAAAACACAATGTATCCCTTCATGACAATAGTTAAGTAGTTTGAAAACTACCAAAAAATTATTTGTGGGGAAGATCAAATAAATAGAAAATGAAGTTCAAAAAGAAATATTGAAAATAAATTTGTATCATTTAGTAAATTGAAATAAATAGGTAATCAAATTAAAATAAAATGTGTGATTAGATTTTAAAAGAAAAAACTAATTTTCCTTGATTATTCTTGGAAAATAGAATAAATAGAACTATATCATCATTGGCTGATGTAGTTGTACACATGGTACATAAATGTATCAATTAGATAAGTACATTTTGTGTAAATTAGATTTATAGACAATGATTTATGACTAGATCGAATAAGTTGATTTAATTTATTTAATATAATTATGATTATAGAACTAAATTAAGTGGGATGATATAGTTTATTAGAAATAAATAAACTAAAGAATTGATTTGAATATTTTGATATAATTTATTGAAAATAAATGTACTACATAACTAAATTAGACTAATCAATGTAGTTTTATTAGATATAATTTTAGATAAAGGTAGAAATATAAATAAAAAACTAAATTACATATATTGATCTAGTTGACTTGAAATAAAGCTAAAAATAAATTAAAAAAAGAAATTAGAGAACTATGTTAGGTAGATCGATATAGTTGACTAGAAAATTAAATATAATATAGAACTACATTGGTAGGTTAAATATATATATATATATATATATATATATATATATATATATATATATATATGGTTAAAAAATTAAATTTATTCGATCAATATAGCTGGATGGAGAATAAAAATATAGGTATAGGAATTAAACTATGTTGTGTTGGTTGAAACCACTAAGAAATACATAGAGATGAAACTATGTCACATTGTTTGATATAGTTTTCTATAGATAAAAATTATGATTGAGATATATAATTCTATTTGATATATCTCCCTAACAAAAAGACATAATTAAATCAAATTTTTACATACAATTCACTACAAAGGTGAGAATAATGGTTAGTTTCACATTAGGTTCACCAAAATATATGCAATGAGTTAGGATTAACCTAAAACCATCTTATCAAAAGATATGGAACTAGAGAAGGTGAATAAAATAGAGGAAATTTATTATTAATTAAATTGAGATATGACCAATAGATCCACTAAACATAAAAAGGGGACACTTACAACCCAATGTTAAGAGAAAGGGTTTCAAAGCCTCTAGGCAATCAAACCAATGCAATATCCATTACTAGGCCTCTATTAGAAAGTAATAAAATATCACAATAAACAACTATAAGGGGAAGGTTTAAAAACATATTAAAATAGGTAAGGAGCCATGGTAAGATAATGGGGGGATATGATATCTAAGGTGGATAAATGATAATTTTGAATCATCCTATAGCCATATTTAGATTAAGTGTAGAGAGAATTTAGATAAGGCAACATATATTCATTGACCAATTAATTATTAAAATTATATATCAAAAGGAAAGAGTTAGGTTTATAATATACTCCCTTGAAAAACCTATTGAGCCTCAATTTCCCCATTAGACACTGGTGCTTTCTAAGAGATTGGTATGGTTGTAATGATCTCAATGGCTAAATCATGGTTCAAGGTAAAACTACTCCTCTTATTTCATCCAAGATTATAAATATAATATTTTACCTCTAAGATAATATGTAATCAATAATTCCTCCAAAGTTAGAATGAGGGTAGAAGTCTAAATAATAATAATTAAAAATGAATGTTTCTCTATATTAGATTGAAATGGTAACTTGTATATATAGTGTTGAATGATCCTAATCCCTCCCAAATATTTATTCCATATTATTAGCCAATTTGATTTAGTATAAATTAGGATGATTAACCTAAAACTATATCATCTAGGTTCACCTATATTTTAAGCATGCAAAATAATGTTTAGAAATACCTCAATATGATCTATGTCATATGAACAAGACATATATTTATTAGGACTATATTGAACAAGATAACATAGTAGTAAAATATAGATTTTGATTAGTTATAGGATGAAATATGGAAGGATATAGCTTGGAATATCACATATAAGGAAGTTATAATGGACGCAATACTGATAAGTAAGAAACAATGTCTCTCACAAATAATCATCGGTCTGCCTACCCCTTTCTTGATGCATCCGAAAAGTTGTGAACTTCTCTCTAGTGTTGAATGATCCTAATTCCTCCCAGATATTTATTCCATATTATCTACCAACTTGATTTATTTTAAATTGGGATGATTAACCTCAAACAATATTATCTACGTTCATCTATATTTTAAGCATGTAAAAGAATGTTTAGGTATACATCAATATGATCTATGTCATAGGAACAAGACATATACTGGTTAGAACTATATTGAGCGAGATAACATAGTTGGAAAATATAGATTTTGATTAGTTATAGGATGAAATATGGAGGGATATATCTTATAGGGTCACATATAAGGAAGTTATAATGGATGTAATATTGATAAGTAAGAAACAATGTCTCTCACAAAGAATCATCGGTCTACCTACCCCTTTACTGATGCATTCTAAAATTTGTGAACTTCTCAATAGGTTACTACAAAATATAAAGTGATAATAAATGATATATCTTAAAAATATTATGTTTATATACCTTGCATTACTACATTAATGGGTGTAGACACTCAAATTTACTTTAGATACTCGATAATTATGATTTTGACTAAGCTTTAGTAAACATGACTTATGATTAAAATTTGAATATTTCTCACATTAAATCTTATCCTTTTGTCTATTTATGGACTCATACTTATCAAATTTTAATTATTCATATATAATCTTTACATAATAAATTATTATACTATTTATCATCTTATGTAAACTATCACCTAATCTCAAATCACCATTTCCTATCTCTTTGGCATCTCTATTCATAGCCAAATGGATATGATCACTAGATCTATGTGCATTGGATGAACCTTTCCACACAATCTCTAATGATTATTTTTAAAACTTTAAGCTCTTATTTTTGGTTGTCTTGTATGTTTTGAATGTTTGTTTAGATGTAAATTTACCACAGAGTTAGCTATATATACATATCAAACCAAAGCCTATTCATATCTGAAACTATCAAATAAACATCTATTACACTAATAAATACGTGTACACATCCTCAAGGCACTACCTTAAATCATATGAAAATGAAAAAACATCAAAGTAAAAAATCCAAGGCAAGTTTAAATATTAGTTGAACATAAAAATCATAGGTTGTCAAGTGTCAAAATCCATATACAAGATTGCACTACATACTATCATAACACTGTGTTATAGTCCTTCTTATAATATATTAAAAAATGGAAAAAATACATGAAATAACATTGTAAATGAATATAAAATTCCATAAATAATAGGGGTATAATTTCATTTTAATATCATTGGCCTCTTTAACGGGTAAACATCTTTTAAGAAAGGTCAGTATAACATAATTCATGGATGCCTTTCCACTAGTCTAGGATTTCAATATTTATATCCTATATAAATAATAATTCACATGCATGTGGAATTATTAAAATTATCTCAAGGGATGAATTTAAAATAATATTCATACATAAATTTTATTAAAAACACTAACTATAAAGGAGTTAGGATGAAGGGGTCCTAAGATGCCCTCCCCATTCAAAATATTTTCCCTTAAAATTGGAGATGAGGAAACTATCACTAGATTAAAAGGAAGGGTTCCTAGATCACATATTTTAGTTGCATTCCATGATATGGTACTGTAAACTTAGTGATGGTTTGATTTAAAATTTTATGAGAGTGTCTCTCTAGAATAGACTTAGGTTAAAGGAGGAGAGAATATTATATATTGAGTTTAGGAAAGAATTTTGCAAACATCTTCTCAATTTATACTTTATGTAAAAATGGATAGAAATATATTTTAATTTTAGGGGTACCCATAAGTATTTAAATATAATGGTCTTAATATAATGATATTTAAATCATATTAGTTCCTTGAATACTAATGCATGTTTGGATAAAATTTTTTTTAAGTCAGTAGGTTTTAGGAATAAGGAGATGTCTTTAATTAAATATAAGAGAGTTGTGAAATGATTGAATGTGATCCTTCCTTGAGAATATTTTCCATGTAGTTATAAATGATGTTAATGATATATCCTATTAAGAGTCCTTTTAGAGTGTACTATTGGCCATTTTCAAATAATTGCATCCAAAGTTTTGAAAAATTAACACAAGATAGGGTAAAGTGTATTCAACCATTGGGATCCAAAAAACACATAAAATTACCCCAAGGGAAAAAAATGTATATTTTAAGGGTATATTCCCCTAAAATATTTTAAAATTATAAGATTTATCATTATAGGTTAATGTTTGTCCATTGTAAACCATCACTTTAAATCTAGAAAATGTGTGCCCAAAATAGTCAACTTATTTAGCCAACTGAGGATCAATTAAATTATTTTTTCTTCCAAAGTCAATGAGAAGAGTGAGGCGTGCATTGAAATTTTAGGATCCGATTTCATAATTCTTGGTTATTTGACTTTAGTTTCTTCCTTGTGGGGATATTTAAAATGTTCCCATTCTTCAACATCTATGGGTTATTCAACATTTAAAAAATAAAACTTCTATTCAATGTACTTATGTCATTTTCCCCATTTGTCATCATATTTTTAACTTACATTTTTTCATGATGAGTGTGAATTTATGCCTCTATAAGGTGTTTAATAGGGTTGAATTGTAGAGGAGGGTTTATGAATTCCATGGTGTTTTATATGTCTTTAAAGAAACAAAGTTGTAAGGTTTACACTATAACATTATCTTATCTTTTGAAATCTTGGCCAATCCTAATGCTTCCATCATGTTATCTTTTTAAAACATCTTGACCTTCACATAAATTATATATTCAAGATAATTGATGAGAAAAATATTGAAAATTTCATCATTTATCTGATTGGTTTGGGTGGCTAGCTTTTTAAATTCAATTTGATACTCATAAAATGTTCTGACTTTACATAGTTTGGCTGGGGCACCTGTTGACATAAAATATGAAATTGATGAATACAAATAGTTTTATGTTGAAATAGGTTAATTTTAGTTAGATTAATACACCACAAAGGTCACTATTGATTAGAATCATTAGTATTCACTTTAAAAATAAGTAGTGTTTATATTCATAGTATCTCATGCACAATACACATGACATAATAATTCATAATGTAACTCTTCTCTTTTATATATATCTATTATAACCTTTTTAGAAATATATTCATATACTCTTTAATGTCTACTACCTTAAGTAATTACACATGTTAATTTGATTTTTAACCTCTTACAATTGTTTTCTTTATGTTATCTCTTCTAATTTGTTATCTCTAATCTATTACAATACTACAATATAGATATCGATCCAATACAAAAATATCAATGGTCACATTAGTGTTCCACATGCTCTTTCTCTAATTAGGTTGTCCTTTATCTTTGTAAAGCCTTTTTTGTTACTAGAACATCTAGTTGGTAGAATCCTATATTATGTAATCTTGGAGAAGTGTTATATTGCTATGGTAAAGAACTCAACTCTATGATACCTTTAGTTTGGTCCTTAGTTGATTGAGAATTATGCTAGAATTTCCTAGATTATAGACCTTTGTATCATCCTTGACACAAACCTAAGTTGTTGATAGGTACCAATTTTATTGAAATTTTCTTAAGTGTAATAAATTATTATGATTATTATAATATTATACTAGATATTATGAATTTAATGCCTCTTATTTAGGTATATGTTGGTCATATATGATTTCCATAGTCTTATTAAAATTATCCCAATCTAAGACAATATTCTTTGTATCCAAAATCATGTTCTTGATGGCCATATTATCTTTCACTGTCATGACTATGTCATTGGGGGCTAGAACTTTATCTAGGGAGTCTAAGAAATTTGTATGTGCCTTATTTCAAAATCCATTTTATCTATTTGGTTACTTAATAACTCCCCAAAGTCCTCCATTTCCTCTTAGATGGATATCCACTCTCTTTATTTGTCTTTGTACTACTCATTCAAGGATATCATCTTCTTTCTTTTGGCTATCAAAGGAATGTGTTGAGCCCTAAAACTAGTTAAGGCTACATTCATTTTTTTAAAGTTCTTCTAGCTTAGTTTTCTTATCATTTGTAGAGATAGGGTAATTAAGTGAGTATGAAAAGTAAGTAATTGCATCCTCTAGTTTTTCATTCATCTTCCCTACTTATAATTTATATTATATTATATTGGAATGGATTTTTGATAGAAGTGGCCATAATATCTCCTCCTTATACTATTCTATGGAATCTAATTTTATGAGGATTTTTTCCACCATAATTAATATATGTTTATGAAGTTCTAAATTATTTACACCAACTATTGTTCTATTGAAAAAGTTGTGTTAGGATCAAAGTATGGCTATGTAGTGGTCAGGGTAGATAGATTATTCTTAATACCTTCCTCTAAATTGACACACTTTTTCATCCAGTCCATCCTGACACTTTGTCTAAGATTTTTGACCACCATCTCTTTTCCTCTATGGGCTAGATTCTTTAAATCATCCATAATTTTTACTCTATCAACAAGAAGAAGGATTCTTTATGAAACTAGGATAGTGGAAGTCTTTTACTTGTGCTTTGCCACTTCTATCTTGAGCCATGTCAATGGATCCACATGAGTTATTATTATGATTTGGCATACTCCCATTATAATTATAGTCTTTGGTTAAAAAAATTGGGTGGGATCCTTGGAAATTGAATTACCTTATTTTTTCTTTCCTTTCTCCTACAAAGCCACTTCCTCTTTTATTTGCTTCTCCTTTTATAGTTTTTGTTTTTATTTATATTCTTCCTTTTGTTTTATTGCTACAAACATTTTATTATTTTCCTCTTCCACTTTATTTTTTTTCCTTTGTGAGGTTTCCTCTCTTGTTCCTCTATTTCCTTTTTATGTTATTTTTATTCTATTCATTCTTTCTATGATCCTCTTCTTCTATAAGGTTTTTCTATATTTATTCTTCTTCCCTTTTATCCTCTTGTTCCTTCTGTAATTTTTCCTCCTCAAACAATTTTTTGGATATTTTCTTCCTCCAATTTAGTTTTTATTTAATTTTATTTCTCTATCCTTTCCTTTTCTACTTTTTCTTTCTCCAATAATTTTATAGCCTTTTGAGTGGTCAATTTTGTAATTTATTATATTTTATTAGTTTTTTCTTCCAATTCCTATTCTATTAATCAAAATTATTAGATAATAATTCATTCTATTTATTTGGATTTATCTAATTTCTTCATCTTGCTTAGGGTATCCACAATTAAATCTACCATTTGCTTAGATTGTAACTTTGTTTTTTGGAGTTTTCTTAGTTTGTCCTAGTCTGCATAAGACATAAGATTTTGTGATATTTTTTCTTAGGGAATCCTCTTGATATTTCTCAATAGTAATATTGGTATTTTTTTAACCTTTGTATGCATTAGAATATATTTGAGATACTCTATATGGTTGTTTGTATCACCATCTAGTTCATAGGGACTAATATTAATATATTCCAAAAATTACTATGATTACTTTATTTTCCCATAAGGTATCTTCATGAAAATGGAAATAAAACTGATCTATAAATCCATCATAGCTCAGAGAGTATAAATCCTACTTACACATATTATTATTGATACATTATATATTTGGGGTCATGACCAAGATATATCCACTAGACGTAACCAAGGGATCTCTTACCTTAATAATATCACTAGGGAGGGTTCCAAAGTCTCTAGACAAGAAAAAAATACAATAACCCTAACTAAGTCCTATGTTTTAATATTAACTAAGTGTATAAATTATAAGTATAGTAAATTCTAATCTAGTGCTCACAAAAGCTTGTGGTGCAAACAGGGGGTAATAAACATTAAAAGTAAACATGAATATAATACATATACTCAAGTCAATGTATACAAAATCCTAATTCATGGGATAAAATTACAAATTATAATCTATCTACTCTTACAAAGGAGGAAAAAAGTTACGAATACTTACCTTTGAAGATGAACCCATGGAGCCTCAATCTCTCCCTTGGCTAAGGTGCTTTGCAAGAGGTTATTTTGGTATGTAAGGATGACAAGGATAAATCATCTATAGAATACACAACCTATTTATGCATCCAAAATACTTCTCTATAAGACAATATATGTATCTCTAAAGAAAGTATTGAAACCCTAAGATATGCTCCTCAAGTATAATGGTGGATAAATAGATGTGCAATATATATCTCTTCTTCTTATCTTTCTTTATAAATGATGAAATGAATGTGTTTATATAGCTGAATCTAACCCTAAACCTTTCTGAAAGTTTAACTAATAGGGTGAGCTCAGTAAACTCTATATCATTATTTACAAAAACAAATTAGGTCTTGGTCTAGGTTAGCCAGGGGCCAACCTAGACTCTAAATGAGTTTTTTTTAATTAGAGCACAGGTTAAATGGGTCTAAAATTTCATCATAAACTATTGAAAAGGGTTTTATACTAAGGAAGGGTTAATTAATTAAATAAAATTACTAAATGAGGATAAAAAAAGGAGTAAAATCTTAGGGTAATGTTTTTAGGATATGGTTATGTAGATATCAAGTGGTAGTAAAGGGATAATAATCCTTCAAAGCACCAATGGTCTGCCCACCCCTTTCCCAATTCACCCTTTAAAGCATAAACTTAGAAAGATTAAGAGTCAATAAGAGAGAAAGCATCAATAATTGATAATTTTTGAAAATATTAACTGTATACACATGACCCACTCAAATATAATCATGTGTCACTTAGGTGTAATATGATATGGTGATTTAGGGGAAAAAAAATAGAAATACATAATGTTGAAGATGGAAATAAAGAGGAAAAAAAGATAAATGAAAGGACATAATTGAAAAATACTTACCTTAGTGTTGTAGATAAATAACGAGATACAAGGAATGTGAAAGTGTATAATTTAGGAAACATTAGTTAAACATGTATAAAATAGTGAAATTTTTTGAAAAAATATAAAATTTTGAAACATATACATATAATAGGTGAAAATATTCTCTACAATGTTAGGATTCGAGAACATTTCATAGTTTAAAAAAAGAGACAATAGAAATAATGATATGATAAAAGTATAAAATATGGTGATAAATATCTGAAAGGTAAATAATTTTGATATTAAATATAAATAGGGTGAAAATGAATTCATGCATTCTTTCTAATATTATGAGAAAATAGAGCTTTGAGAGACCTAGTTTAAGATCAAAAGGCTATCAAGGTGAGGAGACAATAGTTGAGATGGAGAGGATGCATAGTGATCACAACAAGTGCATCACAAGTAAGAAATTATGAATTTTAAAATTTAGTAAATTTTTATTTGAAATTGAATTAGATATAGAAAATTAATTGGTATACAAAATCTAGACATCATAATGAACCCTAAGAAATTTGTAGGAAAACTAGGGGTAAAATGAGGTATTGGGTAGGAATAATTTAGACCAATAAATGCCTAAGGTATTTATGGTAAATGGTTAAAAATTCACCAATGTGGAAGAATAGAGTCAACCTAATCAACTTAGTCTATAGGGAAAGCTAGAAAGATATGATTGACTACGTAAGAGTGGGCCAATTTAATATTCTAATAGGTGGTCAACTACATAGTAGTGGGATGACTTAGTTTGTTAGGGGAACAAGGATAATTAATTATGACATGGATAACTTATTTTTTAAGATAGGGTGGATATAATATCACAAAATGAGGTTGACTATGTATGATAAGGCTGATATAGTATGTTAAAGCAAAAAGATAACTAATTTATTATTGAATGGGTTGATCTAGTTGGAAATGGAGAGAGTGATTCAGTATTGTAAATAAGATATAGGGATGATTTAGTATTAGATAGGCTGATTCTATAGGAAAATTAGGAAAATGAAATACTAAATTAAGCTAACTAATTTACTTAGTTGATTTGTGAATTTTTAAGACTATATTTTGATTATTTATGATAAGAAGATCTAATACATCCTTTATTTTATTATATTTTATAGATATACTAGAGAAATTAGTGCCTGATAGATATGTCATGGCTAGCATATCTATTTTATCAATTAACTGATGTGGATAGAGTGTGACTAATCACATTAGGCTTTAGAGGTATCATGGAGATTAGGTAGATCTCACTTAGTGTTGATCTCATTATCATGTTCCTTGGAGCATGGTAAAGGTTGACCAACACTCTTTGATGGGTGCTAGATTAAGATACCATTGAGTTATTATCATATTAGAGGATTCCCATGTGTTACTAGGACTATCGATAGGAGGGACACTAGTGATCATTGGGACACTATATGATCTAGAGGAGAGGAAAACACTAGCCTGATGGACAATGTACTCAAACAACATATACTTTGGGTTGAGGGTAAGATTTTTTATGTATATATTGTAGACATTTGAGACATTTATAAGGATATAATAGGACTTATGACATCATAAGTATTATGTCACAAGTTGGATGACAAGGTACAACTATATGTGATAGCCTTGTGCTAGTTCATATTAGATAAGGGAAAACTCTATAATTTTAGGGATATCATTTAGGTCTAGCTAATTAATGATATGTACGAGATGTTTTTTAGAGGGTAGAAGACCATGGGGCATATCATTATATTGAGTAATTATATATATTAGAGGTTCCCTATGTATCATCCAATTGGGTTTCCCTATGTGGTTGATGAAAGGTTACCTTGGGTCATGTGATAGAGGTAGGACCATGTAACTCGAGTTATGCCCCATGTACCAGCATTGTAGATTATCACATCATGGGAGATCATGTGGCATAATTACATGAAAATTACTAATATATGGCCTAGTTAGTTTAATATTACTAAAAGGTTGGCACAAGTGCAAATCATAGGCCACTACACCTCATGGGTAGATCCACATCTAGTGGAACATTTTTTAGGGGAGTTCAGATTCCCATACCGAACAACACATCTAGTAGTGATTTAATATTAGGAATAAAATTCTAGAGAGTTGAGGGGGAGAGGTGGAGGAGGAGTAGTGGAGATACTTGTGACTAATTTTTAGCATGTTAGACCATGGACTGGCTAAGCCCATAACAAGCATCACAATAGGAAGAGATGGGATGGATGTGGATGCAAGCCCATAACAAGCATCACAATAGGAAATGTAGTAGCAAAAAAATAGTGACCACCCTAGACACACTATATATGGAGGCATCACTAGATCGAGCAAGTGTAGGTGATGGATGCAACATAAAAGGACCTAGAATCCATTATAGGACACAACTGGTCCATAAAGGAACCTCTAATGAGAGGTTTATGACATGCTTGATTGGTGACTCTAGGATTTGTACTAGTACAAAGGTGACCCATGGAGGAGGTAATTAGTGGATGAGGGAATGGAGAGAACTTACTCAATGAATGAACATATGGGGAGACAATGGTTGGTGACATCAAAACAAGTGAGAAATGTTTTAATTTGAATTTAAGCTTTGATATAAGACACTAGTTACATTTGATTATAGTAGATAGATAGATTTTGAGATATATGTGTGATCTAATATGTATTTGGTGTTAGTTTTATACATCATGTAATGGATGAGATAATATGGGGATCTCTAGTTATGACTACACACCATGGCATTCTAGATGGGGTGCTAACTCCATATAACCCTACCATGATAGATAATCTTATGGTATCATTTACCCCAACATAGTTGGGATAGTGTAAACTAGTAGGGGAGATCATGATGAAATTTTAGGTACATGAATATGGATTTTAACCACCAATAGGGGTGTGAGAGGGAGAGGCATAGGCTTGGTAGGCCTTGGCTTAGGAGAGAACAACACACATGGCTACCACTATCCATTAGATAGGTACAAACATAGGTGGACAATCTATAGGGATATGTAGTAGGTTTGAGATCCCAGAATACTTCATTATAGCATACCATATAGATGGGACAGTTTTAGGAATCTATGGGTAGCATGGTTAGGCCAAAATATATCCAAGATGGAACCCAACCTTAGAGATGGATCTATCTTATATTCTATACTTTGTATTTTATAAAACAAACCACATCACACACACACACACACACACACACACACACACACACACACACACACACACACACACACACACACACACACACACACACACACACACACACACACACACACACACACACACACACACACACACACACACACACACACACACACACACACACACACATAGATTTTGACAATTGGATTTGATCTCATCAATTGTATATTGTTATGGATTTTGATGCATTGATCTATTTATTTTTAGCACATGTATTTATATTTTATTATATATGCTATGGGAAATATATGTTGATTATTTTATTTTCTATCATTATATGATACACATGCATGGTTTTAAAAAAAGGAAAAAAATTACTTGGAAAAGTATAAATAATAAAAATATTCACTACATACTATATCATGATGGAAAATGTGTAATAACAAAAATATGAATAAATATAATAAATAAAAGATAGTAAAAAGAGTAATAAATTTTTTAAACCATGTAAAAGATTTTCCCCAAGTTAAAACAATTAAAATCACACTATCATATTGATGATTATGAAAATAATGTAAAAAAATAAAAGGCACATGAAAAGAAAATGGTGTAAAAAAAAATAATTAAATCAATCAATCATACTAAATCATGTTGGGAAGTATAAAAGAGAAACAAAATTGGAAAAATGAACTTAAATTGATCACACTAATTCAAGATGGGAAGTATGAAAAATGTAAGAAAATGGTTGTAAGCATATATCAAATCAAATAATAAGAAGATAAAAGTGAAAGATGATGAAGTAAGCATAAAACATACTATATAAATATGGGAAGCATGTTGTAATCACCTAAATGTAGTAACTAGATGCTAAAAGTGTCACTTGGGTTACCCTATCCTTAGGCTTGACATAAACCTATTTTAGAGCCTTAGACTTACATTTCCAATCATTCAATTGACCAAAATCACCTACAACTACTCATAACATAGTCACAAAACTATTATCTTTGATCCCAATCCAAAATTCTTAATATTTTTTATAAAGGATACGAGCACCACATTTGGCATAGTACAACCACATGACACTAGTGTGCCCAACTAGGTGCTACTATCCTTAGCCCCAAATCTTCCCAACAGATAGTTTTTCAAATGTGTGCCCTTTGTAAGGTCAATTTAATCTCATTTTCTTATCTGTACAAGTAACATAACCCTATAAATAGAAGTTCAATCCACCTCTATTCACTATATGGAACATATATGCAAAATCAATTCAAACCAAAGATAATGTTGTGAAAAATCAAGGTACATTATCCCTATTTTGATCTACTTTTTACATACTACCATCTATATTATACCTATGTTTAGTTTTCAATAATTTCAAATATCAAGAACATTCAAGGCATCCAAGGCCACTCTCATTCTCACATTCACTTGCACATATATTAAGCACTAGGTGGGAGAACTATATTAGACTCGATCCCTCTTTGGATATTTATATGTAAGCAACTCTCTATACAATGGGGTGTTGAGGATGTCCATTGCATCTGATAACACATCAAATTCTTGCTCATACCATAAATTTAAATAGAACTAGGGTTTGTAGATAAAATAAAGCTTTCTAGTTAAAATACATAACTACAAGTTTCAATCATATAAGGACAAAACATATAGACATAAGTGTAGGTACTCAATGAAAATAGGAACAATCTCATAAAGGGTACATTAACACCACATTTGGGACACTACACATAGATGGTGTTGTTATCTAAACTAGGTGCTTCTATATAATGAATAGATGAATATCATATTCCTATTTGAGACACTCAAAACCACTCATATATTAGGTTTTAAAACCCAAATCATTCATGATAGTTGGTTTTTAGTTATCTCTATTTAACCCTATTTATTATTATTATTATTTATAAAAATTAAAACAAGGTCAAAATCATTTCTAAATTAGTAGCTTAGTTATTTCAATTTATTTAACTAATTTAGACATCTCATACCTCTAATAAAACATAGGTAATTACTTGTGTAAAACCCGTAAAAGGTTAAATCATTTGGTGAACCTGACTTACTTTGTACATTACTTCAAACCATAGCTTGAATTAATCCAAATTTTTGTGCAATAATTTAGGGCTACAAACTTCTATTTTTTTACTTTTTTTAGACAACCTAGCTAATTAAAATCAAATTTACATTAGGGTTTCAATTTATTTTACATCTAATTTAAAGTTTCATAAAATAAACTCTAGATTCAAACAACCCTAACCCTAAACAAACTTGGGATTTGTATCCGTTACTATTTATACTCAGATTTCATACTCCTATATCTTCTATTTCATATCATTATGATCATAATGACAAAATACATTAATCATTTTTTGTCATAAAGTCTAATACTTTTATTCACATACTTGTTCCCGTTAATTTCAAAATAACTTTGAAATGCCATTAATACATGTATAGACTATGTTAATTATCAAATGTAATATTTATGATATTTAATAGCATATTATCTTTCTTCTATGTGGAAAATAATTAAGATATTATTATTTACTCATATAGACTTATGTATACATGATCATTCATAAAAACTAAAATGCCTTTCATGTTTAAATTTTTATTTTTTACTTTATCTTTCTTATATGTAAAATATGCTTAAGATAATATTATTTCAAAACATATATAACTTGTTAAATCAAGCCTATACACACATGGCATATTTAGCACGTAAACTAACCACTGTGTTTCAAGTAATGCCATATATTATGTATAGGAAAGAATATCCTTCTCCCCCTAATCTATATGAGGGTGATAGCTACCTTTCCTCTATCCAATTCCATGCCATCATTCCTCCACAAGATAAAGTAGACTATAACACTATCATTAATCTCACTACTTAGTCTATTCACACCTCTTCTTTATAGTGTTTGTGCCTATATGTTTAAATAAAAACAAATAGTGTTTACACTTGTGAGAATATACATGATCAAATTATAAATATGATAAAAATAATTAAAAGTTTACAAAATTAGAAAAAACTATTACATGAAAATATTAAAATATTGGAAAATTAATTTACAAGACAATGGCCTTCAGGGCACAATAATGTAAATCATGTGTATGCATCTTCAACTAGTGAATTTATGGTAAACAATATTACATATAAAAACATAAAATCACAAAAAATTACACCTTCAACTAATGAATCCAAAAATATTCAAAGGTTAAATAAGAGTTCAAGTGAGATACTAATGCACATGATTAAAGCTAAGTTGATCAACGTACCTCCTCTACGCCCAATGCAGAGATCCAAATATTTTGTGCATATCTACAATGCATGGGCACCATATTCATTCATTTTATCATTTGAAAGTAAAATATAATAGATAATGGATAAAAATTATTCTCATATTGAAACTTCATACACACAAAATACCATGACACATCTACCAATTCAAAAAGGGTCAAACTCAGAAATAGTACAAAAATGGTTACCAAAGCATAACTCAGAGCAATAGAAAGTTAAAAAAGAATAATCAAATCAAGAAATAATAAAAAAATATAAATAAATAAATCAAATATACATTTCCAAAATGAGGCTCAACACTCAATATGGTATAATTTTGGTGACAATTATCTACAATAGTTTGATTATCATGCTCAAGGTTTAGGTAAACATTCCCAAGGCATCACTTCCACTATTTTAGTAGTTGATAATATTGTTCAAAAAGGTTTGGGGTTTATTCAACATCATAAGGCAAATTGCTCATAGATATAGTTTATTAAGGTAAAACATCTAGATACATAGTAAATATTACAAAAAGATCAAGAGATTCAATTGCAATGTCAAAATCATGCTCAACCAACAAGCATCCTTAAAATAGGTTTTCTAACAAAGGAGCCTCCACAACATAGCATATTTATAATAAGCATAGTTTTAAAGGGTAAAATCATAATCAATATGCCAAAGCATAATATAAAAAGGTCAAATCCATAAAATGAGATACTTCCCTCTAGTACACCAAGTTACTATGATTCTAATGTAGAAAAATATTATGATTGTTATTATTAACAATAATTATATTTATACTAAAAAAACTTTCAACTACAACATAGCAATCATACCACATGAGATATTACCATTCCTATTTTCAACACAAACCACAATGATAGTGATCCTCTTATGAGACTCATTAGTTATTATGGTTGCTACCCTTATACATACTTCCTTCCCTATCTCTCGCTCTGTGTACATATTTTATTTTCATATGCTTGTAAATAACTTATAATAATAATAAAAAAAAAACACCATAAATTTTCAAAATACAAAACCATTCAAATATTTAATAAATATAAAATTTTACAAGATTTTATGCATTTCTATGTTTACATTTCTACTACTTTCTAGATATTACATATTTCTAGTTATCCTAGTGTAGTTGGTTTTATCATACACATATGATTCACTTGTTCTTGTTGAGTGCTTGTAGATTCTAGATAGGACTCTGATCTACTACACTGATCTAGGCTAGCTATCATCTACACATTGGGGACATTTAAACTGATCTAAGTTTATATATTGCTACATCTTCCCACTTGGGGGTATCTCCTACATAATTATTATAACCAGGTTTTATTTTTACATATTATACATTCTTATTACACATATTTATCTTTATATTGATTAATGTTATTCATTACTAAGTTTTTTTTTGACTATCACTAGTTAGCTTCAGTATATATGCACCCTAGCATCTACATAAATTTATCTTACATATTTATAAATGCTTCCATTTCTATTTCCTAAATTAGACTTGATTTTACTCATATGATTGTTACATCTTCAAGGGAATTTTAATATGTCATTATTCATTAGATTCTATGCCACTTCTCTATTTGTATTCCTTAGACATGTGCCTATTTTTCTTATGTGTGATCTTTCATGCTTCTATATGTGGATATTTAAACATGTCCTTCTATGTGGCTCTATACCAAATTGCTTATTGCTTGTGTATGTGGATATTTGAAAATGTCATTATATGTTTTCATTTTCAAATTTAGTGACATGTTCCCATATACCTTTTATTATCTCCCCATGGCCTAATTTTCATGTGCCTCATGTGCTTTTATGTCTGCTTCTTTGTATGCATCTACACCATGACACTTGTATTTATGTGTTACACACACACACACACACACACACACACACACACACACACACACACACACACACACACACACACACACACACACACACACACACACACACACACACACACACACACACACACACACACACACACACACACACACACACCAATTTTTAATTCCATGAGATCTCTCATGCATCTACATTTCATACGTGGTAACCTTGATGGACATCATACCCCATCCCCTAGGTAGTTACTCATATTTTACTATCTCTATGCATTGATTACATATATATTAACACCCTTGTCTAATGATATATTACAACACATATCTTACATTTCCTATTATTGCTCATATACATTTACATTCTAATGATATGTTTGTACATTATATTTCAGTATAATGTTCTAGCTAACACATTTTGTAGAGATAATTATTTAGACAAAAATTCTTCCATAAGTTTTAGAAAGATGTTAAAAATAGGGGACATTTATCGAGGTTGTTATAGAGATTAAGATATTTTTTTATTTTCAAATATACATTTCAACACACATGCTCAATTATAGAGATCAGACTCATGGTAGACATAAGATATAGGTTTAGTAGTTAGTTTGGACCACATAAAGATCATAACATATAGTCATTAGCACCTAGATTAGGACACTAGAGATAAAGGGCACTACTATCCACTAGAGGGAACTTCTATCCATTAGCCCCAACTTTAGGATATTCTAGATCATTTAGACTGATATACTAGGTAAAGTATATATTTACATATATATAGTCAAAAGTTTTATAGTTATGTTCAGATTTAGCTCAAATTTAGTTATTTCAATTCATATTTATACTAGTTACTCATATTCTGGAGCATCATGCATGACATTATCACTTATACATTTAGATTAGTTACACATATTTAGCTATTACATACTTAATTCAGATTTACTATAATCATAAACCATATTGGGGGCATGTGCATAACACATGATTTTTATATACTCAACATTAGATAATTTGATCAGATGGAATGGAAATATTCATTTCATTCTCTATGTTATATAAACTTATTATAACATTCCATGTTGTCACTATATTTATGCCTTATTCCATATGTAGTGTTTGCCATTCCTGAGAGGCTATGGAGTTAAATACACAATTAGATTACTTAGATACTTTCATCACTTTGCATAGTACATTTATAGATGCATATAATTCACATAGAGGGAAATGATGGAGTCATGTCTTATTTGAGTTTTTGAGCCACCTACATGAGAGGGTTTGACACACTTATAGTCTTATCAAATCTATTCACAAGGAACAAGATACAATAGGTAGGGGTGGGCAATGATGGAGTCAATATTGGATTGATTTATTGAGCCACCCATGTGATGATTGAGTAGGACATCAACTTAGTTCAAATTACTTAATGATATGATCACTATGCACATTTACACAAACATATGTTGTTTCCAGGTTCATGTATTGGTTCACATACATAATGAGGTGTATTTTTTCCTTTCCTCTCTCTTTACTTGGTTACTCATTTTAGCATAGTCTTTTGCTTTTGATTATGTCATTAATAAGGATTGATTTTTTCATGCTTCATTATAGGACATTGATTTGGATGATGTTTCACATATGTAGACCCAGATTCACATACTCAAACTAAGCTACATGGAATTCACTTCCAAGTTAAGTCTAGGTACACTTATTTTTCATTTATACTATTCATTTCATTTTTTTTCATTGCTATCATAAATGGGGGACAAATGTAATCAGCTAAAAGTGGTATATGGATGCTAAGAGTGTCACTTAAGTTATCCTATAACTAGGGTTTCCATAGACCTAATATAGAGTCTTATACTTACATTTAAATTCATTTAATAGACCAAAATTACTTATAAAAAGTTATAACATAGTCCAAAAACTATCATCTCTGACCCCAATCCAAATTTCTTAGTACTCTATGAAAAGGACAATAGCACCACATTTGGGACACTACAACCACATGGCACTAGTGTACCAAACTGGGTGTTACTGTCCTTAGCCACATCTCTTCCCAACACATAGTTTTTTAGATGTGTTACCCTTCTAATTTCAACCTAATCTCATTTTTTTATTCTCATAAGAAACATAACCCTATAAAAACAATTCTAATCCACTAGTATTTACTAGATGGAAAATATATGCAAAAGATAATCAATCCAAAGATAAATTTGTATAAAATCAGGGTAAATTATCCCTATTTTACCCTACTTTCTAAATAATACCATCTAAAATATCCATAATTCTAGTTTTAAATCATTTAAAAGCTTAATTAAATTCAAGCCATCAATGTTCACTCTCATTCTATCATTCACTTACACATATATCAAGCACTAGATGGGAGAACTATATTTGATATGATCCCTCTTCGAAGTATTGGTATATAGTGAACTCTCTACATAATGGGGGTGTTAAGTATGTCTATTCCATAATAATAACACACTCAATTATTTATCATATCATACTTGTAAATATAATTAGGGTTTGCAGTTCAGATCAAGCTTTCCAAGTATAATACATAGCTATATGTTTCAGTCATGCAAGGACTGAACATACAAACATAGGCATATGTGCTCCCTAAAAATAGGAATAGTCACAAAAATGGGACATTAGTGACACATTTATGAATCCACACATAGATGGAATTACTATAAAAATTGGGAGCTACTTTGTAGTGAACATATGAATATTTTAATCTTATTTACAACACTTAGAACTACTCAGATCACAAGTTTTAGAACACAGACCATCTGTGGTAGTCTATTTTCAACTAAGTCTCTATTTAACCCTATTTTTTACTATTTATAGAAATTAAAAAAATGTAAAAATCAATTAAAAAATAGTATCTGAATTATTTCAATTTATTTAACTGATTTAGACATCTCAATCCTTTAACCAAACATAGGAATTATAAATATAAAACACTAAAAGGTTAAAATAATGTCAATGATGTGTGACCCATAAAAAATCTATATTTATCTCAAATTTTACACATGTAATTTTATTATGACTTAGGTATTAGAAAAATTTTCTTGCAAATCTAGGTCCTATCCATGGTTTTACACTACAACTCATAAATGGAACACTAATGAGGTGGAAATAAATGTGTGAATGATGTTTAAAAGGTGGTTGTAATTGTATACACAATATTTTAAAACTTTTATCAATTAATGACACTTTGTATCTTGTAGAAACCCATTGATCCTCAATCTCTTTTAGTACATGCCTTAAGGGGTACACCGAAAAAGTGGTGGGTAAACCATTGGTGCTTTGTATGATTATTGTGCCTTTTACCACTTTTTACCTACACACTTGTCTCTTAGAACCATCTACCCTAAGTTTGTTCTTCTCTATTTTACCCATTATATCAATTTATTATATTTTATCCTCCTATTCCTAACCTAAATCCCTTTTTTCAATTAGTTTTACTAGGTTAACTGGGTTGATCCTATATATTTTCAAGGTTTTTGTCACTTAGTAGCTAGTTGACCTTTGGCCAACCTAGCTCATGACCTAGTGAATTATTATCCATAATTGTACTAGGTTCACTAGGTCAACCCTATCAACCAAATTTTTTGAAAGTGTTTAGGGAAAGATCTACCTATATATACAAGTTCATTTCAATCATTTATTATGAGAAGTGAAAGAAGTAAGAGCAAATAAACATCTACATATTGAATATTATACTTGAGAAGTAAAGTTTAAGGCTCAATACTTTCTTTGGAGATAGGGATCTTGTATTATTGAAAAGTATTTCAGATGCATTAATAGGTTATGTATCCTAGATCTGATTTATCTTTGTCATCCTTACATACCACAACAACCTCTTGTGAAGCACCTTGTCCAAGGGAGAGATTGAGGCTCGATAGGTTCATCTTCAAAGGTAATTGTTACTAACTTTATTTCTCCTTTGTAAGAGTAGATAGATAATGCATTTGTGATTCTCTTCCATGTATTAATATTTTATATACATTGACATGAGTATATATTTTCTATACATTTTAGTTTTATTGTTTCTAACCCCCACTTTGGGCACAAGCTTTGGTGAGAACTAGATTATATTTACTTTAATTGTTATTAGATTAGCTTAGGACCCCCTTAGGGTTATTTCATGATTGCATTATATTTATGGATTTGGAACCCTCATTAGAATGGTGTATTGTGATAAATTATCCCCTAATTATGTCTAGTAGATCCTCATATTGGCCATGCTCCTTTTTAACAAATGTATTCCCAATTAAAAGTTTAGGTATGCTCTATCTTCTTTGAGCTAGGATTGATTTATAGACATGATGCATTTTTTATTGCATACATTATAGTGAAATCAATGTGAACTAACCATTGTAGGATTTGTTCACTTAATTTTCATTAATTTTTCATTATTTTTATCATATATTTACCATTTTGGATTGATTGCATTGACACATTTCTAAATTCTATGCCCTTATTTAACACACAATCACATCAAAATGACTCTATTATTTTTATGCAATCTCTTTTTTAGGTACAGGCTACTATATTGATCTAGTCAACCTAGTATAGTATTTTAAAATTTTAGACATCCAATCTAGACTACTATGTCGACCCAGTCAAACCTATACATTTTAGGCACTCGATAATAGATTTATATAAAACTAGATCAGTCCAGTCAACTCAGTTAACAAGATTTATAGGCATTTTTCAAGGTTATTTGAAATCAATATATTTTTTCTACATTTTTAAACTCAACAAGGTTACTTTCTATCCTTTATTTCTTTTCACATAGTCTTTCCTTTCATAGTTTGCAATCTTCAAAATTGCCCCTGTAGAGTCAACTAGATTGACCTTATCAACCTAGTTCTATATTCTGTGTGTTGTTTGGATAAATAGGTTAAATCTGTCAACCCTATTCATTTTTATAAATTTAATTACATATTATGAAGGTACACTATTAACCCTATTCTATATTTTATGCATACACTATCAATTACATTGACACTATACCATGTTTTAAAGTTAGAATTAACCTTATATGTTAGTAATAAGATCACACTTTAATCTATTTTTGCTTACATTATTAGAATAGATTGCATAATATAATTATGTGTTTTTTAATTTACCATTTAGTTTCACTATTTTTTATTTTATGCACACATGACTAAATCACAAAATGTCAAACAAATATTTTATCAATTATCTACCGAAGGCCTACATTCTTGGTTTCCATCACCAAGGGGGAAGCCAACTTGGTTTTCTAGCCAAGTATAAACATGTTTTTAATGGTATATTATGGATAATAACCTATCACTCTTATCTTTTTAGTGTGTGAAGTGAGGGGGTAGGACCTAATACCAAGCCTGTACTATTGCCAATACATATCCCTTTTAGACCAAAGATCATAAAACCATCCTTAGATTGATTTATATTTATTTGCTTATGGCCAACTTACCATTACTTTTAAAATTATATTCTAGTAATGTAAAACAACATTTAGGTTGACCATCTAGTTAAATTTTACTTTCAAAGTTGATTGCTTGATCTTTGCTCAATTGTGTGATGTATTGCAAAAAATTACATTAGCCAACATTGGTACAATGTTTTGTGTTGTGTGCCTCAATTAGATCACCCTCATTTATCCAATTGGTTTTGTTTTTAAATTTAGTTCTTTCTTTTATAAATACATAAAAAATATTATTGTCTCAATACGTGATCATTTAAGTTGACACAACCTATTATAAATTGTCTATTTTTTTCCTTTTTATTTTATTGGATCGACCTAGTCAACCCTATACACTTTTTTATCCTCTATTTATTGTGCTAGGTCGACCTAGTCAACCCTATATAATTTACAAGCCATGTTCCCTATGCTGGGTTAACCCATTCAACCCTTTACTATTTTTGTCACTTCTTATTTCCCTGATTTTGCATCTCCCTTGCCTAGTTTTTAGTCCTTTTCCTTCATTATGAATTTTCTATTTGAAGAAAACACTGAGTTGAATTTAACAAATGTGATGAGTTTTACCAATCCTAATAGGTTCTCCCATATGTATAGTAGGTATCCTCTGTTATATGAGAGTTATGTTCACATATACACTCACACAATAAAATATATGGCCCCTCCTAATAACTCTTAAAAACATAATCCCCTATTTTCCCTAGAAGACTAGCCTAAATTAGAGTATACCCCTAAAATTCTCTTCTTTATATTAAAATTTCCTCAACATTGAGGAAAATATCCCTCTACCATTTAACATATCATGATTAGTGATCAATCCTAAGAGCCTTATTCACCTACTCTCACATTCTTAAATTAATTTGTGGGTACCATTTTCTTTGACTCTCAACCTCTTCCCTCAATTATGTCCCTTTCTCATACCATGAACTCTTCTTCTTAAATTTCTTAGACCTTCATGCCTAGTATCTCCACTAACATGGTTGCTTCTAAATATAGTGGGACTATCATAAGATCCACTATCCTTAATCCTATTACTAGTTCATTATTTTCTACCCAAAGTAATCATGCTTCTAGTGCTTCATCTTCTCATCCATTCACTACTCCATAATTTGCTTCACAAGAAGATTTTGCTACTAGTGCCTCTCATTCTCATAGTTACCATTAGGATCTTATCAATTCCAATAGTGGTACCCAAGATACTAATGCCAACTCTAATGCTTAAAATGATGCTAATAATTTTAATTAAACTCACCAAATCATTTTACAAACACCCAATAAAATGAATACCTTTCAAGCTCATATCACAAATCAAATGATGAGAATGCAAAATCACCTTCTCCATCTTCAAAATCATCCTCAAAAAATGACTTAGGGCATTTATAATCAAAATGTTACCCCTCCTCCTCTTCAATATTCCCAAGGTAATCTCATTACTTGACCTCTTTTGGTCAACAAAACCATTAATCATCTTCAAAATGAGCCTCTTACCACTCAAATCACTAATATTGATATGGGAGGTATCAACCCTATAATTTCTTATAATGGATCAACTGATCCTACCCTTCATATTAAACCATTTGAAAATCTTTATAAGGATTGGGTCAAATTGAACACTTTTTCTGCTACCAAGATCCTATGCAAACCTTCATGGGTGAGGCAATAGATTGGTACAATCAACTTAGAACTCATTTATTTCTAGTTTGGAAGATTTACTTAATACTTTAGTTCAATAATTTCAAACTAGTGATCTTCCCAAAAACACTTTGTTCCACTTCAAATATTAAAAATAAATTAAAAATGAAACTACCAAAGTTTTTGTTATAAGGTGTGAACCTTTTTCAAATAAGTTTGAACATAACATGAATGATGATAACCCTTTTCATCTCTTCACTAATACTATTTTTCCCAAGTTACAATATCAGGTCTTCACCATCTCTCCATGTACTTTAGATGAGGCTATTAATTAAGACAAATATCAAGATTTCCTTTTATGTCAATTAAAGCCATTCCAATGTTATGTGGGTCCTCATCTCTTACTCAAGAACAAAAATCATAATTCTACCAATGATGGTGTTATGGATTGTTATGACACCATTCACACCATTTAACCTATTGTTCCTAACCAATATTAAAAACTATCTCCCCTTTCTCAACAATATACCAATTCTCATTTATTTTCACCAAATACTATCTATTTTCACTAACCCTCATCCTCAGCTAAATTACTTAAAAGTCTACCTAGGCCTCTACCATGAGAAATTGACCCTACTCATCCTATGAAATCCTAGTATGATCCTAACAATTTTTATAGTTTTCATGCTAGTTGGGGTCATTCTCATGAGACACGTAAGAATATCCATAATTTAGATATGACTTTTCTTCTTTGTCCCAATTTTTATCATGATTCCAGCATTTGAAAGTGTCAACAAGCCTATGACATTGATTTTAAGGCTCATGAATCACATAATAAATCTTAAGCCTTAAATCAAGCCATTTCTCATTTGGCCATCTAAAAATACCCTCTTCCTAATCATCAACCTAATCAAGATACACAAGACAAGCCCACCCCTTCCACCAAAATGTAGAAAGTCTTGTTGACCCTACTTTTGAATAAAATGTGATTAATATGACTAATATGCAAAAGGTTGTTGCTTTTATTGATTCCCAACCTATCTACACTCCTCTATTGTCTCAAACATTCTATGTTATCTAGGATTATTTTCCAACTCATTTAAATGAGTTGGGACAAGATGACCTTATAACCTTTGATGATATAATTCCAAATTTTCCCTTGGATAACACTTCCCTTTTTATTTCTACCATTCTTTCATCTTTTAAAAATAATGATAATCAAGATTTTACTAATACTTCTTCTACCAATCCTCAAAATCATTCAAAACCAACTACTTCATCTTCAAAACATAATTTAAAACCTTGTTTTAAACACTCTCTTTCTTATCAACACAAATTTCAAAACACTTCATTTCCTCCTTCTGAGGATCTTCTTAATCACTCGCACACATTTCTAATAACCTTTTTATGGGTTATGATGAGTGGGATCCCATTATGGATCTCACTAATCTCCCATTCCATATTTTGTTCCTTGAGCTTATGAGGACTTCTCCACATCATAAAAACCATTTTATGCAACTATTGTTTGAAATTAACATCCTTTATCCTCCCCTAGTAGGACATGAGGTAGCCTTATCTAGATACGGGGATATAATATTATATCAATGTGAAGAGATTTCCATCCATGCTGATGAAAAAATGGACACTTCTCTTTCTTCAAAATTACCTATCACTTCTATGATTATTGATGAGATTCTACTTCATACAGATGATCCTCCTTTATTCATTAGTGACCAAATAGGTGATATCTAATTCAAGTGTGCATTTATTGATGAGGGTTTATTCACTTGCATTACCTCTCTCAATTTTATCAAAAATGTTGGATATTCTGAATGTAATCTCAAGTCCACACATAACACATGATAAGCATATGATCAAAGGCAAATGCCTCCATTATGTTATGTGTGGCTTCCCATTACCATCCCACTAGTCACCATTCATGTGAAGGTGATGATATTTAACTTTCCTATTTCTTATAACATCTTCCTTGGTAGGTTGTAGACTCACCATTTGAGAGAATTTAATTCTTTCTCCTACCAATGCCTTACTTTCCATTATAATGGATCCATTTATAAGATTTAGGGTGACACTAACCCTTGGAATTTCAAATAATTCCTAGAGCATGGTGTCTTCAAGATTCATACTCTTGAACCTTTGCCTAGTGTTTCATTCTATGAGTCTCAACACTTCAATTTTCTCATTAATTTGACTTGAGGTTACAATAGGCATCCCAAACTCATTGGGAATATTCTTCCTAACCTCTTATATTTTGATGATAATGATATTGATGAGATAAAATGAAAGATTAAAACTTTTTATCTCTTGCCTCATCTCATCTTGTACATTTTGGATTCTTTACAACCTCATTCTCTCAAACCTCCTTACGATGATATTACCATCATTTTGACTAAGTCTCAACATTCTATTCACCACACTTCATTGGAAGATAAGGTCATCCCTACTTTCATCATTGACCTTCACACACCTGACTATGATAATGGTTATTCCTTAGATGATCCATTCCTAGGTGGTCTTTTTCAAGCCCTTGATGCTAAGATTATCTATTATCATTCTTCTTTGTTTGAGTATTTTTGTGTATCTTCACATTTTACCTCATTTAAAATTCGTAATTTTATTATTATTCTTCTTTTTCATAGGGTAGAGGTGGTCCTAAATCATCCAATTTTTGAGGAACCTCATAGGATTATGCTCATGGATCATGTTATAACTGGGCATTACCATTTTGCTAGGTATCCTGACCCCTATAGTTTTCTTATCCTTGAGATGTGTGTGACCCTTCTTCAACCTTATGTAGATTTGACTCCTCCCTCAAGGGAACATATAATGGATCCCATTCCTAATCCTACTACATTTGAACCCATTCTTACTCCCACTATAGTTGATCTTCTTCCTATATTCATTATTATTGAGTATATCCCTACTTCTAATCCCATTACTCTTTTAATTGAGATTAGTTTCATTACTCCCCACTGCCACCTTCCCTTGGTGATGGTTTTATTCCATTACTATAGATGGCTCTATTGCCCACCAAATGGGCAGATGAGCCTTTCCTAACTTCTTCCACTCCTATTATACCTTCTCCTATGAGTGCTTCTACTAAGACCACTTACAATAATATTTATTGCTTCAATGTCATATATAATCATTCATCCAACCATTGTCATAAGCTATGATAATATATTGATACTTTGCATCCTTCTTCTCCTCATGCCTGCACCAAAGGTACTTCTTGAATATATGCCTATGTATGGAGAGGTGTATTATTTGTGACACTAATGTGTCACCAATCACATCGATCATTGCCACATATTTAAACAAAACTTTAAGTATCACCTTATTTCTATTCTTGGACCTTCTACCATTCCTCCCATAGGTCATTCCTATAAGAAGGATCCTCCTTCCTCTCCCATGGATCCACCTCCTATGGTTCCATCCCCTCCTATGGTCCCTTCATTACCTTTTGTACCTCCACCCATGAATCCTTTACCTATGGACCCTCCCTCACCTATGGATCCATCTCCACCCATGAGCTCCTCACTTATGGATCCTTCTCCACCGATGATTCCTACATCTCCCATAGATCCCACTCCCATGCATTCTCGCAAACATCCCTTCCCTGATTTCCCTCTTCAACATGATCCATCAAGCATTCTTAATTTTTATATTGAGGAGATTAGATGAGAAGTATTTTCTTGGTTTTTACTAAATATAGATGAGACACTAGTAATAGTTCTCATCCATCTTCATAGAGATCTATTTGATGTTCTAGATAATGTGTGTGGATAGATTTATCAGTATTTATGAGCATATGCATGGTGATTTTACATTTACACTTATATTGAACATGTGATCCAATTTTATATTTATTTATCTATTATATCATTTGATGATATATAAAATTATTATTTATATTACATGGTGACTTTACTTTTTTATTCTATATTTCTTATACTATCGTTTATGTTTGCCTATGGATTCTTTTCTTTATCATTGATTTCTCTTTTCTTCTTACATTTTCTTTCTTATTCCCTTCTTGTGTATTTATGTTTTTTTAATTTATTATCTCTATTTTTCATGGATAATGGTCATTGTGACTTGGTTATACAAACTTGGTTCCCTTTAGACATTCCCTATTATTGTGTGATTAATTAGAAAAAAATTCATCTCATGATAGTCACTCCATATACCGATCCACTTTGGATCTCCTTTTCCACTTTATTCCCCTTTTTTAAAGACTAAGAATATACATGGTTAAGATTTGACATAACATTTTTTAATCATATAAAATAAAAAATTGGATGACTTAGGCATGGTTAATAGCACCCAACCTATATGTCCTCTTTCTTGCTAACTCAACCCTTCTCAGCTAGACTTTTACTAATTCCTAATCACCCATAGCTTCTTCAACTTAGATTTTTGAGACCAAATAATCCTTTCAAACCTAGATCCATCACCTCATGTCTCATCCTCCTAGGATAATAACACCTAATTTTGATAGGAGTGCCATAACTCATGGGTATCTCATTTTTGGTATTATTCTCCAAGTTCAATTTAGCCTCAAATGGTTATATTTTATCAAATCCCTATCTTTTCCCTTGTTGGTGTAATGCAAGATCATCTAATCCATGAGAATAGATTTACATATATAATTCCATTAAAGGTATATTTATAGGGGTTGTCACTCATTTACAAGAGAGATGCAAGAATAAAATAATGTACACTAGAGCACTCTTCCTCATTTTTTTCACACAACCTTTCAACATTGTTGCAATCCTACTCAAGTCATTGCACCAGTCCCTAGCCAATTGAATCATATATAATTTCAAATTTTAGTTGAATGTATCATACAAAAATTACACAAATCACTTCAAATGGGAGAACTAGATTAGCTTGATCCCTCTTTGGAGTATTTGTATGTAGGAAGTATGCCCACATATGGGGTGTGAAGAGCATCCAACGTATCCTCTACACACTAACCCCTCCTCTCTTTCCAAAGTTTGTTACTCAAGCTTAAGTACTAAGATCTCATAAGTGTTTTGATGATTGAATAAAAAACATAGTGAGATCCACATAAACCTAGGGTTTAATATCTCACTTCTAAGGTGTCACAGGCTTACCAATCAAAACCCAAAAAATCTAGACCATGAGAGTAACAACACTAAAAGTGGATACTAACACTGGAAGTAGTCTACAACACCAAATAGTAGGGTGCCATGAGTTTGGTACTCCTATACAATCTATAAATAGAGTTTTTGTTTTTGTTTACGATAGTCTACTATCCTTGCACAATAATTTCTAGACCTTGCATCATCTATTTTATCCTAAAATAAGCTAAGTTTGATTTCTTCACACTTACTATTTTTAGAAAAGGTAAAATACATATATTTTTACAATAATTAGTAGGCTAATTGAGACACATTAATTAATAATTTATATATACTCGAGACTCTATTTGTTTAGGAATTAATCACTTAATTTCCCAACAAAATAAAACATTTGTTAAACCTAACTTAAAAATTTTGCACAAAACCCTAGAATCCCTAGAGCTAATTATTTATAATTTTTTGTAATATTTTAATAATTTTTATTGAATTTAAAAATAATAAAATTAAAAACCAATTGAAATATTTTCAATAAATTTAGTCAAACCCTAACTTGCACATACTAGGACCTATTTGCATACAAACACTTCGAAACCACTAGGAAAAATATATTGCTAATTTTATAAATATTTTGAAATTTTTCTTCAATTTTTCAATCTAATTTATAAAAATTCATAAAAAAAATTTAAAATTTTTATATTAATTATGAAATAAAATATTTTCAAACCCTAGTTGCATCCACTAGGTCCTATTAAATCAAGCAGTTTCCCATAATTTTTTAAATCTCATCTTTCATACTTATCTTAGAAACTCAATCTAAATTACAAAAGTTCATAGTATTTTTCACAAATATTTATGAAAAATCCCTATTTTCATATAATATATCCTATTTATATTCTTCATTTATCACCTTACATCCATAGTCAAATTACAAAAAAGATGCTCATTTATTTACAAACGTTTCTTACATTTCTTATAAATAACAAGGAAACCATAATGGACCCTATCATGTACATGAATGATGAACTATATCATATGTTAATTCAAATATTTTATATTTATATTTCATGATTAAGATTAATAAGAAGGGATTATATTAAAAAATTCATTTTTAAACTTGCACAAGATTTTAATATTTCTTTTGCATATTCTCTATCTCTCATATGGAAAAAAAATCAAGCTTATCATGTTAAACACATTACAAATATTATAATACATGTCAAATATATTTATATATTATTTGACAAATCCATGATATTTACCCTTTGATTTCTATCTCTCATAGGGAAAAATATACAAGTTTATCATGCTAAAAATATTAGAAATGTCATAGCACATGTCACAATTTCTTACGCATACATGTACAAATTCATGTGTTCTATCCCTTGTTTGTTATCTTTCATGTGGAATTTTCTTTATAATCATATTGATATACAATTTATAACTCCACTTACATGCATTTTATATTATATGCATATTTTCTACATATATGTATATGCCTCTTTGGCTACTCTTGATTCAATATCATATCTTATTACAGAGTAAAGAAATCCCTTCTCCTCCTCTCCTTCAAGAGGGTGATATCTACTTTCCCTCTAAATAAGACCATTATATCACCCCTCAAAAACATGAGGCATCCTCTACTAATATTCCTAATGCATACATTTATCCTACAACTTTTTCAAAACCTCTTCAACATGTGTGCTTACATGTTCAATTAGAAACGACTAAGGTTTTCACTCATGAGACTTTAATCAATCAAATCACCAGTATGAGTGAGATAATTTCAGATTTAAAAAAATAGAATAAAATATTACATGAAAATATCACAACATTAGAAAAATATACTACAATACACAATCTTCAAAGACACCCTAGTGTCAATCATCTATATGTAACTTCACCTAGTCAATTGGTTGTAAGCAATGTTATATATAAAACCAATAAATCATAACAATGTAATTCCAAAACAAGTGATTAAGAAATCATTCATAGATAAAATAAGAGTTTAAGTGATACACTAAGGTAAATGATTAAATATAACTTGATCAAACTACCTCCTTTACATCTAGTAAGAAGATCCAGATATTATTGTGTATATCATAGAATGCATGGGTATAATAAATCACAAAAAAGTAACTCTAAAACTAGTGATTAAGAAATAATTCATAGATAAAATTATATTTTAAGTGAGATAATAAGGTAAACGATTAAATCTAACTTTATCAAAATACTTCCTCTACGTCCAGTAAGAAGACCTAGATATTATTGTGTATATCATAGAATTCATGGGCATCACAAATATACATGTTTGGAATTGACAAAGCATATACAATAGATAATTTTTAATAAGGAACTTATACAAGGTAAATCATTCAAGCAATTTATAACAACATAGGAACACATTCACAAAGGGTCACATTCAAAAATAGTATAAAAGTGGTTACCAAAGTAGAACTCAAAACAACAAAAGGATCAACACAAAAAATTAGATCAATAAATAGTACCATAAGTATAGGTCAAGCATGAAAAATATACAAATATACCTCTCCAAAATGAGGCTAAAATTTCAAATTAATATGGGTTTAGTCAAATATATCTACAATAGTTTTATTATCAAGGTCAAGTGTTTGGCAAGCATGCTTAAGGCATTACTACTCCTATTCTAGCAGATGATAATGTTTGTCACTAAGGTTTGGGATTTATTGAATATCCTAAGGAAAATAATTCATAGACACAATTTATCAAAGGAAAATATCTAGATACAACAACAATCAACACTAACATTTGATTGGTTTAAAATCAAGATGATAATGATGAGTGGAACAATACAAGTTATTATGATTTTCAAGATACTGATGATGAATCAAAATATACAAATTTATATTCTTAGCCATTCAATCATGCTTGAAAATCATGCATGATTATATTATTTGATACATGACACCATGATAGGGGGTCTCATCTGAGACTAATTAGTTAGTATGATTTCTTTCTAGTATTGATTGTAAATAAACTCTTATGTTTGATTATACATAGTTCAAATATTTTCAAAAATACAAAAACAATATAACACTGCAAAATACAAAAAAATTCAAAAAATTACACAAACACCATTTTTTTTTATTATATACATTAGCCATGTTTACATTACTAGTATCATGCTAGGACTTAAATTTGTTGTTTCATTCTATTGTATGTTGAATTATCTACATTACCATGTTTCACTTGATCTTCTTTGAGTGTGTGCAGTGACATCTAACTATTTGATTACTTCATTCTACCCATTGAGGGGGAATTCCTACTTCTACATTCAAGACATACATTGATATACATACCCACTGAGGGCATCTTCTTCATGACTACACCATCTAGGTTTTGCCATTACTACACTACACACTCTGAGTTATCATATTGATGCACATTCCTTACTAGATTACATAGAATAATATATCGACATCTCACTATTATCTAGCACTTGTGTATTTTTTATCATATACTTAGTCTTGTACTACACATTTTCTACATACTTTCACATTTTATTTGATTAGTTAGATGTGCTCATCTCTTTCTAGTTATTACATGCTTTCTCTACTTGCTTATCATAGTTTATGTCATTGCATTTTCAATTACATCTTGTCTACTTCTTGTGCCTTAGGACATTTGCCAATGTCCTTTGTTTGTACTCCTCTATGTGCCTATGGCATGTGTGCCAATTTTTTTTATTTCACATGTATGTGTATGTGGCATTTGAACATGCCTTACATGCTTATTTCTAGTTTGAGTGACATGTACCCATGTCCCTTGTTTGCATGGTTCCTTGGCCCATATAGTATGCTTCTTACTTCTTTCTTTTTTACTTATTTCTTATCAAATGTTTATAATGTCATGATCTATATCATTAATTTTATTTGATTTTTTGATGCCATGATGGACATTATGCTTCATCCCTCTAACTAAAAACTAACAATTAACATTTCCAATTCTAATTTAGTACATTGTACATGCTTTAACAATTTTATATCTATTTAGGCATACCCATGTTGATATAAAAATGTCTCAGTACAACATTTTCTATATATTGAAACATATTATGAAATATCAAATATTATGTCATATATATATTTAGATTAACACACTTGTAGGACTTTTTTCTTCAAAGGGAGATTATTGCAGGTTTTTCATTCCTACCCTTAGAAGAGAGGAATCAAATAGGGGATTTGTCATAGATATAAAACCTATTATAAATCAAAAAATCAACATTAAAAATAGTCAACACAAAATTTAGAAGTTAAATAAGTTAAATTAAAGCAAAAAAATAGGAACAGTCCCAAATCAACAATAAGTTTTCACACTAGATAGTAGCACTAAAAATGGACAATAGCACCAAAAATAAATAGTATCAATAAAAATAGGGGTGTCTATAGTTTGGCACTCCTATCTAGGTAGAAAAAAAATTAGGGTTTCTATAAATAGGTAAGAAGTTTAGTTCAAGGATAGTTTTTACACTTCTAGATCATTCAGATTCAGTAGTTTTAGCATAGTTTTCTTAGGTACAGAGGTTATCATGCATGACATGATAGTTATCACTTTAAGTTCAAATTAGGTAGTTGGCATAACTTATAGATCAAAATCCATGTTCCATACATCATTTATTATGGTAATGTGTATGGCATAATGATCTTATTTTATTTCCAAGTTTAGTTTATTCTAGGCATTCTTAGTAGTTGTGTACCTCATTTCATTTGTAGGTGGTTGGCATCACATTCAAGTTAAAATTTCATAAAAGTTTAGATTTTTTAGTACCCAAGTTATCAATTTGGCTTTCATATAAGCCTAGTAATTAAATTTTATAGTGACTTTCATAAAATCTTAATCTCCATATTTTAATATGGCCAAGAGTGGCCTAGTTTCCAGCACACATTCAACTATCCATGCCATAGTGTCATATTTTTAGTACATTCATGGGATCCAAGAGCCATCCCATATGACATATATTATATACTAGTATCACTTCATGGGGAAATGATGGAGACAAAGGGATATCCTTTGTATTCTTGATCCACCTATTCATATGGATTGGACATACAATCCAAATATCCATTAACACATGTATGATTTGTTAACTTAACTTAGTTAGTGAGGACAAAGCCAAAGGGATAGACTTTATATTCTTGAGCCAAATTCTAGGTAATTTATCACTCAACTTTGTTCATGATATTAATCTTTATTTAGCACATACTTATCATAATCCAGCATCACATAAGTTTTGTATTGGTACACGTTCCTGATGAGGTGTATTCATTCCTCTCTCTTCCTTTACTTAACTTTTATACATTATTATTTTAGATATAAACTATCTAGTAAGAAATAATATACTTCATGTTTTTATTTGTATATTCACACATCACAATGTGCTCTTTATGTAGATCCATAATTACATAGATTCATAAGTTTTTACCTTACATGTAAGTTCAGGTATGCTTTCTATTTTTCCTTTATACTAGTATCTCACTTTCATACATCACTAAAATAAATGGGGGGAATATGTAATAATATAAAATTTAATTTGGATGAAATAAGCATGGATAATATCACCAAACCCATAGGTCCTCTTTCTTGCTCACTTAACCCTTCTTAGCTAGACTTTCACTTATTCCTAGTCACCCATATCTTCTTAAATCTAGATTTTTGAGACCTAGGTAGCCCTCTCAGACCCAGATCCATCCATGTAGGTCTCATCCTCATAGGAAACTAGTTACCAATTTAAAAAAGAGCACTAGAACTCATGGGTGTCCCATTTCTAAGGTGTCACATGACTGCCAAGTAGAACCTAGAAAAGGTAGACCAGCAGGACAACACCATTGAAAGTGGACACTAGCACCAGAAGTGGACTAAAGTTACAAGTAATAGGGTGTAATAAGTTTTACACTCTTTTCCAATCTATAAATATAGTTTTGGGTCTTGTTTATGATATTTTTCCATCCTTTCATAATAATTTCTAGACCCTACATCATTTATTTCAGCCCAAAATAAGCTAAGTTAGATTTATTCATACTTCGTACTATTTTTTGAAAAGGTACATTAATTATTAATTTACATTAATCATATCTTTATTTTCTTAGGAATTAAACATGTAATTCCCAAAACAAATAAAACACATGTTGGTTCATTTTAAGCCTAAGTGTCCTAGTCACTCTTATCTTTTGTTACTTAGTTTCATTTATCCTAAGCCTAAAAATATTCATGTGTATCAATCTATCTCTCATGATTTGTCATTAAAAGTTTGTGTGGAGGATGAATCATAAAATCCATAAAAATATAAAAAATACAAATCATTAAATTGAAGGCAATGATACAAAAGGAAAAAATATTCAAAATTCTTAAAATTTAAATCACACTAAAAGATGTGTTTCAATGCACATATCACTTTTATAGTTAAATATAAAAATCCATAGTTGGAATCATGGTATAGATGAGGCATATTGGGATATATTAGTCTAATATATTATAAAAGGAAAATATAAAAAATATCTTAGTGCTACCTACTTTCTCACACAAGTACCCAATCTTCACAGAAGATCGATGGATCTGTAAGGGGTCTGAAGCAATGGGAACACATCATAGGAAGGTAGGTCAATTTTAATTTTTCTAAACCAATATAACATAATTATTTTATCTTATTATCAATCTTATTTTCCAATGAAGCTTTGTGTTTATAGCAAATAGGTTTCCTTTGTACATTGATGGTCACTAGTCACTTTGTAGCTTCTCATGTCCTTAGTATGCCTCTTATCTCCTAAGTTATTATCATAAGATGTTTAAATTATTATTTTTACTTTCCATTTTTCACTCCTTACGTTCCTCATATTTGATCTTAAGAAATATTTTTTTGTCACTGATCACTCCCCTTGGGATTCCATTTGTGAGTTGCATTATAGGAACATGGATAGGACTTGGCCTTCCTCACAAATTACCATGATTTCACATTTATATTACCCACATATTATGTTACCAAATTTTCACATTTATTTCACCTCATTTATGTTCCATTTATGATTCTTAGTGTAAGACCATGGATAGGACCTGGCCTTCCTCACAAAATTTTCCAATAATATAAGTCACAATCAAAATTACATGTGTCAAATATGAGATAAAATGTTATTGATCATGAAGTTACACATCATTAACATGATTACTATCTTGATTTAGTATTATTTATGCTTACTTGAATTCTCTTTATATTTTAACTTGTTATTTTTTGAGTACATGTAAGAATCCAACCATTTCTTAAAAATTTTCATACTTTCCAGCTTGAATTAGTGTGATAAATTTCAGACCCAAATTTTGCCAATTTTATTTTTCTCTTATACTTCCCGATGTTATTTAGTATTATTTATTAACTTAGTTGATTTTTTTATACCATTTTGTTCCTTTTACATGATATTCCATTTTATTACATTATTTTCATACTTCCCAATGTGATTTAGTGTGATTGTACTTGTTTTAATTTCATTCTAATCTTTAATTTAGTTTTAAAAAAATTCCTTTTTACCATCTTATTTACCACCCTTTAGTTATTTATAATTACTCATTTTCTTGTTATTACACATTTCCCAACATGAAACAATGTGTAGTACATTTTTTGATTGATTATATTTTACCAAGTCCTTTTTGCCCTTTTTTAAACCATGCATGTGTCCTACATAATTCTAGAAAATAAACCACACCTCATATATTTCCTATAGAATATTCAACAATAACTAAATACATGTGATAAAAATAAATATATCTATACATTCAAAAACCACAACCATAATGATAACACATATAACCAATATATAGAATGCCAAAATGATTTATTGGTTGATTTATATATAGAATTTATTTCAGCCACTACTATCTTTCCATATGTGTGATCACCAAGCATAGTCTCCTAATATACATAGCCTCCAATAACTTCCTATATAGGTTTCCTCCTAAAAATAAATCCTATAATCATATCTTGATTCCATATTAGCCTATGCTTGAGTGGCCTCTTTATAGTCTAACTCTACCCTACCCTACTTGCTAGGTCATTTAAAACATTTACTATCCTTGTTATCTCTTCCTCCTATTGCCTTCATTAACCTTGTGTCCTCAATGGTCACTATTAATCCTAATATATAGATATTGATGGTACCTCTAATAATCTTACCCTGGCACCCATCTCCTTTCACTCTATTGCCTATCATGCTCAACCAGTACATAGTAACTCATGACATGGCCTAAGTGTTGACCTCTCCACTAGTGGCCCTACTCCTCTCCCTCATGGATCTCTAACATGTCAAGCCCAAAACATGATCACCACTATCAATTTTGTTTGGTGAATCAAGCCCATCTACCCTGGTACTTATTCCACTAAATATAGATCCATCCACCAAGTGTAGTTCCCTATCACCTCTATCCCTACTGAAGTTAGTGAAACTATGTATTAGCTAGGTCATGTAGTAATGTGGCCATATAAATTCCATAATATATATTCCCATCTCACTTTATTTGACATTGGCACATGGGGCATGTCCCACACTACCTAGTCTAATATTTATATCTATACTCAAGGTGACCTATCATCTATCACATGGGCGAACTAGCCAATTGATATATGGGGAACCTCTCATAGATCTAAGCTATCAATAATATTATTAGTCTAGTTTAATTTTACCCTATAGATAACACTCTATACATATCATGTATGATTTATACCTAGATGATAGATCCTAAATCATATAACACTCTTTCCTCTAGTATAATGTGGCTCAAGGCTATCATGAAGAGTGATACCTTACCATCTGATTTGTGATATAACATTCATATTGTCACAAGTCCCATCACAACCTTTTATATAACTGGAACTTGTGATGTATACACATTAAACAAACCCTCTGGCCTAAGTATATCATCTCTGAGCCTATAGCCCATATAACTAAGGCTCTCTTCTCATCCTCACTATCAGGTATCCCTACTATCAAAAATAATAGGATGGAATGTACATCTCTAGGTTGATTCCCATGTCTATCCTATCCCCCTCCACCTCCCACCTAAAGGTGTTAGTCAATATTTATAACATCCCAAAAACATGATGAATAAATATGATCTTAGGGGTATCCTACACATCTCTACTATGTCACCTAGTCCTATAAATATCACTCTTTCCCTATCCTATATCATCAGGTACTCTAATAGATCTAGTATCCATGACACATCTACCAAATTCTAGAATTTGGGTCTCTCCTACAATCAAGAAACACCAAAATATGCATTAGATCCTCCATGTCATGTATAGTTAAAATACATTCTTTTTAAAATAAAATAAAAAACAAGACTACATCACTTTCATTTATTCATTTTGAAACTATTTTTATCCTACTCATCCCTTTTATCCCTTAGTTGGTCATTATGGGTCATTCTATCACTTTTTCAACCACTTACACATATTTTTGTATTATTCTGGTTCTTTTAGTCAAACTAATTTGACCAAAATTTCCCTATTTTGACCTAGATGACTAAAAAATCTAAGTCAACCCTCTTATTTCCTCCTTAGTACTATGTTGTCATACTAGACTTTTCTCCTTAGTTGGAAAAATATATTAGGTCAAAAGTTTGTAAAATGTATAGGGTCAACACATACCTACTTGATTGAGCCTACTGAGTCAACTAGGTTGACTTAGTTATTTTTGCCTATTAACCCCTTACATTCTATGAAAAAAGTGTCTTATGAAAATTACCTCCCCAAAACCTTTAAACCCATTTCCATCAATGGTTTTTCCTATTGATAGAATCTAATTTTGTTTCATTTTGACATCTAGAAATTATTAAAAACATGAATTTCTAAAAATACACTTAAAACACTAAAATAATAATAAAAAAATAGCTTAAGATTCATAGTTTCTTACGTATCCTGCACTTGCTTTTACCTCTGGGGGTCCCTCTCAACTAGCTTGTCATCTCCTTACCATCTTATCTCATTTGGGCTCTTAGAGATATTTTTCTTTCCTTCTCAAGTCAAAAATAAAAATTACTCTCATTTCACCCTATTTAAAATAACTTTTCTCAAATTCAAATCTTTTAATTATTTTTTGATAGATTCCTTGTTTTTCCTCTATCCTTGTTTCTACTCATCCATTTTTCAAATCGTAAAATGTTATAGATTCACGATGATGTAGAGAATATTTTATATTACCATATGCCTATATTTTAAAAATTTAGATTTTTGGCTATTTTTTTCACTAATTTCTACAAGTTCACCTAGTGTTCTTCACATTAGACACCTTCACCTTTTTTGTAGTCTATTTTTTAATCTAAAACACTAAGGTAACTAAAGTTTTTTTTTTTTTCAATTCTATCCTTTCCTTTATCTTATTTTCTACATACTAAACTTTACTTAACATCAATGTTATGTGTTATCAAGTTCTATTTTCTAAAACACCATCCCATATTACACTCAAATGACACGTGATGAGATTCAAGTGGGGCATATGTATACACAATATTTTCAAAATTTTATATATTACTAACAATTTCTATCTTGTAGGAACCCATTAAGTCTCAATCTCTTTGAGGACAGGCCTTAAGGGGTGTATCGGTAAAGGGGTGGGTAGACCATTAGTGCTTTGTAAGATTGTTGTCCCTTTTAACACTTATTACCTACACACTTGTCTACTAAAACCATTTACCCTAAGATTTTATTCTCTATTATACCCATTATAGGAATTTTCTACATTTTATCCTCTTATTTCTCACCTAAATTCTTTTTTGTTAGTCAATTGTACTGAGTCGACTAGGTCGACACTGTATAGTTTTGGGACATTTTTCACTCAGGCGCTAGTTGACCTTTGGCTGACCCAGCTCATAACCTAGTAAATTATTGTCTAAAATTGTACTAGGTCAATTGGGTTGAATCTATTAGTTGACATTTTAAAAAGGTTTTTTGGAAATATCGACATATATATACAAGTTTGTTTTCATCATTTATTATGAGAAGCAAAAGAAGTAAGAGTGAATGAACATCTACTTATTGACTATTCTACTTGAAAAGTAAAGCTTAGGGTTATATACTTTATTTAGAGATAAATATCTTGTATTTTGGATAAGTTTTTTATATGCATCGATAGGTTGCATAGCATAGAGCTTATTTATATTTTTCATCCTTACATACCATAATAACCTTTTGTGAAACATCTTGGCCAAGGGAGATATTGAGGCTCGACAGGTTCATCTTAAAAGGTAAGTATCCCTAACTTTATTTCTCATTTGTAAGAGTAGATGGATAATGTTTTTATGCTTCTCTTCCATATATTAGGAATTTTTATACACTGATGTGATTATATGATTTCTATACATGTTTAGTTTTATTATTTCTAACCCCCACTTTATGCCACAAGCTTGGTGACCACTAGATTAGATTTACATTAGTTATTATTAGATTAGGTGAAATATTAAAATATAGAAACCTTTAGGGTTATTTAATTAATTTGTTAGACTAGAGGCTTTGGAACCCTCCTTATCATGGTGTAGTTTGATAAATAATCCCCTAATTGGATCTAACAGATCCACACATTGGTCATGCTTCTACATAACAAATGTATTCCCAATCAAAAGTGTAGGTATTCTATATTTTCTCTGAGTTAGGATTGATTTATAGACATGATGATTTTTTTATTTCATATATTAATTTGGTGATTTGTGAGAAAGGCTTGGTCTTACCTAGGGTCTTACAATGCAACTCACAAATGGGATTCCTATGTGGATGATCAATTAACAAAACAAAATTTCTCAAGGGGAAATATTAGGAATGTTATAAATGGAAGATGTAATGTAAAAATAAAAATATACGCATCTAGGAGGATACCTTAGGAAACATGAGGCATACTAAGGACACAAAAAGACAATAAATGCTTAGATACCGTTAATATACAAAGGATACCCATTCATAATAAACACAAATATGTATATGCAAATAAGTGAGATAATAAGAACAACTCATAATGGTTATATTAAAAATAAAATTAAAATGGACATACCTTCCCAAAATGTGTTCCCCATTATTCAAGACCTCTTATAAAGCCATCAGTCTACTATGAATATTGGTTATTTATGTGAGAAAGTAAGTAGGACTAGAATATTTTTTTATTCTCTTATTCTAATCTACTGGCCTACTGCACCCCAATGGAACTTGAATCTATCATGAGGCCAAATATGGATTTTGAGATTCAATTAGAAATAAGGATATGTGATTTGAATCACATATTTTAGTGTGATTTGAATTTTTATATTTGAATGTTACCTTTTATATCATTTTCTTTCATTAAATGATTTGGATTTTAAATTTTTATGGATTTTAAGATTCCTCCTCCATAAGGTTTTAGAATAAACAACATGAGTGATATAATTGATACACACAAATGAGATTTATACTTTGGATAAAGGAAGTTAAGTATCTAAAGACATGAATGACTAAAATACTTAGGCCTACTTATGAATTACTATGTTATCTGAAGTTTCAACCATGTGTATGTTTAGTTTCAAAAATGAAATAAGGGAATAGATGGAGATCAAAATTGGATTGATAAGATAGATAATTATAATGAAATGACTTGTTTTCAAATTGATCAAATGGTAAATAAGGATTACTAAGGGGATCCAAGTTTTTATAACCAATTCACAATAATTATTTATGTTAGATGAGCTAAGGTAGAAAAAAATGATGAGAAAAAACAAAGTCATCCTTGAAAAAGAAATGAACTCCCTAACATGAGTATGTAAAAATAATCCATAAAAACAAAAATGAAAGAAATAAAACCAAATACAAAATATAATGATAAAAATAAAGATCCATTTAAGATAGATAAGTGAATAAAAATTTGACACAAAACTAAATGATATAATATATAAACAAGGTGGATAAAAATTCTAATTCAAAAATTATAATGAAGATGAAAATGAAGGAACACCATACTATTTTCAAAAATACTGATAAATTTGTCCACACATATTATCCATAACATTTGATATGTCTCTATGATGTTAAAATCTAACGATAATAAGAATCTCATTAATCCTCAAGGAAATATATGAAAATACGTCTAGTTAAATCTCCTCTAAAAAAATTTAGGTATAGTTAAAGGATCACTCCCAAGAGGTCCCCCATGCATAAGATACTCAAGAAGGGGGAAATATGCTAGAATGGTAGTTTCATGACAAGGAGGTGGAACTACCGATGGAGGAGGGACCATGGGTGGGGAATAAGATATAGGTGGTGTGAGATCCATAGGTTAAGAAGTAACTACATGTTGAATGGGAGCCACATGTGAGTAAGGGGGAATCTTCTTATGTGGAAGACCAATGGGAGGGGAAATAGTGGAACAAGAATGGTCATGAGGTGATCATGAAGATATTGCTAAAGGATGTGGTAAAAATTAATGTGGTGGGTACTTTACTAGTGAAAAATACATTATAACTCTCCATATTTGTGAATATACTTTCATAATAACTTGGAAAGAGGTATAGCCTTGTCTTTTCACTACGGAAGGGTAGGGTTCAAGGTGTCAAAATGTTGTCTAAGCTTTTGGTAATGGGTAAAATAATGATTTTATGTGTTGTGGAAGTAATAAATATGATTTTTATTAGAATATATAGGTGTACTAAAAGAAGAAGTATAATCAAGAGCCAAATAAGGTTGATATAACTAGAAGTCTCTAGTCTAATCATTAGTATATCTATTAATATCATAGTAAGGGTGATCAATCCATTAGGTGAGAAAGGGATCAAGTTGTGGTAAAGGAAGAAGGCAATTGATGAGGGGAGGTGGGGATGGTGGAGAGACTAGGATAGGATTAACTAAAGGATAAATAACATCATATTTAATATGAGGCTCAACTAAGGGTAAAGCAGGACGTATAGAGGGCTTAAGGGTAGTAGCAAGCATATATAGAGGAATTAGGCTATAGAGATTGTGGTATCTAGTGAAATGATAGTGACTAGTCATAAAATTATCCATAAATATGATCCTAACAAAATTTCTAGAAACTAGAGCGGTGTCATGTGAATGTTCCATCTCTATCCTATGAACAAGAGGAATAATACTATAATTAGGAACTATAGAGGATAGAGTATAATAATGAGAATGAAAAGATTTAAATAAAAAAGAATGATAAATAAGGATCTTAACATCTGGAGACTAAACAAGACCTCCTATAAATGGATCATCTAGGGTATAAGCATCATCATAATTGGGTTTATGAAGGTTGATAGTGTAGGTAGATATGACATTCTCATCAAAAGTGGCATGATGAATAGAATGTTGACTTTTAGTTAAGACCATGGGTATATCATCAATATATGGATGATAATAAAATGGCTTTAAGGATGTTGGAAGTTGGGAAATGAGATGAGAGAGATATGAAGTTTTTACCTTGAGTTTGAACTCTTATAACTCATCATCATCAGAGTATAAGAGGTTGGTGGTATGTTCTTGATGAATTCAAGGTGACCACAATAACCTTGAGTTGAATTGATGATAAATTTAAAATATTAAGATTCCCATGATGGAACAATTGAAAAGGGTTAAATGGTTAGAATTTTCAATATAACACATTCTTGGAACTATTCAACATTTGAAGGGTTGGTGTCACCTTGAATCCTAAAGATATCATGATTTTGTGGAAACTTGACATATTGGCTAGAAAAAGAGGTGATATCCCACATGCAATGACTCTTAGGCCTACCAAAAAAAATAGTATAGGAAAGGGAAAAGTTTAATATCGTAAATTTCACTAGAATGGTGATATGTGGTATGATAATAGGGAGCCACATGCAACCTAAATGAGACATTTTATTTTGATCATAACATTGACACATGTTGCATGTGGATTTAATATTGTAGAGTTTTAGTGAAGTCAAGGGAAGAAACACAAGTACATTAAACCTCATAAATCAGGGCATAATTAACCTGGATATCAATTATTTAAACACTTATAAAGAGGGTATGATAATCTACATGAAGAAATATTTGATCTACGATCATAGAAGTAATAAGAAATTTGAGAGAAAGAAAAGTGTCCATGTTTTGTCAACATGTATAGACATTTATTTTAATTATTTCAAGATACTATATTCTAACCTAGATAAGGTATCTTCATGTCCTATGAGAGGAGGATGAGGGATGTTCATCTCTAATAATAGTTCCATCATGTGGTTGAGATGACACATATAAGTTATTAGGAGTTTGAGAAAGGGTATTTGGGATGGGAGATTATTAAGTTTTATGATAAGGTCCCATTTATCATAACCCATAGGTGGACTACTAAAGAGAGGTCTGTAATGTTGGAGGATCTCCAAGGAATGAGTAATGATATATTCCAACTTATGTTGATAATATTTGGTCAATTTATTTTTGGGACAAATCAATTGATTGTATTGAGAGGATGGGGTAGTTATTTTAGGTTTATCTTATTATTGATTAGAATGAGTTTTATGACATGGTTGAAAAATGGTGTCAATAGGTAGAGTGTTTGATGAAATTATAGAAATAGTATTATAGGTGTTATCCAATGGAGGTGTTGGATTTGGTTTTTGAAAAGAGATAAGGTCTTATTGCCCCAACTTTTTTAGGTGAGATGGAGAAAAATCTTGAATAACGTAGAAAACTTGGCATGTTTGTTACATGTGTGTGGGATGAGAATCAATGAAAGTAACTACCCTTCACATATTAGTCATATTTATTATTAGTAATAAAATTTTCAACCTGAGGAGGGCTATTCCAGCCTCCTTAAATTTTATGTAACATGGAAACATCTCTCAAGTTGTGGATAACCTATGGGAGAGATGAGTCTTTAGATTGAAGTGCTAGCTCCCTTAAAAAACACATATAACTAGCCACTAAACTAATTTATTTAAGTAAAATGTATAGAAGGAGATTAAACATTATTATAATAGAGTTTATGGACCAATATTAACTCCACAAGCCCACTTGAACCTACACTATGTAAGATAATTCATAGAAATAATCTCACAACTCAAGTTTCTCTTAAAAAAATGTTTCAACATGAAGATAGATGTAATGTATTTCTCAAGATAGATTAATAGTAGGTATGATCATACACTCTAATAGTCTTATTCACACTTAAATATAAAAAATAACCATTTACACATCATGTGACTTGTTAGAAGTTAGATTACTTACACAAAGCATAAAAGAGTGAGATGAACACAAGGAGAGATAACCATCACTTGCCATTCAACCATGAACTAATTATCAAGAATTTGAGAAATTAAAACTAGGTTAAAATATTTTTTTCAATGTAAAAATTAGTTTTCAATTTATCAATGCTTTACCATACCAAATGTGGATGCACTATAAGGCCAAAAGTGGCAGTTTATATAGAGAAATGAGGAAGAGAGAGAGAGAGAGTAGGGCATGAAAGAAGGAGAGAAAGACAAGTGTCTGAATGAGATTTAAAAACAAGAGAGAGTTATAAACTATTTAAATATGTCTTTAAGGACATATGTCTCTCCATTGAATATTATCAATCATACAAGTGACATAAGAGATAGAAACTCAACCTAACACCTTGCACAACTCCTCCAAACTACCCTTACTTGCATATAAGAAGTGACAAATAGACCTTTTAATCATAAATTAAAAATGTAATAGTTTCATAAATCTCATTTGAAACCTATCATGAATTTATAAACTCCTCTTATTTGACATTTTAGTGGCAATTATCATCTATATGCTTAGGTGTCTTGAAACTTTGTCATCTCTCATGCCTAGCCCTATCCAAGTGGATCAAAACTTGAGTTCATATTATTCAAGGAATTATCTCTTCATGAAAGGAATTAAAATAACTTATTAGACCTGAGTCAATCTAGTGTAATTCTTAGAACAACTCCAAAGACTCCATTATGTTCCTTAAGCTCTCATTAGACCTTTTTTCCTTATAACCCTAAAATCATGAAAACCTCCTTATGCATGGTAGTTTATGGATGGTAATAAAAACAAGGGAAAAATTGATGACCTAATATTCCTTTACAGTTACATTTAAATTTTTATGTCATGAGAGTGATTAGAAGTGTCTTTTTATACCTTTCTCTCTCCTCAGTTAGACTTTAATTAGACCTCCTTGTCTAATATACTAATTTTATACTCTAGATATTTCTCACATATTTGAAACCACATAAAATCATTTTATTTAATTTAATTATTCTATAAAAACCCTCCACACCAAATTTTAGGCTCTAAAACCCTATGTAAGTGTGAGAACCATGAAATGGGCTTGAAATTTAGTCTCATTTTAGGCCTATTTGAGATTTCATTGAAAAATGAGCTTTGTTTGATCACTTATAGAATGTAAAGTATGTATTTTTATTATTTAATATATTAAATACATCATAAATGTCATATTTATATAATTTTAAAGTGTAAAACTATCCAAAACCCTAAAAAAATTGAAAAAACTTGGCAAAATAATACATTTAATGCACTCTGTATAATTACCAATATAAATTAAACAAATGATTGGAACCTATTTTCACTTTGATATACACCATTTAATGACATTAAAAGGCTCTCCTCATCTATTTTGAATAATGAAATCACTTTTAGGCTTATGGGTAGCCTAATGAATGAAGTGAGTCTCTAGATAGGGCTAGCTCCATTGATGTACCACTTGATTATAACCTTTACTAACACTTAGGCATGAAAAGGGAGAGATAGAAATGAAAGTAAAGCTAAAACAATAGAGGTGATATTATATATTTATTGATGACATCCTACCACATGTATATGACACTTAAGACCAAGTAACAAACCAAACATACACTTTCTCAATCTAAAATTTCTTGCATCAATGTTACAGTCGGAGGTCAAGATGAACATCTAGGATAGGATGACTAGAAAATAGGTCTCGAATGGCACTAATGAAGAGACAAACTCACTTATTTCTCAACATATCTCAATAAAACTTCACATGCCCTGCAAGAAGAAGTTTCCCAACTACAAATATGTTACAAGAATGAGCTAACATGCTACGGAAACTAGAGTATCACTTAAGAAAAATCAACCATTCAAGTACACACACTAAGTATAGTCATGGAAGAGGTAATTTATAAAAATGTGTATAATTGAGTAGGTATTTTATATACTCAAGTGGAGCATCCAATATAATGCCAAAATGGCAACCTCTTATATATATATATATATATATATATATATATAGAGAGAGAGAGAGAGAGGTCACAAAGATACTTGTAAATATGATCCAAGGAGTTAATTTTTAATTTTATAATGATATGGAATAAACCATGTAATATTTAGAAGTCCAAGTGTCCATACAAGTCATCAAAGTTATGCAAAGTGGCACAAAAATCCTTATGCATAGTAAAATTGCCTTCATGATTAGGCATATTTAAACACCTTATAGCTTATTTTAAGAAATTATAATTATTTTAATGAAATTTATGGATGTATTAAATTCTTATACATGTATTGGTTGCATGTCTGGTATTCTAGAATCAACTAAAAAGGAGCTATCATCATTTATTGTCTTTAAAACTACCCTTTCATTCACCCTACACTTTTTGCCCAATAATTTTAATTATTTTTCCATTTAAATCCATGGGAGGAATGTTATGAAACTTTTAAATACCATATATTTCCTTGGAATCATTAGGAACACCTTAAAAATCACATTACTTGAAGATGTCTTCCCTTCTCTCTAGCTTGCCCAATATGCTAGATTTGATAGGCTGAAAGTAATGGCTTGGTTTGGGAAATTATATGTTAATTAATTAAATTAATTTAATATTTTTATTTATATTAATTTTATATCTTCCACCCAAACTTTGTTTCATCTCTTAATTCCTCCTATATCCTACATAATGCAGAAAATAGTAAGAAATAATGTATTTCTACCTCCATCTATACAAGTCCGTACAATAAAAAAGGTGTGTATCTGAATATTGAGGTAATATAAAATTAAAAATATTAATTCTTAAAAAAATATGTTCTTATATTATATTTATAACTCAATTTTTCAAAACTGGTCCTTAGCAAGGGTTTAGTAGGGTTTTAGGCCTATTTTTAGTCTTAATGATTGTTCATAAAGTTTGGATATCCAAATTGAGAAAAATTTACATTAATATGGCATATAATACCCCTTATGATACCCAATAACTCGTTTTTATCCCATGAAAGACCTCATGAAATATATGAGTGTTGGAACTTGCCCTATCGTGCTTATTTTCTTCATTTTTGCAAGTCTAAGTTGGGTTTTAGATAAAAAATGGCTTCCTCATTACTTTTATTGCATTAAAATAGATAATTAACCTCCATAATTTCCTCGTAAACATGTCTCAACTATCTATATATCTCATCAAGACCTCAAATTGAAAATAGACCCTCAATTGGCTCCAAGTTTCTTTAAGGGCTAATGGGCTTGCTACACCTTCTACATGTTTGGATCACTTGGGATACTAGATCATGTTTAGGATGGATAATTTAATATTTTAAAACTTAATTAATACTCAATAATCCACCACATAACCTCTCCTTACACCTTTTTCATCCTTTCTCTCATATTTGCCAATTTAGCCTAGTGTGAACTTACCCAATTATACTATGTGCATAAAAAAAATTGACACTTTGAAGAGTCTGAGTTTGATGTGTTTTATCTTATCCATTACCTGAATTATATAATCCTAATTATATTTTTATCTATGTTCTCAAGGCTTCACATGAACTACCATAATCATTTTACACTCATTTGGTCATTTTGTCAAGTTCTAATTTTCTTGGAGTGGCTAACCTCTGAGACAAAATAGAGGGTATATATCTATTAATTATGGAAAAATGAGACTTTTTTATTTGTATAAGGTAATAATTAGTATCTTTACAAATTTTCAAGGTCATACTACCTCATTTAGGCACCTAATCGACTAAATCTATCCAAAAAGGGTCTAAAACCCTCTATTTTCTTGCACTTTTACCCAAATCTACTTATAGATGACCCTTACAATCTCATAATATTCTCCCATTCTGTTTATAAATTATATCCAAATTTAATTTTTTCACATGTATCTTTTGATACCATACAAAACCTTTTCCTTTAGTGGATTCCTTGTGCTTACCCTTTGAACCAAGGGTTTGTTACCTTGTTTATATGGACTGTAGGGTTTGACCAAGCAAAGATAGTGATTGAACATATTTTATGAGTATTTTAGTGTATAAAAAATTAAATTGACTCATAATTTACCCTATATATCTTCTAATCAACTTCCCTTTCTCTTTCACAGTCTATGCTCCACTTGCCCTCACTCCCTTAGATCCTGCTAGTAGGTGGATTGAGACAGTTTGTTATAGGTTAACATTAGTTCCAAATAATTTTCCATGATGTTATTTATTAATATATATTAATGTCCCCCATATTTAAATTTTAATTAAATATCACTTAATATTCCTCTAGTCCCTCTTGAGCTCATTATCATCCCACGGCTGGTGACTGAGATAGTTCTCTTCCAAGGCTGGTTGTAGGTGTCTATTACCTCATGGGGGTATTTCAAGATGACTTTTAGACCTGAATAACAATTCCATTTCCTTCACACTACTTTATTTAACCATATTCATTGTCCTAATAGTTACTAGGTTACTTATACTTCACTTTAGCTCATGACTGGGTTAACTTAATTGACCCATGCCTGTAAGTGTATTCAAGGGTCCTTTTTACTAGATTATGATTCTCATCAACTAATTGAACATATTTATAATTTTAAAACAAATTTATTTTCACTTCATAATTATTCTCTTACCATTTAGATTCTTTGGAAACCCAAAAAATACTCTAACATTGAATGAGGCATATCTCTTTTAGGACCCTATTGTACTTTCACCTACAGGGACAACTTCCATGCTTAGGGACCTTGCTTATGATGTTTGATGACTCATTGAGACAATTTTAATCATATAGTGTCTTATTTAAATTTAATTTACTCATTAATAACTTTATATAATCAAAATACATCAAGATTTGATTTTGTTTCCTACCCTGCATATTATAAGTGGACTAAGATAGTGTACAGACTGTGTGTTTATCTCGTGGAGGTCAAAAAATTGTTCAACATCTCTTTCATGTGAATTTCATGGCATGAGGGTCCATTTGGGTCACTTTAAACCATATTAATTTAAGTCATATTCTCATTTTCAGTCTAAGTGAAGAAGGTTATATTGTAACTCAGTCTTGTAGATATCATTGAGAATTTTCAGTGTGTTATAAGGCACTTTTGAGACCTCACAAAATCACCCTCCCTTTATCATTTCTTCACCTAAATTGGTATGCTGATGTATTTTAATAGAGGATAAATATATACCAAGTTTTAGGAATCAAATACTTTTTCAAGTTTACCTTGGGAGGCCTACCAAAACCTCTTGGGACTTTATTTTGGCAATTTTGGGACAAAAGGCCTAAGTTTACATTCATCCTTTTAAAATGTTTTATACCCTCTTGTCCATGCATATGAGTCTTATATGATCAAATTAAACACTATAACACAAATTTATCGATACCTTAATAAGTTATAGTATATTTCAAATCCTTCACCCTCAAGGATGATGTCAGCAAGAGTTATGTAGGTGAAAAATGAGCTACATACAAGCAGAGTACAGAGTATGAAGTTAGAGCAAAACATGTTTATGAAAAATCTATAGAAACACCTCAAATAAACTTTTCAATATTAAATTTCATGATATTCATCAAGTAACACTTGAAACCAAATATAATTCATATTATCCAACATGAAAACTCCCTTATAACCACATGCAGCTTGTGTAATATAGTCATAAGGCAAATTGATTATATGTGTGATTATGATTGCAACATCAAGATGGATGTGACATTTAGGAATGAGATTATATGTGAGAAAGGATAAATATAAATTTAATAAAAAATAAGTTAACCTAACACAACCTTCTAAATCCATGGAGAATCATAAATTCCTAAAAATGATGAAAACTACCCAAAAGTCTCAAAATTATGCATTCTATAAATTGTGATGATTAGCATGTAAAAACCAATCCATGTTTGAAAAAAATAATTTTAAATTTTTTATAATTAGGTTTAAATCATTTTGAGTCAATATTATCATCTGAACCATATTGAATTTTCCAAACAAGACCCAAAAATGAAGGGTGCACATATTGATAGGTAGTTTTGGAAGGTCATCTTCAAATGAATGGTTCATGAAGCACAAAACACCATTAATAAAAATTATTATATATATATTTTAATATATATTAGTGTATAATTTTCTTCCAAGATCATTTTGACTAAAACTACATGTGTTGATCATACCAAGCAAGAACCTACAAGTAACTTCTTTGTGCCAAGAAGGGTAAAAAAGAGAGAGAATGATTTTGGGATATAAATTTAAATTTAAGATTAAAAAAATATATGTATTTGAGTTTTTTTGATCTGTAGAGTCACATTTACACACTTTCCAAGTGGCACACTTCTAAAGGAGGCTGTATAAATGCTACTTTCTCTTTCTTTTCTAAAAAAATTGACTTTATTCTAAACCAATTACCATTTTTATGTTATTTAAAGTCTAAAAATACCTAATAAGACACATTTGACATGATAAAAATATTTAACACTTTCACATTTTCCAATAAACCCTTATAAGTAATTAAATGCACTATTTAGACCCTTGAAATGACCCCAAATGACATGATAGACTAATGAAAAAGGTGACCAAGGTTAATATCACATTGAAATTCATAAAATTACATACAAAAAACCTTATGAAAATATATTAAACCTCTTAATATTAGTAAAAATGAAGTTTTTAATTAGGGGTGCCTTATTTTGACTCAAAAGTCAAAATTGGTCAACAAATTGATGATTGAAAGGGATAATATGCCTGCTATACTAACTAGAATAGTAGAATTATTAGTCCATTTATATTATGGATTCATATAAGGACAAATAAAAATAATATACTTTTACCATTGACTCAAATTTGATCAACACAAGACAACTAGTGACTACCTCAACCACAGAAAGGAAAAGGACACACACAACCAAAAAAGCAAACACACAAGACACACACATGTGCATAAACACGTAGGTAAATTATGAAACAAACTATTATCCAAAACTAACAACTAAACAATCCTATTTTCTTGGATCAAAATTAAAATCTCTTAAATCATCTTCATGGTGAGATGAGACAAAGTGCCAAGTATGTTTCTCTATAGATTGAGTGCTTTGTGGATCATAACTCTTCCTTGGAACTTTGTTTGATCTAATCACAATTATATTATCCTAAAATATATCTCTAATGAATACATACTCTTCTTGAACATGTTCACACACTTCATGCTACTCCCCACTCTTCCTTTCATAATCAATTTATATCTCCTTAGTAGGCATGTCTCTAAGAGGATTGGTTTCATCATCTTTGGAAGATTGAGGCCAATAAAATATTGATCCATGTTTCAATATCTTATATTTTTCTCCCAACTAATTGAGAGGATGATATCCCATCTTGATGACTTTAAACATTTCATCATAACGTGCATATGTTTCTTGAAAAGATAGATTTGAAAGAATGTTTTCCCTTTGCATACTTACTTGTGTGCTAATGTTACCTTCCCCATATCCAACCAACTCATATCCTCCTTGAATAGGAGTATATCCTTCCCTAATTACTTAATATAAGTCATCTTCTATGCACTAAAATGTGCTTGCCTTACTAATTATCATAATTCCTCCTAATTTGGCCTAATTATCCCATTTCCTAGTCATAACAACCATTGGCCTAATTCTTATAATCATTCCCATATCCCATTTAAAATTGTTTATAGCATAAAGCATATTATTACTATCATTAATCCCTAAATAATAATTATTACCCATTAAACCTACCCTTAATCTGACTTGCCGATTTAAAATTGAAAAAAATCCTAACTAGCCACCCACCACCCTACACTAGCCTTTAATAAGCACATAAAACCCTATGGTTAAATCTCTAGAATATAGAAAATTCTATATATCTCTCCATTTTAGAGCCTCTCCTCTGTAATCCTCTATTCTATAGGATTCCATGGAATTAAAAACTCCATGGAAAATCTTCCACCTTAGATCTTGATGGCCCAAATTCAAATTTGGACCATAAGATCTCCCTCCATGAATCTATAAAACCAACACACCTTCCCTTACTCAAGCTAATGAAAATTTGAATGATATTTTGAATAAGAATTGAGTGCACAAGTGAGTGAGGAAATGTATTAAGCAAGCCATTATCAATCCTATCCAAACTATTGTTAAACATCTATAAGCAATTCAACAATCAAATTCAAGGACACAAACCTCAATCTTGGATTGGATCTATGAGAAGGTAAAAGTGATGGTAAACATGATATTTGAATTATAATTTACATTTTCTATTCCTTCTTATTGGTGTTATTAGTTTTGGGTTTCCATTATCTCTTTTGATAATATTTTGTTGAATCCCAAATTTGGTGCACATTTTGGCATCCATGGTGGGACCAACCTCCCTTATTTAGGCTAACACTCTTTATATAAGAATTTTATATGATTGAAAGGCCAAGTAAAAGAGAAACCAAGCATGAAATTTGAGATTTCATGTGTTTTTTGAGAGTTATGGTATTGGTTTACAAGTTGTGGTATTGAAGTATCAATATCATTAATAAAAATCATGGTATTGTAGGCTAGGCCATTAGTATTCAAGGGTTTTAGTATGTTTTATATTTCAACAATAATGTTACTTTTCTAGTTGTGGTATTATCCTATAACTAGCAGTATCATCATTCTTAGTAGCGGTATTAAAACCCATACCAAAAAATTTCACATTTAGATAGCTGATAGACTAACTCTATATTTTCATTAGGTGTGGTGTTTTTGGTGTGAAAGAATGACATTATTATCAGAGGAATCACCAAAGATAATCTAATCACATTTTGATAATCCCACTACTCTCAAAGCCATGGTATCATCCTAATAATAATGGTATTGTATATCACAATCATGGTATTACAAACCTTAATGATAGCCTCTATATTATCTATTACTTTAGAGTGTTTTATGTTTATATAGCTTCCTTGTGTTTGGTTGTATAATATTTCTACAGGAGGGAAGCTATTGAGAAATATCATCAAGGTGATAATGAGTTTGGTCTATTTTTGACAATCCCACCACTTTTAATTTAGTGAAATCAGACTGTAAGTAATTGTATTATTATTATAAATAGCAGTATTATGTATTGAACACACACAAGTTAAAACCCTTCCCTATCAATCTTTTGTTACATTTGTACCCTATGAAGTTTCTATTTTTATAGGCAAAAGGGGATATCAGAGGTTGTAATGTTTTGCAACATCATATTAATCAAAGGATCACCTTTTTATCTTTTGATCATCTTGGAAAATTTTACGTCTTCTATCATCAAATATTTAAGAATCTAAATTGATTGAGGGTGGTTCTGTTTTGTAGGGCCTATAAAATCTAGGGAGACTATTTAATGGTTCATTTTTTTCACAATACTGCTACTTTCCAAGTTACAAGATTGTCCTACAAGTAGCAGGATTGCCACCAAGAGTAGTGATATTGTAGATTAGTTCTTTTAGGGTCAATATTAAGTTTATAGATAATTTTAATATCAATAATTGTATTAAAAATTAATCTCTATAATTATTTTTTAATCTATGAAGTTTTTTAGCTTGATATAGGTCGATTTAGCTTGATTTAGAGAAAATAACACTAGGTAACTTGGGATATGCAATACCATGACTCTCTTAACAATGGTATTGACTCTCTAACTATCGATATTACTCTATGTAATAGTGATATTATAGTTTTAATATTTTTAACTATCTTACAGGTCTTGGTGAATTCTTCAGTCACCCCTAGTGGATTTTTAACCTTTGTGTTGTAGTTAGGGGTGCCCATTTTGATTAATTATATTTATAATTGTTAAATTATTAGTAGCTAATTATTGACTTTGATTGAGCCTTATGTGTACATGTATACTTTATTTTTTTGTGTGTACATAATTTATCATATCATGTGAATCTTATATAGGTAATTATAAGGGTTAATTAACTATATTGTGAGATTTCCTATTTGTATAAGCATTCCCTTAGAATAACATGTGATGTGGATTTCATCACCATGAAAGTGGCTTAGTCATTAGGGGTTAGTATCATGGATTTAACCACTATATGCTAAACACACTCTATGTTTTGATGGAATATATAAATTAGGTGAGCATTATCATTAAAACCTAAGTAGAATTCCCCATAAAGGGTTTCATGGAGTGAGGATGATTAATTCCATATACCTAGGGCAATCAGATAACCTCTTATATAGACTTGGGCCCCATCATACCTTTTTGTATATAGGGGACTACCTTAGATCCTTATTTAAACCTTATATTAGGAACCTATATCCATAACAATTGTTACACTACTAGTGTCAGTATCAGTACCCAAGTGACCTTCAAGTGCAAGCAAGGTCAAGAGGGTTTGGTTGTTTCTACAAAGGGTCACCAACCTACAACCTCACTTGTGTATCCATTAGATAGTGTGTACATTGAGTTACACTCCCACATGGTTTAATAATTAGGGATGTATATGTGCATGGTTTGTTTTAGTGTTGTGATAAGGCCCATTTTATTTGTTATCTGAATTAGACACACCATTGAAATTTTTGTGTGAATACCTAAGATAACCATCTAGGAACATTCCTCTCCATTTTCACCACCTTATTCATCACACATAGAGACCCCTCATCATATCCATATTATTTCATCATTATACCTTTTTATTCATCCATATTCACATACCATAGGAACCCATCATATTGGTATCCCTTAATTCATTCATAGTCCACCCTTCATCATCTATATTTTCCTTAAAACAACACATTACATCATTTCCCATACATCTATGCCATTATAATTTTATACCATATCATATTATTTTGATCATTTCCATACTTTTTCCCATCCCATTTCTATCATTCATTATCCAATTATCATTCATACATCCTTCATCATTCTAATCTGATCTTATCATCATCTCACCAATTTTATCCTTCATCATCCCAATCCTACCTTATCATCATCTTGTCCATTTCATCCTAATTATACTTTATTTACACCATATTCCTTATTAATACAATCATATAAAATCCAAACTATTTATCCCTTATTGTATCCATATATCCCTACATATCATCCCATATCACTACCTCTTGAGTAGACAAAATCATCACCTTTCATATATAGTATTTGTATTTCCATCTTTTGCATCCTTAATCTTTGTCCCCATATTTAGTATTTTTTTATACCCCATATTCATTTGTCTATACTTGTTTTACCTACATAAACCACCCCTTGTATTTAGAAATTCACATCCCCCATATGGTCATCATCAACACCTTGATATATTACATAGCTTAGTATCACTCATACAGGTACATTCCCCTCCTTATGAATACTATCCATAGAGTATCCTTCATCACCCACTCTTTTTTTTCATCCATTTCTTATATCATAACCTTAGAACCTTGTCCATATTCCATATATTAAAATCATATCCCCTATACTATCCATCACTTACCATTATCCCATGTCCATGCTCATTATAGGATTAAGATTCATCATTTTAGTAGATTAGAATCACCCTTATTTATCCATCCCAAGTTTCCCATTTAAGAGTCACTTGTGTTCACATATTCTTCCCCCAACCCCTTGTCACACATCATCCCCATCCATTTTATCTTGATTAGTGGTCCTTGTCCATATGCCTTCTTAATCACATCCCATCCTCACCCATTTTAACCTCATCCCTCTTTGGAATATTTGTTGATGATAAAAGATCAAAATATTGGTGGTCATTTCCATTTTACATGCCATCATCATCCTATCCCAACTTTAAATTATTGTTGAACATAGCCTTATAAGACATCAAGCAAGAACCCATCATCTTTATTAATCCTTATCAAGTGTCTTTTGTCTCTAGCACCCATCAACTTGTCCACTTGCTAGTTGACAAAATTATTTGATCATATCACCCCCTTTCCTTGCTAGTTTGATCTCTTAAAAGAACTATTGTTATCTTGATATTTTTTAGTTATCCTATCAATAAAACTTTTCTCTTGACCACTAGTAGTCTCATATTTTGGACTACAACTTAATATTCAAAAGACATTCAAATAACACCTCATCCCACCTTATCTTCTTTCATCATGGTCATCCAAATATGAGCCCAATTCTACCAAGGATAAGGTTCTAATCAAGAAGACCATACTAGGGGGAAACTCATGCCCCCAAATTAGGAATATGAGGATTTCCATGTGACATTCCTACACCTTTAGGGGAAAATGATAATGCTAATCTTCTCAATAACTTCCTTAATAATTAGGGTGTCTAATAACTAATGAAATTATATATATATATATATATATATATATATATATATATATATATATATATATATATATATATATATATATATATATATATATATATATATATATATATATATATATATTCTCAATAACTTCCTTAATAATTAGGGTGTCTAATAACTAATGAAATTATATATATATATATATATATATATATAATAGGAATATGTAAATTGGGGGTACCCACCTAAATAATGTTGATAGTCCATCGATCCCACAACATAATGATCACCAAGAAGTGGACCATGGATTCTTAGATGAAGGTGACCAATAACCACCCCTAATTAATCAACATACTGAGGCTAATAGGAGACAAACTACCATTGAGGATTGCTTAGACTAACTTACATAGCAACTTAATCTCCTCCTATAAAATTAATTCACATCATCCCCACCTCAATATAATACCAAAAATTTCCATACTAATAGTCATACCAATCATACCACTCATAAAAACCACCATACCCATATCCTACAATGAAGTCAAAACCAAACTATCAATCCTCTTGGTGATCCTACCTTCTCCAAAGAATAGAAGATGATGAAATAAACCCTCTAATAGGTTGACCCTAGATCACAGGCCTTCAAATACAAATATGAGTATTTTTGTTTGTCACCTATAAACAAATAAATTCTATAGATTCTATTCCCTTCACATTTTGAAATTCTAAAATTTTAAAAATATAGAGGAAAAGGAGACCCAAGGGATCACATGCAATAATTTTTTATTTCTTTCCATGAATTATCTCAAAAGGATGCCTACCTATTAAGGATTTTTACTAAAATCTTAATCAAACCAACATTAGAGTGGTTCATGCACCTTCTAAAGGGGTCAATTTTTAGCTTTCAAGAATTGTCAAAATAAATTGTTAGGAATTTCTCCTTTAACATAGAGCATGATGTGTGTATTATTGACCTCTATAACATAAATCAAAGAATTGGTGAAATTCTTGTTTATTTCTTGCAATAGTGGTGTGGATTCATAAGTTTATTGAGATGCGCCATACCTATAAAGGAGATGGTAAAAATATTTGTGGACAATCTTAATACAAAATTGAAAAATCAATTCAAATTATAGTGTGAATTTTTTTTTGATGATATTATAGAAAAGGGGATGGAAATTGAAATAGCCCTCATATACAAAATAATGATCAAGTTATTCTCTCATAATGAGCATACTATGAATTTAGGAAATTCCTTTTCAAAAGAGCCAAAGGTCTTCAATAAAAATAAGAATGTTGTTGGAGATGGAGTGACAGATTCCAAACCACAAGCACAACATGTCCAAAATATCTAGAGAAAAGGGCCCCCACCATAGCCACACATCACTTCTATCAAGGTTCTTAAGGGAAAGCCAAGACCCCGTATAGGCAGGTGACCTCTTACAAGTCTGTGTATCCCTTTGATGATTGTATTAGAGCAACTAGTTACATCCAACATGATTAATTTGCCTAAGATTTGACCTATCAATGATCATCATCCCAAACCAAATTTGTATCATGATAATGAATATTGTAAGTTCCATAGGGTAAAAGGCCATGATATCAAGAATTTCATGTAATTTAGACACTATGTGCAAGACTTGATTGAAAGAGGTGCCATCGAGTTAGAAGGGAAGCCTACATCTACCCAATCAAGAAATGAATAATTGGGAATTTATAAATATCCTCTTCCTAAACATGAGAAAAGAAATTAGAGACCACTACCAAGGGACCAGGGTCAAGCATCTTATTATAATTATTCCAACTATCATAATGTGCTATATCATTATATTAATACCATCAATATTCACCACATCCCCACTTTAAAAGATCCTCCCTCTCCAATTTTTAAAAATAAATTTGGCCACATCTCATTGTACCATTACTACTAGGCATAAAAAAATGACCATCCCAATAGCACCTTCAAAAAATCCATCCACTTCTTCTACTATACCAAGGGGGAATACCTATAACAAAGCCATAAATAGGCTTGATAAGTCTTACGCCATTATTCAATATCAAGAAAATACCCCTACCTAAATTTCCCTTATGGAGCTTCTAAAAACATCTACTTTGCATAGGGAAATATGAAATCAAGTTCTTAATGACCTATAAATACCTAGTAACTTGGACATTAATTAGTTTCAATCACTAGTGACTCACTTATCCACCTCCCCATATCTCATCTTCATTACTCAAGATCTACCACTAGCTGGCCCTCATCATAACTACCCATTGTACATTGACATTTCCATTACCCTTCACCATATCTCTTATGTCCTTATAGATGGAGGATCAACACTTAACCTATGTAATGTGGAGTTATTGAAGAAGCTAGGATACATTGAATCATTATTGGGGCCCAATCTCATCATGATAAAAGCATATAATGATAATGAGTGGCCATCTATTAGGTCTATTTATCTTCCCATTACTATGGGGCTCACAGTCCATCAAATATTCATACATGTCATCAATGTGTACTTATTGTATAATATCCTTCTTGGGATACCTTAGATTCATGAAATGTAAGTCATCCCATCCACTCTTCATTAGTGCCTTAAATTCCCCCATTCATGGATGGAAGTCACCATCCCAAGGATTATTGACCATCATAGCTATCAAATGGATCAAACCCCTTCTCCATCATTATCTTGAGGTATTGATAATTCCATCCTCAGTACTAAATCTACCAAATATGTCTCTCTTGATCAATTATCCACCACATCTACCCTAGAACTAGACCATACCAAGATAAAAATCACATTTATGGGTTATGGTGAATATGAGTACAAAACCCTTTGCATTGGTCTTCTCCCATTGTCTCCTTGAAGCTATGGGTCCCCCAAGATGAAGGAAGCCTAGATCATCAAGTATCAATTTGGGCCCATAAATTTTGAAAGTGCAAGATGTTTATTAGATGAACAAATTAAAGATGTTGATGATTCATGGTTCTTAATTGATGATGATACCTTCATCTCACCCTAGAAAAAATATCCTATCATCCATTACATGATGAAAAACATGAACTATAAAGGGAAAGGACTAGGTAGGTAGGATTAGGGTTAGATAGAGCCCATCGATGTTTTAAATAACTCATCTTATTATGGTCTAGAGTGTAAACCATATGGTGTTGACCCTCTCAATGTCATTAAAGATTCTATCCTGACCAAAGATAAAACTCTTCCTAATGAAGATAATATAATAGGGACTATTTGTAGTCAATTCAAAGAGCTGGCTACCACCAACCTCTTTTTTGACATCTCTATCTTCACCATTGGCATCTCCTTCCATTATAACTCTCTCATATATTAAGATGCCAAATAATAACCTACCTTTGACAAATTTCAAAATGATGAGGCTATTCTTGAATACCTGGGGGTAAGGACTTTCATGCCATCTGGAGACCACAAGAAAGGATTAATAATAAATAAATGTAAATCAATATATTTTTTAGAACAAGAGTCATTAAGTTCCCAAAGTGATGATGAAACATATGAAACATAAGGGGAATATTATATGGAACTTGATGACATTCTAGATAGTCCCATTCAGTCAAAAGATTATGTAGATGTTGATACTAAGCTGTCAGGAATTAAAACCTCTGACATGCTAGAAATCAAATACCCTCCCTTATCTATCAAAATAATCTCCCTCACTCATTAAGGAAGTCATTTAAATAAATATTAGAACTGAATAAAAACCTAAGATCATGAAATTAGGGCCATCTCTTATATAATCAGAGCATGAAATTCTTACTACCTTGCTTAGAGAATTTATTGATGTCTTTGCTTAGAGCTATGAAGATATGCCTATGTTGGATCCTTCACTAGTAGTCCATCAGCTTGATGTACATACTAATTCTAAAATAGTCAAATAAAAATTATGAAAGATGCATCCAAAGGTGGCATTGCTAGTTAAGGAAGAACTACAAAAAAATTTGGACACATGATTCATTCATTGTATTGAATATTCTGATTAGATATATAATATAGTCCTTGTTTCAAGATATGTACCAATTTCCATGACATGAATAAGGCATGCCCTAAAGATGATTTTCCACTTCCTAATATTGATATGATTATAGATCCAATTGTTGGTTATGAGATGTTATCTCTCATGGACGGATGTATAAGATACAACCAAATGAAAATACCTCTTGAAGACTAGCACAATACAACATTTATCACCCCATGGGGCATGTTTTGCTATCAGGTTATGCCTTTTGGCCTAAATAATGCAAGGGAAACATATCAATGCATGATGATTGTTATCTTCCATGACATGATACATGATATTATGGAAGATTATATACATGATATTATGGAAGATTATATTGATGATATCCTAGAAAAGTCTCTCATCATTTGAGTATCTTGAAGTACTTCATAAGATCTTTAAATGACTATGAGAATATAAGGTATGCTTGAAACCCAAAAAGTGTGTCTTTGGCATAACATTAGGAAAGTTGTTAGGATTCATTGTCTCTAGGAGAGGTATTGAGGTAGATCCAAAAAAGGTTCAAGAAATCACTAAGATACCACCTCCCCTAACACTTAAATAGCTTCATATTCTTCAAGGTAAGCTCAAGGATATTAAGCATTTTATCTCACATCTCACTAATAAGTGTCATCCATTCACTCACTTGCTTAATAAAAAATCAACCTTTTAGTGGGATGAAAACTTCTAGAAGGATTTCAAGAATCTTAAGCAATACTTGGCAAATCCATCTATCATATCTCCACTAGTTTTAGGAAAACCACTATTGATATATATATATATATATATATATATATATATATATATATATATATATATATCTACTTCTCCTTATGCCACTAGAGCCTTACTCAAATAACATAATAATCAAGGAAAGGAGTGAGCCATTTATTATCTCAGTCATACCTTAATAGTATATGAGTTAAAATATACACTAGTTAAATGGGAATATTTAGCTATGGTCTTTACCTCCAAAAAACTCTAGAATTATATGCTCAATAATTAGATACACCTAATTGTAAAAATAGATCCTTTAAATTATCTCATTTCTAAAACAACATTAACAAGTTATGTGGCTAAGTGGATCATGTTACTTAGTAATTTTGCTATTGAATATGTCCCTTAGAAGTAATCAAAGGATAGGTCATAGCAGATCAACTAACATAAGATCCATTAGAATTAATTGAGCCACATACCTCTTCCTTTCTAGATGAATCCATTATGAGAACCTCATAGGTGGAGATCTAGAAGTTATATTTTGATGCCTCTTTCACCACTCATGGGTTAGGGGTAGGAATATTTTTGGTCACCCCACAAGGTGATATCATTATTAAAGCATTTCATTCCATATTCCCTTTTACCAACAATTTCTCAAACTATGAGGCACTCATAGTATGACTTCATCTTTCCATACAATGGAACATTTAGAATTTACAAGTATTCAAGGTCTCTCAACTAATCATAAAATAAGTAAATGAAGAGTTTTAAACAAAGGATGAGAAGTTACTCCCGTACAAACAACTAGTTAACCAATTAATAACTATTTTTCAATATATCACATTTGAATAAGTGCCATGAACCAATAATAAGGCAATTGACTCTATGGATACTCTAGGCTCCCTCATTTATCTTCCTAAAGATGTCTTTAAGGGCAATTTTTTGATTAAATAATTAATCACCCCAACTCATCACTCTTTGGCTCATATACAAATTTGTTCCATTAATAATAATAGTCTCCCTTGGTATCATGCCATCTACCAATACATTCATGATAATACCCTACCTCCTAATCTTACTCTCCATCAATGAAAATCCTTTCTTCATCAAGCCACCTATTACACCATCCTAGGAAACACACTCTATCAAAGGGGTTATGATGGAACCCTATTAAGGTGTCTAACCTTTGATGAGGTAACTCAAGTGTTCAAGGAATTCCATGATAGAATTTATGGAGGGCACATTAGTGGGATAACCTTAGCCAAGAGTCTCCTCTGAACTGGATACTATTGGCCAACCATGAAACATGATGCTTGTCAATATGTGTAGAAATGTGAATCTTGTCAAAGGAATGGAAACCTTATCCACATACCAACACAAGAAATACATCCTATCATAAGCTTATGGCCTTTCTCTATAGGGGGACTTAATCTAATATGCAAGATTAATCCTACTTCCTTAGATGGTCAAAAAACTATTATCATAGCAATATAATATTTCACAAAATGTGTAGAGGCAATGCCGCTAGATTACACAACTAGCCTCTAGATATCTAAATTCATCCTCAATCAAATCATCTACCACTTTGGAATCCCTACTAGTATTATCTTGGATAATGACAAGTTTTTCAAGAATCAGGATGTTGAGGCCCTTTGTTGAAATTACCACATCACATAACATTTCTCTTCCCCATATTATCCCTAAGGTAAGAAACAAGCAAAAGAAACCAATAAGACCCTAATCAAAATATTTAATAAGATAATCAATCAAGATGGACATGATTAGAATATTCAATATATCAAGTATTATGGGCTTATCACACTAATGTCTACACACCTTATGCCTTGGTATATGGAGATAAAGAAATAATAGCCATGGAAGTAGAACTCCCTTCTCTTCATATCTCATTACAAGGAATAATTATTAACCATAATTGACAACAATAGAACCTATACTATTTTTAATTCCTTGATGAAAAATGATAGAAAACCCTAAATCACTTGAGGGCATATCAAAATAACCTCAAGAATCAATACTGCAAGAAGATTCAATCTCAGGAGTTTGAAATAGGTGATTTGGTCCTCAAGGAAAATCAAAAGAACACTAATGTAAAAAGAGATAAGAAGGGAAAATTCAAATCCAATTGGGTGGGCCCATGCATCAATATTACCAAATTTGGCTTAGGAGCATACAAATTGGCCACACTTGAGGGAGAATAATTTGATGATCCTCTAAACATCATGCATCTTAAGTGGTTTTATTCTTAGTACTTATATCCTCTATCTATAGGGCCCATACATCTCATCCATCTCTATATGTATAAAAAAATCTATCCAATGCTAAAAAATAGTTTGTTAGCACCTTAATCAAGTACCATGGTGAAAACTAGTTCCTAATGCCATGGTAAGGATAACTTGGCCTTGGTCTCAATAAGTGGGAATCTACAATAAGGAATCAATGTCCTCATCATAAAAACAATAAGGGCTACCTCTGGGATAATTTTTGGAAGGGCCTTCCCAAATCATCTTCATATCCTTGGAGACATTATCCATATCCTTAAGATCATTTATCATCTTAATATACATCTATCCACTCTTTTAAAAAATATTCCATATGACATCTATGTGTCCTCTTAGCCCCATCCACATCATGCTAAATCTCTTTTATCCATGCAACAATCCACTCTTACTATCACCAACAAAGGTCAACATAGTAATGGGGTTACTATGATTATGATTCATCATGTCTAACCCCCTTTATTTTGGGCTTCATAGTTCAAACCTTATCCATATATCATCTGTATTATGTTATTGTATCACCTAAAATAATTTATCCATCACTATGTCATTATCATCTACTTTCCTAGCCACCATTATCATCATCATCAACCCCCTTTTAGCCAAAACTACATTGGCCTGAGTTCTTTAAGACTATGTAGTCAACACTTGGTTACATTTATATGCCCAAGGATATCTTGGCCATTACCATTATCATCCCCTAATCATACCCATCTCTGGCCTTCATCCTCAATATTTTTAATCATTTTAGAGGAATATGAATATTTTTTCTTATGCATGTATGTGTTTTTTTGTGTGATCATTATATGACTATGTATGAAATGAATTCTTGTCCTTTTGATTATCTTGATTTTTCATATGAATATACATAAGGGAATGAGGATGTCAAGGGTGAACCATAAAAGTAAACACTTTTAAATGGATCATCTCACAATCAATGGAGTTCCCTCTATACATCTTTGATATAATTGTTGTGGCCCTATCAAGACCATTGGCATTTGTCATAAATATTTGATATTAACATGGATTAGATGATTGCTTGATAATATCCTTGAGACAAAAATCCTATCCCCATGACCAATCCCAAGCCATGTCATCCAAAACATCCAAAAACCCTAAGCCAAAACCTTCCCTATTACTCTTGATCCTATAATCTTCTACCTCCATGTTGGAGGAGCACCAAAATCTGAAAGACAATCATATATTAAATAGGGGAGTTATCAATTGTAAATAAATAAAATAATCCCATCTCACATGTTTTGCTAAGTCCCCATGTTAAGCATCACATTAGTAGATCATAAGGAAACTAATAAATTAACATTACCTCATATATATATATATATATATATATATATATGTATATATATATATATATCCATCCCATCACAAGCATCCTAAAGATGTGCCATCACAAAAATATGCATATCACCCATATCATGATTTATATCCATCAGCATGACAATAAATGATGTAAATAAAACCAAGTGCATAATTAATCAAACATTTCACTTATCATAAATAACATCCTTATCATCACATCCATCAACCATAATAATATAACACCATAACCATAATCATAGTTAGCATGTCCCATCTAACATATATCACAAAGAAATAATAAATGCTCATCACCATCACATAAATATACCATCATCATAGCAATCATCATATAAAACATGTATATAACATAAGCTCATCATCATAAGGTTGTCATCATCACCTAAACTAACATAAGCTAACATAAAGAACTTAAAATACTCAAACATCATGAAATCATAAACATACATCACCATAAATCATCAAAAACATGAGAGAATAATCATAAATACATAACTAATAAAAAAAATCATCATAATAAGCTATCATACATACACATATCATCACATTAGATATCATACATAATCATCAATATGCATGAGCATGTAAAGAATGAATCATCATATATACATTAAAAAAACCCATATACAATATACAAAAGAATTTCGTAAAGTATACATCAGAAAAATATCATGACTATGGTGATGAGCATGGCCTCCACCCTCTACTCTTTGAAGGCTACCTCACTGATGACTGGCTCACCCAAAAACATCATGCTATGTGCTCCACTAGTATAATATCCTTATTTAGAGTCCACTAATAATGAGCTTATTATTTTAGTAACATGATCTGGCTCATCATCCCCTTCATCCCCTATCCTTTGAGACCCACATTTTTAGCATCCTAGGCCCTCTCTACAATGGTCATCTCTCCCTATAATCCCTAAATCCATGCCCATAATGGCACTAAAAGTCCTAGAAATTGGTCCACCTATCCTTGTAAAGTTGCAATCTATGACTATGCCTACTCAAGCTAGGTGTCCCACTCCCTAACTTGGTCCTATAGGGTAATAATCTATGCATCCACCTAATGTATCCACCTGTGGAGAACCACTACTTATGCTTGGAGCTAGGATAACTTACTCTCTCATTGAATGACACATGTCTATAATACTATAATCTATCTTTGTGTCTAAGCCAATCTCTCATCCTCCTATATCCTCAATGCCTATATTTACATGTGAAGTTGGTCCCACTCCTAACTAATACCCCTAATATACATAACTTGAGCCTAAATATTTGTTTGAAATCTAGATATTAATGCATCATCATTTGTAGACTATGTAGGTTAGGATGGTCTTGCTCCTCTAGTTGGCTATGTGGGAATCTATGGAATATCTACTTGTGTATCCATCCCTCCCTAACACTATGCCTTAGTCTAATCTAGGCCCTATATGTCAATATGCCCCTATCCTTACCCACCATCCTCTGTATCAATATCAATCACATTTTCCACTCTATTCCCATCTCCTACATCTTGGGCCAGTACTTGCCAACAATGCTATGCTCACTCATGAATGTGAGCTCACACTATTAACAACCACCACATTTATCCCCTCATCACCACCTAAGGTCATGTCAACTACGTTGGTACTCAGGCCTACCACCATGCTAGATATGTCAATGTAACCCCTAGCTCTAGTATCACTATCACAAAATCCCACTACTAAGGTGCCACATCCTCATAATCAAGAAGTTCATCTAACCTCACCATTAGCCTCCCCCAATGTCGTCTCTCTCTCACACTCTATGAAAAAATATGCTCAAGATTAGGTAGATCCTGAACACAACCAAACTAGCACTATACTTGATCTAGTCTATATCTCTCAATAATATAATCTTGCATCCCAATAATGCAGCATGGGGTCAGTATGAAATAAGTACATGCCTCATCTCCCCAAATAAATACAATGCCTTAGTATGACATCCATGTGATCTAATCTAGGCATAGGGTGTCAAATGCCTCTTTATAATACATAATATCCCCTGCATGTCCTAGTGCTATACTTGTAATCACATAAAATCAAAACACCATCAGCTACCTTGGCTCCAATCCAGCAAGATCTCCCAATAGCTACTATATCACAATGTGCTCCCAACTTCTTATTTGAAGTAGCACAGAGGGCCCAAAAATTTATGCACCCTTGTAGGCACAATATGAAAATCCTTATATAAATGGTCCAAGATGATAGGTACCCAAGAAAACACTCACTAATCATGAATCATGTTCCCCACCTATCCCATGCTGAGGTGGAACCATCTCTTGCTCTTATCAAATAATAAAATCCTAGATATAAGAGCCATGACTACTATAGTTAGCATGTCCAGGGTCCCCTCCTACAAACATTAGTCTAGATCAATGGACCCTTCATGTACTCTAGTTTACAAACTCCCACTCAACCACTATAATGTCCACATCAACATCTAAGATCTCTACTAAATCCTCACCTTGATTATTGGTAAGTGGAATATCTTATACATGTCCTCTAGCATCATAGTCATCTCTCTAGTCACAAAGTGGAAAGAGTTGGTCTCTAAGTCCCACTAGTCTACCAAGGCTATGATTAATGCTCAATCAATCTGAATCAATGGCATAGTCACCACATCATGCATGCATATCAACTTTAGGACCTCATACTCCTCAGCCATCACCTATCACATCTCATGCAAGACCTTTAAGTACCTTAATTAGGATGCTAATATCCTTAAGCACTCCTACATCATAACCACTTAATCAATCAACTCATTTCCCTCACTTTCCCTATTTACTTTATCTTTCCATTTCTTGGCCCATTTACCCTTATTCATTTACCCCACCCATCTATCCTACCAATTTGCCTAAGTTAACTACCCCCTAATCAACCCCAAAGTCCTTTTTCCTTCTTGCCTAGTACTTAACTTTTTTCCACCCATCCCCACCACAATATTTCTATTCTTATCCTAGTCCTAGTGGTGGTAATGTAATAATACTACTTCTCAACCAAGATATTGCAATACCATGACTTCCTACTCATGGGATTACAAACCCATGACTATCTCCTCATGAGATTGCAATCCCACATCTCCTTAGTAGTAGGATTGTAATCTTACTATTTTCTCTAGTAGTAGGATTGCAATCCTACTATTTTCCCTAGTATTATGATTAAAATCACATTACTCACCCCACATAAGATTGCAATCCTACATTTCCACCCCCAATGCCACTATACATGTCTACAATACCATGATTGAGGGAATAACTTATAGTCACAAGATTAGAGATCTATAATACCTTAATCCTTTTTGGCCTAAGAATACAAAAAATTTCTAAAAACATAAAAAACATGATGGTCTACTCATTGGAAGTCCTACCTTAGGATCTCTCTGATAAACATGAACTCATTGACCACAGTGTGAAGATTGAGGAATTTGGTCCATGGTTCTCAGCTACAACTCTAGATTTATATTAGCAAAAGAATACAAATGACCTCCTCACCTACCCACTATCCTATATCAACCCACCCTCTCCCCCCAAACATGTTTTTACTTAGAAAAATGTTTCCATTCCTTTTTATTTATACTATCTCCCTACTAACCTCTTTACATTTTCCCATCTACCTAATCCAACTTAGGTTCTTATCTCACCCTAATCATTATCTTTATCCTAGCCTACACTATATCAACCTGAGATCTCATCAAGGTAGTAATTGGCCACTTTTTAAGGCCATTATATCCTCCCTTGAACATGTATCTATTAGGGTCATCCTCCTAATTATTTTGGTCACTCAATCACAATAGTTCTCTATTATCCTAATCAAGTTATCTTTGATCGACACCCATCATCTTATCAAATCATTAGTTTTATCTGAGCCTAGATCTCTCCCTTGAATTCATCCTTTCTTGGGATATGTCTAAATCTTATGACCTCTTAATCTTATCATTCATCTTATCCTTGCCTAGATCTATCCTTTGCATGTGTCCTTACTTGGGATACATATAAATATTATGGCCTTTTAATCCTATCATCATCATGTTATGGTTAATTCCTATGCATGTGTCTTTCCTTAGGATGTGTCTACAACTATGACATCCATCACTTTTATTCCTTGAGCATGTGTCCTTATTAGGGGCATCATTATCAATTTATAGCTCATTGCTCGATCTCAATCTCATCTTCTTTATCTTCTATCCCACATCTGGCATCTTGTAGTTTCTTCTTTTGATTGGCCATTTATCTCATTCTTCCCCACACATCCCCTTGATGGGGCATCATATCCAATAACATCATCTCCTAACATTCATCCATGATATGGTTTTTCTTTCAAAGACCATTACTCTTTCCACTCTATCTAGTCATAATGCCCTTTCAAAGAGGGGTAAAATGTATGCACTAAAATGTCCTTACCCCACTAATTATCACAATTCACACTAATTTGGCCTAATTATCCCATTTCCTATCCATAACAACCCTTGGCCTAATTCCTATAATCATTCCCCTATCCCATTTAACCTTTATTCTAGCCTAAAACCAATTAATCCTATCATTAATCCCCAAATAAGACTTATTACTCATTAAACCTACCATTAATCTAACTTTTCAATTTAAAATTTAAAAAAATCCTAACTACCCACCAACCACCCTACACTAGCCTTCCCTAAGCACCTAAAACTCTATGGAGAAATCTATAGAATTTAGAAAATTCTAGAGATCTCTATGTTTTAGATCCTCTCCTCTAGAATCCTCTATTATATAGGATTCCATGGAATTAAAAACTCCATGGAAAATATTCCACCCTAGATCTTGATGGCCCAAATTTAAATTTGGATCATAAGATCTCCCTCCATGAATCTATAAAACCAACACACCTTCCTTTGCTCAAGATAATGAACATTTGAATGAGATTTTGAATAATAATTGAGTTCACAAGTGAGTGATCAAGTGTATCAATAAATCCATTATCAAGCCCATCTAAACTATTTTTAAGCATCTATAATTAATCCAACAATCAAATTCAAGGACACAAACCTCAATCTTAGATCGGAGCTATGAGAAGGTAAAAGTGATGGTAAGCATGAGATTTACATTCTGATTTACCTTTTCTATTCCTTTTTATTTGTGTCATTAGTTTTGGGTTTCCATTATCTCTTTTGATAATTTTTTTATTGAATCCCAAATTTGGTGCACACATCTAAAGTGTGATTAAGAACTTGTCCATGTTTATCCATGGTGTCTCGTAAATTGAGGAAGGAGTTAATGATCATTTCTTCTTCTTTGGAAAAAATGAAACACCCTTCTTCAAAATCTTGTGAAGTTTCCTTTTGTTCACCAAGGGTAGTGGATATGGTGATTTACTCCTCATAAACACTCATTGAGTGTTCTTGATTAGTCATGAATTGAGCATATTCTTCTACATTTTTCTCTCTCAAGATAGGTTCCTCAACACAAAGAAAATATTCTTCATCAAATAAGCCAATATATTAAACACAAGGACTTGCCTCATATTCATAACCAAAAACCTCTTTAAGGATTTAAAATTGACTTCAGTTATCATAATCTAATTTCTTTAGTCAAGGGCTGCAAGATCTTCAACTACCTTCATGGTGATGCCAAGACTAGGCATTTTTAAATCATGTGACTTAGCCCAAAGGGGATGCCAAAGAGGTATGTTTTCTTAAAGTAAGATCTCTCTTTATTCATAAACCAACTGATCCTCCTTTGGTTCCCACATGATAGGTCCATTAAGGTAAAGGGTAATACAATGAAGGCAAGAGGAAATAATTTGTGGAGGTGGTACATATAACTCGAAATCATATTGGGAATGGAATGTAAGGGGTTCTTTTGAAAGCTCGTGAGAAAGAGGAGGAAGACCTTCAGCCAAAATCACTTGATTCTCTTCATTCCACTTGACCAAAATTTCATTAACATCAAAATTATCTTGAGGACTCTCTTGATGAAGGGTAGATGGGGTGTGTTTAGGCATATGATCATCTTTTGGGTCTAAATCTTCCATATCACCTTGACTAAGTAACTTCATATTTTCCTCTAATTCCTCAACTAGATTTTATTATAAGAATATTTTTTTAATACATATTAATCATCATGAATATGGGGAGTACATGATGATTTCCATGAAGAAGCTTATTAAGGAAAGGTGGGAGGGACATGAGAAGGACTAGCTTCATTTTCAACTTCACACTCCTTGACAATTCTTCTATCTTCTTTCTTACCCCACATATCTACTATTATACTCCAACTTATGATATTAGGATTGGAATTATCTTCTTGAGGAAGGGGGGGTGTTTGTATAAGATTAATATTCTCTTTAATGTCACATTCTTTGTCAAGATTCTTTTCTTCCTTCTTTCCTTATGACTCCACTATCTCATTCCAGCATAAAATGCCAAGATTAGAGGTCTCCTTTTGGGGTGAAGGGGATGAAATGTGAGAGATTAATTAGGTTTTTTAATCCACTTCCTTTTATACCAACATGTACTGTTACATATACATATTTTTCAACTCAATTTGCCTATCAATATTGGCTTCAAACACAAGCTTTTTCTTCTCAACTCTTTTCTCCAAACGATTGGGAAAAGGGTGACTTTAATGGGATTGGTTTGGGTCATAAGTGGGGCTCATGTATGGCTGATAATACATTTGGGAATGTGAATATGGAGGTTGATATACTTGGTAAGGTTTCCTCTCATGAATTTTTAACTTGTCTTCTAGAGATGTAATCAAACCACTCACATCTAGCATCTCATTAGTAAGCCTTTTCCAATTAGCTCTTTTAATAGGATCCCACTCTCTTTTGACTAATTCAAATGAATTTATAACCTTTTAAATGACATTATTAGTAATCACATAACCACATCCCCCTTAAGTATTGAGATCTGACACATACTTCTCATATCCCAAAATATTTTATTTGAAGGTGGAAATGGATTGAGTTGAGAAGTGACTAGGTGGAGTAAGAGAAAAAGGGAATTGGGAAGGCTAACTATAAGACTAATAAGAATTATGGTAGGGATTAATATGATCATATTGGGATTCATAATTAACATAACAAGCTTGACCAATGACTTTTTCATATTGATATGGAATGAGTAAATCTGGATATGTTTCACCAACTTGTAGAGGACAAAACTCAAATCCAAGGTCAAACATGAATATTAATTGAAATTAAGAACACAATAAATATGTTACCATAAATATTCAAAGGATAAATTGGGTTTCTTGACCAGCTGATATATCTTCAAATTCACCATTGGTGCTTTCATAGATGCCTCAAAATGTTGATTGTTAAGAGACAACACCAAAAATATCTCAATCTTTTGGAATAAGAGTCCTACCAGGCGCGAATAAAACTATTGCCACTTGGATATGCACTTTTTTAGGAGATAAAAAGGATTTCCTCATCTAATTGGAATAATAGAATCACTTCTAGGCTTGTGGGTAGCCTAAGGAATGAAGTGAGTCTCTAGATAGGGCTAGTTCCCTTGATGTACCACTTGAATACAACTATTACTAACTCTTAGGGGTGAAAAGGGAGAGAGAGAATTGAAAGTGAATAAAAAATAATGGAGGTGATAAAATAAATATATTGATGGAATCTAACCACATGTATATTAAACTTAATACCAAGCAATAAACCAAACATACACTTTCCCAATCTACAATTTATTGCATCAATGTTACATTGTGAGGTCAAGATGAACATCTAGGATAGGAAGACTAGAAAACAAGCCTTGAATGGCACTGATGAAGATAAAAAATCACTTATTACTTGACATACATGAATAAAACTTTACATGACATTTAGGAAGAAGTTTCCCAACTAGAAATAGGTTACAAGAATGAGTTAACATGCTAAGGAAATAAGAGTATCACTTAAGCAAAATCAAATATTCAAGTACAAAAACTAAGTATAGTCATGAAAGAGGTAAAAATTAGTAATTTTATTGATACAAAGGTGCATAATTTATCATGGATTCACCATACTCAGGTGGATCATCCAATATAATGCCAAAATGGCCAACTCTTATAGAGTTTGAGAGAGAGAGAGAGAGAGAGAGAGAGAGAGAGAGAGAGAGAGAGAGAGAGAGAGAGAGGAGAGAGAGAGAGAGAGAGAGAGAGAGAGAGAGAGAGAGAGAGAGAGAGAGAGAGAGAGAAGTCTAAGGATCATAAGGACACTTGTCATGTTGATCCAAGGAGTTAATTTTGCATGTGAGAATGACATGGTATGAGTGATGGAAGGTATAGAAGTCCAAGTGTCTATAAAATTCATCAAATTTATGCAAAGTGGCACAAAACTCCGTATGCACAAAAAAACTACCTTCATGGTTAGGCCTATTTGAATTCCTAGTAACTAATTTTGAGCAAGAATAATGATTTGAATGAAATTTAGGGACATCCTAAATGCATCTCCATGATTTGGTTTCATGCTTGGTCTTTTGGAATCAATTGAAAAAGAGCCATCATCATCTATTGTCCTAAAAATTTTCCTTTTATGTACCCAACACATTTGGCCTCAAAATTGGCATCAATTTTATATGAGAATCCATGGGAGGAAGTGTATGATACTTTTCAAGACCCTCCATGGCCTTGGAAGCATCAGGGGCACCTTAAAAATATCTTTACTTAAAGATTTATTCCCTTCTCTCTAGCTTTCCCAATATGCTAGATTTGACTAGCTAAAAGTAATGGTCTAGTTGGGTCACTTAGAGGTTGATTAATGAAATTAAATGAATATTTTTAGTTATATTAATTGTAAGTTTCCACCCAAACTTTATTTAATCTCATAATTCCTCTTGTAGCCTACAAAAAAATGAAAAAAATCCTATTTTTACCTCCATATGAACAATTCCATATAATAAAAAAGGTATTTATCATCCTAGGGATTTACTCTACAAGTTATATTATTCATTCTAATCAAAACATGTTCTTATATTAGCTTTCCAACTCAATTTTCCAAGACTCGTCCTTAGTAAGGGTTTTAGGCCTATTTTTAGTTTTAATGGTTATTCATAAAGTTGGGACATATAATTTGAGAAACATTTCCAAAAATATGGATTATAATACCCATGATAATACACCCTAACTACTTTGGATCCCATTTAAGACCTCATGAAAGATATGAGTGTTGGAACTTGCCCTATTGTGCTTATTTTCCTTTGTTTACAAAAATGAGTTTGTTTTTAGATAAAAAATGGATCATTCATGACTTTTATTTCATAAAAATATATTAATAACCTCAATAATTTCCTCAAAGACATGTATCAACCCTCTGGATAGCTCATCAAGACCTAAAATTGAAAGTAGACCCCTAATTGGCTCCATGTTTCTTTAAGGCCTAGTGGGCTTATTATACCTTCTACAAGTTTGAGTCACTTGGGTTGCTATATACTATTTAGTATGAATTTTTTCATATTTTAAAACTTAATTAATAATCACCAAGCCATCACATAACCTATCCCTACCTCTTTTTCATCCTTTCTCTCATATTTGCCAATTTCGCCTAATGTGAACTTGCCCAATTAGACAATGTGCATGAGAAAAGTGGACACTTTGAAGAGTCTACAATTTATATTTTGTTTATTATCAATTAACTACCTTATATAATCCTCATAATATTGTTTTTTAGGTTACTAAGGCTTCACATGAACTCCCATACTCATTGTACACTCATTTCATCATTTTGTCAAGTTATAATTTTCTTGGAGTGGTTGACATCTAAGACAAAATAGAGGATATATATGTATTAATTATGGAAAAATGAGAGTTTTTTAATTTATATAAGTTAATAATGAGTATTTTTACTAAATTTTATCATTACACTCCCTCATTTAGGCACCTAACTAACTCAATCTATCCAAAAAAATGGGCTAAAAACCCCTATTTTCCTACACTTTTGCCAAAATATACTTATAGATTATCATTAAAAGCTCATAATATGATAATATATTTTTATAAATTATATCCAAAATTTAATTTATGCTCATGTATATTTTTATACCATCCAAATACTTTGCCTTTATTAGATTCCTTATGCATACCACTTTAACCAAGAGTTTCCTAGCTTGTTTATACGAACTGTAGGGTTTGACCAATCAAGGAAAGTTATTGAACATGTTTTATGAGTATTTTAATGTAAAAAACATTAAATTTACTCATTATTTACCTTTTATATTTTCTTATCAACCTCCCCTTCTCTTTGACAATATATGTTCTACTTGCCTTCATTCCCTTGGAACCTGCTAGTAGGTGGACTGACATAGTTTATTGTTGGTTAGTATTAGTTACAAATACTTGTCCATGATGTTAATTAGGAATATAATTATAAATATTAAGGTCACACATATTTACCTTTGAATTTAATCTCACTTAATATTCCCATAGTCACTCTTGTAGCTCATTATCATCCCATGACTGGTGACTAAGATAGTCCTCTTCCAAAGGCTGGTTGTAGGTGTCTATTGCCTCATGGAGGTATTTAAAGATGAATTTTGGACCTTAATAACCATTAAATTTCCTTAATACTAGTTTTCCCCATATTAATTATCTTAAAATTCACTAGGTCACTTTTACTTTACTTTATCTCATGATTAGGGTATCTTCATTGACCCCTACCTGTAAGTGTATTCAGGGGTCCTTTTCACTAGCTTATGATTCTCATCAACTCATTAAAATTATCTATAAGTTTAAAAAATATTTATTTTAACTTCATAATTATTATATTACAATTTATCTTATTTTTTAACCCAAAACATTCTCTAACATTGACTGAGGTATATCTCTTTTAGGACCCTACCATACCTTCACCTGTAGGTGCAACTTCCATGCTTAAGGACCTTGGTTATGAAGTATGATGACTCATTGCGCCAATTTTGATCATATATTATCTAGTTTAACTATAATTTATCCTTAAATAAACTTATATCATTAAAAGACAATAATATTTGGGTTTTTTTCCTACCCTTTCTATTGTAGGTGGACTGAGACATTTTGTACGGACTGTGTGTTTGCATCATATAGGTCAAAACATTATTCAACATATCTCTCATGTGAATTTCATGACATGAATTTCCATATAGTTAAATTGAAACCATATTTATATAATTAATAGTCTCATTATAAATCTTAGTGGAGAAGGTTATATTGTTACTCAGTCTTGTAGATATCATTAAGACTTTTCAGTGTGTTACAAGGCACTTTTGAGACCTCAGGAAATAACACTCCCTTTATCCTTTCGTCCAAAAAATTGGTAGGGTAATTTATTGTAATATATTTTATATATATACCAATTTTTATGACTCAAAACCTTTTTCAAGTACACCTTGGGAGGCCTACCAAAACCTCTTGGGACTCTATTTTGGCAATTTTGAGACATTAGGTGTGAGTTTACAATCATCCTTGTAAAATGTTCTATACCATCTCATCTCATGAATATTAGTATTATATGATCCAATTAAACACTATAACACACCTTTATCTATACCTTAATAATTTAAAGTATATGTCAAACCCTTCACCATCAATGATGATGTCAGCAAGAGTCTCGTAGGTGAAAAATGAGTTGCATATAGGTAGAGTATGAAGTTAGAACAGATTATGTTTTTTTAAAAGCTATATAATCATGTAAAATTAAATTTTAAATATTATTTTTCATTATATTAATCAATAAACACTTCAAACCAATTAAAATTCATCTTCTCTAATAGGAAATCTCCCTTAAAACCATATGTAGCTTGTGTAATACAGTCATAAGGCAAACTGATTATATGTGTGATTTTGATTTCAAATTCAAGAAGGATGTGACCATGAGGAATGAGATTTAAATATTATATAGGAAAAATATCAATTTTAAAAAATTTAAATTAACATAACACAATATTTTTAATCCATGGAGAATCACAAAGTTCTTGGAAATGGTGAAAACTATCCAAAACTTAGAAAATTATACTTTCTACAAATTAAGATTATTAGCATGTCAAAACCACTCCAAGTTTTAATACAATAATTTTAAGTTTTGGATAATGAGGTTTAAATCCTTTGGAATCAATCTCAACATCTGTACCATATGGAATTTCTCAAACAAGACCAAAAAATGAAGGGTGCATAGATTGATAAGTAGTTTTTCAAGGTCAACTTCAAATGAATAGTTCATGAATCATGAGCCACCATTACTCAAAATTATTATATTGATTTAAATTTATCAAGTGTATAATATGCCTCTAGGATCATTTTTATATAAACTACCTATGTTGATCATACCAAACAAGAACCTACAATTCACTTCTCTACGCCAAGAAGGGTGAAAAAGAGAGAATGATTTTGAGATAGAAATGTTAGTTTCAGATCAAACCAAAAGTGTATTTTTTTTAGGATATATAGAGTTATATCTACATGTTTTCTAGGTGGCATACTTCCCAAGGAGGTTGTACAAGTTCCATTTTATCTTTCTTTTCCAAGAAAACTAACTTTCTTATAAACCACCTGCCAATTGTTAGTTAATGACAATTACCAAAACCCTCATAAGACACATGACACATGATAAAACTCTTTGACACTTTCATATTTTATAAGAAACCCATAAAAATCATTAAATACACTATCTAGACCCTTGAAATGACCCCAAATGACATGATAGACTAATGAAAAAGGTGACCAAGATTAAGATAACATTGAAAGGCATCAAATGACCTATAAAAAAACCTTATGACAATATATTAGACCCTATTATATGCCTAAAAATGATTATTTTTACTAGGGGTGCCCTATTTTGACTCCAAAGTCAAAATTGGTCAACATAACCTACATGGAGTATCAAACAATGTTTAGGATGTTTGAGGATAAAACTAATTCATTTAATGCACTTTAGAAATAAATCTCTCATATTGGGTCTCTATTAGGGTTTTATGAGGGTTTAGAGTGGATTATGTTCTTAACTATTATTTTTAAACCTTAGGGCCTCAACCCATGAAACAATGATAAAATTTTCAAGTGTATTATCCCCCTCAACTATCCCTAGGTGATCAAGATCCCATGCATCATGTCAGTATGGTTGTGAGTGCAAGAATTTTACTCTTAGGTTGAAAATAGACCATTGGAGAGTGGTTGAAAATTTTAAGCTTTTTTCATGCATGTTTGAGATCCAATTAAAGAATTTATGCCATAATATTATAGTATAGGTACCTAATTTTCATTCTTGAAAACCAATTGACTCCATGTAGAGTTTCATGGTCTCATCAATTAAGATAAGACTAGTCTTGGACTACAGTCTTGCATGAAAATAGTTTGAGATAGTCTCAAAATCCAAAATTTCACTTCTGTTACTTTTCCCCTATTTTTGATTACTCTAGAAGGTTTTTATTATGTCTATGAACCTATAAAAACTATCAAACTTCCACTTTACCCTCAACAAGTTACCCTTTTTGTGACTACTCATATAGGGATATGTGTAATCTTAGGCTTATTATGCCAAAATAGGGCTTATCATCATTATATCCTTTGTTACTAAGATTGGAGGTCTTATGTATTTATTTTATCTCTATAAAACCAATCACAAAATATTAGGTTTCCTCAAACATTCTCTTGGACTTTAACTCTCTCAAAACAAGCAAAAGCTTTTATGAGGGAAAGTAGGCATGTATACACCATTTGACAATGAATAGAGGGTTTAGAGAGTTATATTGATAATTTTTAATATGTAACTTCCTATTGGATATTTTAACTTAAATTTACTCCCTAAATTTTCTATCACTTCACCCAAGTTTCCCTCTTATTTATTGTAGATGGCATTTTATTTTCCAAGTTTGAAAATTGCCTTTGGTGCCTAGACTATCCTATAGGGTTTAGTTAGGTATCTGAATGCACCTTATGTTTTTGAAATTCCATCACAATGATTGATCATTTAATTTATTTTGAAGCTAATTGAAATTACTAAAACTTTTATGAACCACCAAAACACTATAGCATTCACAAACACTCACTTGCTCTTTGTGACTTTTCAAAGTATGGCTGTAGCTGATCATGAAGTTTAAAAATATTATTGGGGTTTCAATTAAAATTATGGTATTAAATAACCTTTTTCCCCTATACTAATAAATATATACCTTCTTGGAAACTTTGTCACATTTCAATGACCTTGTATATTCAAAGTCTATTCATTTGTTTCATGCTTATTCAATAGATGGTTATAGGTGACTATCTTAGAAGAGTTTAAACATGAGATTTCAAATCGATCTTCTCCAATCCATCATTAACACTTTAAAGGTAATTATAGTTCATTAAATTTCCCTCTCACTAATCCAAAATATTTATTGATTCCTTCATATGGTTTTTAACTTCTACCTTTTTATCTTCAAATTTAGATATGTGTATGACTACTAGGGTTATATAATTAGTCATCTCAAATTTCCTTTGGATCTCAAACCAACTAGATGACTTCATGAGTCTGTCTATTTATTTGGAAACTCTCATTCTATATGGAGTGATTTTTCTAACTAACGCTTAAATTGGCATAAAAAATGGTTTTTGTTCAAAAGAGGACCTACAGGCCTATAGCCTGTAGGTCTCTTCTCTTGTTTATATGGACTTATTAAAATATACCCTTGAGAATTTTTATTAGAGATTGTGTCAAATATTATGCTATGTATTATTACCTTCTCAACTTTTCTATAAATCATTTTCCAAACATTATGTCACATCAAACTTATCCACTTACATGTATGGACTATACATATAGTCAGCTTTTGTACAAGGTTTTGAATTGAAAGTGAGGGTTTTTTAATCCATGTATGCTCCTTGATGATCACCAATGGCTCCATTCAGTGTCTAATGAGTTTATATGAGTTTTTTCTTATCTTTACACTATCAAAATATTATAAAAATGAAACTTATGCCCATGGACATCCATCGAGAGGTCTAAAGACATGTGGGTTAATGAAACTTGATTAAAATCCTTATTGGAGAGTGTTTTTGAGTCCAATTACTATTACCTTAATATTATAACATGTTAAAACATTCTCTCTATTATTTCAACATTGATTTTAATTTCCACTTTGAGGCAATTTTAACAATCATGCCTATGGAGAGTCATTGATGGATATACCATGATTCCAAAGAGTGCAAAACATGATGTTTCTTAAAAGGCTATATGTAAATATCCATTTTAATAGAGAGAGAGATCACATGAATCATAAAATAATTATGTGGGTTTATATTAACAATGAATTAATTGAATCCTCTTAAAGTGAGAAATAATTTAGACAAGTTAAAACACACTATAATAGGGTGATATGGTCACACTTTTGAGACACCTTTATCCTTATTGAAGACATAAATAAAGGTTAAATTTATTGATGAAACTACCATGAAAGTGGTAATTTTTTCCTATGAAAATACTTGTAAAAACCATTCTCCTCCATTGAATTTTGATTTGAAGAAATAGGATCAAAACAAAACCTTGCTTGAATGGATAATGCATAGTGACCTACTATCACTCCTAGTGATTGTTAATAAAGGAGAATCAATTAATCTTAAAAAAAAAAAATTAAATTAAATCTCATTATGGACCCTAATAATACACAAAGTTTTAAATACCAACTTTCTCTCTCTTAGTTGTACCATGTATTTGACTTTTTCCCTTTTGAGCTTATAAAGATAGCGATGGAGGAGAGAAAGGGTCTAACGCATATGTTGGACTTAAAAATTGATAAAAATCTTGGAAATGAATTTAATAAGTCAAAGAGACTTATCTAAAACCATTTTCACTTGTAATTTATTCTCTAAGGTTGTATAAGTGCCTAAAAGTGCTTGTAATGGAGTATTTGCTTAGTTTAGGCATTAAACTACAAATATTTTAGGTTATAACCATTGTCTAACCCATGTCTGACATTGGGTACATTATGAGGTTTATTTAAACATTTTTCATTTGGGACTATATGTAAAAATCATCAAAATTAGGTTAAAAGGTGACCATAATGATGTTTTATCACATATCAAGATTATAAGAGGTTAATCCTTAGATATATGACTTTAAATACACATTAATAACCTTTTATAATGACTAATTAAAATTAAATGACTCTAACCACAGTTGATAACACCAACACTCATAAATTACCCCTAGGACTAGACAAGTACACATGAGAAAAATAACTTGGACAAAGCTAGATAATGACTAATGTGATCACATGATGACCATATAAGACCAATAAAATACATTTATAAGACCATATATAATATTTCATAAAAACATTAAAAGTTTCAACCTATATGGGTTGACCATTTTTGACTTGGGGTTATAAATTGGTCAAAATTTTGACAATTCAAAGGGCTAGGATACCTGTAATGCTAATAGATCAGTGGCCTTATCCTCCCATTAGGAAATGGAGTCATTCCTATATCTCCAAATAAAACTAACATGCCTCTTAGGGACTCAAACTCACATTATAAAACATAAAAATAATCAAACACATTATGCCAAATTCATTTAGTGAAAACACATGATAAGAAACACTCAAAACAATAACAATGTTTGAGTTGATGAAATAACTCCTCTTGATTCAACTAGGGTCAAAAACAATGTTCCTAGAGTAACAACTGCTCCATGTGAACAAGTCACCATATGATGGATGTTTTTCAAAGAAAACTTGATTTTTAAGGTGGTAAAATGACTTACCATTCTTTAATCCTCTACTAGTTGCAAGTGCATCATTTGAGACTCATATGAATTATCCTTTTATCTCTCCTTTAGGCCTACTTGAAATAACATCCTGACTAGTCTCTTTCAATCTCACTTGATACTAATAATTTTTTTCCTTAGGGATAATGATAATTTTTAAAACATCACATTCCTTTGAATCATGATTTGGTAGGCATTTAGAGGCATCAAACTTACCTTCTTTCTATCCAAACACATCTAGAAACTAAATCAAGATCATCATGATGTCCATGTTGCTCTTCATTCACATAAACTTGTACCTTGAGATTATTACATTTTTACAATAATTCAACCTTATTAACATATATTTAACACTCTTTCTTATGTTTTTTAGGTCTATCATTGGCATCATCATCAAGCTCATGTTTTTTTTAGGAAGAGCAAGACCATTTTCCTTTTCAAACTCTTGCATTATGGCATGGCATTGTTTTCATTGGTTAACACATTCCTCTTAATTATCATGCTCATGGATATATTCTTCTTGGGTAGGTATAATTGCATCTTATTTTTCACTATCATGATCTAACACATTTGGGACATAAATATCATCATCCATATGCATAAAATAGTTTCCCCATGTATCTTGTTGAAGAACATCATCAAATCTTACCTCAGGAAAATCATCTTCTTTATGTATGATATATTTTCCCATACATGTTTATTAAATGAGCTTGTATGGATCAAACCCATGCTTATTAGCTCCCTAATCATTAAGGTATAGGTTAAATATGCAATCAAGAGGTGTTAAATATTCTTGGTCATTATGATAGTCTCCCTTTTCATTAATATTGATGTTCATGTTTGACATGTTAAGAAAATAGGAATATACACGAAACTTATCCAAATATTCAAAACATTTAGCTACCTTAGCACCATACCTAGTCTTAAATTCTATATAGGACTAATTTAAAGTCAAGTACCCTCTAATATTAGTAATAAATTCCCTTGATAAGCAAAGAACAAAGTGATGTGGTACATACACAACCACAACATCTTGAGAGATAGAGAATGTGGGACAATAATGGAGACTGATATGAAAACCCTTGATGATGGCAACTATTTTTCAAGCTGATCCATCTAGTTGTAACACCCCCTTAGAGTGTGGCTCATACATCAACTTTAGCTTGTCTACTACTTGTTTAGGTAAGACTAATGTTCTTGTTCAACTATTAATCAAATAATTGTGTATGAATGAGTCTCTAATGATGATAAAGAGGTAAAATTGAGGATGTTTATCCTTTATTTTAGTTTTTATTATCTTCCCATCCTTGGTATTCAACTCATTTGTCAAAACTTCCCCTATTTCACTAGGTTACCTAGGTGATGCATTGATCTTTGAGAGATAATTTTGGAGTAGGTATCTTTATCTAGGAATGGGAAATGTTTCCCACATTGATATTTTTGTGTGAACCTTATTAATTTTCTCAAAAATATTCATATGATAGCTTTTAACTTTATCATGTCCTTCAAGAGTTATAACACTACCATTAGCTTGTGTAACTTAATGCATAGGAGAAGGCATATAAGTAGCTTTGGCATTATTCATTTTTTATTTACCTGAGCCATAGGGATGAATTTGACTTACCTTATCCTTGAGATTCTTGTGATTTCATGAATGCACCATTACTTTCCCATTGTACCTCCTCAACTATTCTCTTCTTTGAACTTGTATTTGTAGATATAAAGTTTTATCCAGTATTTAAGTTACCTTCATATTTTACTACACATGATTTTTCTTGATATTAGTTCTTCAATGTCACATTGGATTGAACATATCCTTCATTTTTATCTCCTCCAATATGCATGACTTCTTGATTCATAGAAGGCATTACTTCTCATTGATCCATATAGACTTGATTAAATACATCATTTTCATAAGTGGAAGAGTCATGAGGCTAGTCCCATGAAGCCTAGTCTCCATTGTCTTGTAAAATATTGTTTTGGATAGGTAAAAGTGCTTTATAAGTAGAAGGAGGATTTTAATTTTGTTCATTATGTTTCCTCACCTGAGTTATCTACCCTTATCCTTGATATTGACCTTAAAAAGGTTATCTAGGAGCATGATAAGATTGATAGGGATGGTAAGGACCTTAAAAATATTTCCATTGATTTTTTTTCTATTGAATTTTAAGAGTTTAAACATCTTCTCTAATATCCTTGATTAAATCTTCCTCCTTTTGCTTGCTTGGCTGAGTAGGGGAAACTTTCTTATGTTTGGGTGTGAAAATGAGAGTGATGGTAGGTATAGTAGTTTTCACTTGATGAAACAAAATCATGAGAGTTATAAGAGCTATATTTATATATTGATTAAGTAAATTATTATCCCTTATGGTAGTCTCAAAATCATTAGGAAAAGTATCCCCTCTCATATGTATGTCACTATTGAAAGCTTTAAGGTAATAAAGAAAATAATGATATGTACTATGCCTTATCAATAATGGGATCATATACCATGTTTTTTTAAATATTGTGTTCAAGTTTTTAATGGCCTCTTAACGTGCTCTCCTTATTGTTATTAGTTTCTTAGTCAAAGAGAAGTGATCATATTCATCTTCAAATATCCTTATTAAAACATAACCCAATTAATCACATGTAGTGATAGTGTTAGGAGCCAAAGTTCCATACCAATTAAGTTACTTTCCCATGAAATAAATATCCAATAATCTTATGGTAACATTTTATTCCATGATTTTGTCTATATTACAAAATTTGGCAATGTTTTTTGTGTTTTTAATAGGAGTAGTGTTGACTTATCCCATGTATGAAGGCACACATTTGAGGGTTGACATAAGGATGTAATCATAGTGATAAAGTGATAAGATATTATGGATGTTTAAGGTAACAAAGGAAAGGCTCCTTGGGTTTTCCATATTTCAAAATGGACCAAAGAAAAGTCTCCTAATAGGTATATGATTAGCAAAAGATTTATTAGAGTATGGATGTGTGTTAGAAAACATATTAGTTATAATTTAATAATAAGTTACATATAAAAATTGAAATGGAATTACTTTAGTACATTATATTCTACTTAAATTGGGTATGAAAATGGATTGCTAGTCTATAACCAGGAGCCAATGAATGCTATAGTCACTAGATACTACATGAAGGAAGCATTAAAACTTCAAATTTACCAAGATCAACATCTACCTTGACAACTTATTTGACCATGAGGTCACACTAAGCATGCCAAAACTATTATCAATAAAATTTTCACCATAATTAGGGATAATATAAACCAATTAAATTTTATGTAACCTAGAAACATCTCTAAAGTTGTGGGTAACCTATAAGAGTGATGAGTCTTTAGATTGAATGGTTGGATCCCCTACACAACACTTATAACTAACCACTAAATTAATTTATTAAAGGAAAAGGGATATAATAATATTAAACACTAATATAATAGAGGTGATACACTAATATCAAATCCACAAGCCTACTTGAACCTACACTATGAAATAAAATTCACAAAACTAATCTCACAAGTCAAGGTTCTGCTAATAAAAATGTTTCAACATGAAGGTAGATGAAATGTATTCCTCAATATAGATGAATATTAGGTCTAACAATAGATTATAATAGTATTATTCACACTTAAGTAGACATAAAAACAACTATTTACACATCATGTGACCTGATAAAATTTAGATTACTTACGTAAAGCATGAAAGAGTGCGATAAACACAAAGAGAGATAACCATCACTTCCCATTCAACCTTCAACTACTTCACACACTTAACAAAGAATTTGGTAACTTAAAACTATCTTTAAATATTTTATTTAGAGAAAAAATTAGTATTCAATCTAGTAGGTCTTTGTCATACCAAATGTAGATGCATTACAAGGAAAAATGTGGTAGCTTATATAGAAAAATAAGGAAGAGAGAAAGGGGCATAAAAGAGGGAGAGAGACAAGTGTCCACATGAGAGTTACAAACAATATGGATTTATAAAATATTTCAATATGTACCTAAGAACATATGTCTCCCCTTATAAGATTATTCATCATCCAAGTGGCATATGAGTTAGAAAATTGGCTTGACACCTTGCATAACTTGTCAAAACTACCCTTCTTTACATGTGAGAAGTGACAAATGGACATTTTCATCATCATTTCACCATTTAATTATTTCATACATCTCATTTGACACCTATCATTCATTTAAAAACTCTTCTAGTTTGATATTTTAGTGGAAATTATAGTTTATTTACTTAGGTGTCTTGAAATTCCATCATCTCCCACACCTAACCTTGTCTAAGTGGCTCAAAACATGAGTTTTTATTATTCAAGGCATTATATTCATTAAATTTATTAAAATACATTATAAAACTTGAGTCAATCCATTTTTATTCTTGGAACAACTCCCAAGACTATATTTTGTTCTTCTAGGTCTCATTAGGCATCTTTTCCTTGTATCCCTAAAATCATCCAAACCTCTTTCTGTAAGGTAGTGTAAAAATGGTAATAACAAAAAAAGAAAATATTTGAGGACATAGTGTGTATTTAAAACTCCATGCCAAGTTTTATATTTTGAAATTGAGGGGATGTGCCTTTTTTCTACCTTTATCTCTCCTTAATTAAGCCTTTGTTGATGCTTCTAACTATCTCATAAGGGATCTCAGTGTTGGTGAAAACTTATCATTTTAGGATCCTAAGGATACAAGACATGAGCTATAATTTGTGACAATTTGGAATGTCTATGGTGGAATAGAAGCAGAGTGTGAGAGCTATCCATAATATTTGTTTAATTTAGTGGTTAGGAGTTACCAGGGTCCTATATATTTTAGACATTGTGATATTTAGGATCCACAAAATAACCTAGGTGATTGCTAAAAATGATCTCAAACTAAAGTGAGATTTGATAATAAAATATAAAAAATGAGGTTAAGGAAGAAAAGAAAACGTGATTTCAGGATTCCATCTGAAATATCACGATAAGGTTCTAATCAGTTTGAGCATACATGAACCAATTTATGATGTAAAATACTATGAACCTAGATTTCATCATAAACTAGACAAGCATAAAATGAAATATAGAAATCAAAAGTAATAACTAGGTTTAATTTATATAATTTAATACTATAACATGAATATCATGAGCACATCCAAATATAGAGTAAATGAAATGAAGTATACCTAGGATCTTTTAGATAATCTAGCATAACATAAATTAACAACCTTATGACAAAAAAGTAGATCAAAATGAAAATAACCATTCAAATATAATAAATTAACATGAAATTGAGAGACATAATTATATTTTAACACACTATTCAAATAATCCCTTTAGAATTCCTTAGTTATATTAAAATTATTTCTTGTATACAATTGCTCAGAGTCCCTTCCCTTACAAAATGGTAACTCCTACCTATTTATAGAAAACATAGATGTTTTATTGGTTAAATTCTCAAAACTTCCATATGTAAGACAATGATAGTTTTAATTCATAAAAATACTACAATACACATGACCTCATATGTTAAATTTGAAAAATAGAACCGATATTTGTTAATAGACTAACATATATGCATTACAAAAGAATATTTTTTTCATATTAAATTATTGGGTCCTCTTAGTTATTTTTTCTTGAGGACGTCCTTCACCCTAGTGTGTTATTATTTAATCATCTCAAAATCTATCACAGGTCTCATTAAACAATCCTCTTCTTGATCTTCCAATGTATTGAGTTCTTTGTCACTTTTGACTACGAGTTCTTGGATGCATTGTGACTCTAAAATTTGCCTTCCTTAGGTAAGGATGATGTCAAGGACCCTCTAATTATCCTTGATATATTAACCTTGGTCCTCTTTTATGTTTTGGATGAATACATTGACCCTTTTCTTGAATTCTTCATCATCTATTAGGCTTGTGGTAGTGGTTTGAGAGGGGTTTGCCAACAAGGTCTCCAAGAGTTTCTCCATTTTATCTATCAAGTCCTTGTCCTCCTTCATGAAATTGTTGACACTATTATACCAAGTGCTTAGGTCCTATATTTTATCCACTATGATTCCTAAGAGGATGTTCAAATGTCCCAATTTAATAATTTTAATGTCCTAGACCTATTTTGTAGTATGCACATTGATCAATTTAGTTATCTGGTCTCTACAGTCCTACCATTAAATGATTAATGCTTTTGCCATCATATCTTGATGGGTCAAGGAACTTAATATAAGTTTCATGGTCTTAAATCCTTAAAATATGTCAATAAAATACTTACTCAACATCTTGAATATGTCCTTAGGTACTAAAAATATAGCCTATACTTTCAAGTCATGCTTCTCCTTTTCTAAGTTGATGGTTCTTTGTTTCATTCTCTTGACTCCAACTATGGTCATTACTAACTAGGCATCAATAAAATTTTATATGTCCTCTTGATGGACCCCTACTATTTTCTATTTCACAAGAATTAGACCTACAAAAGGCTCCACTCTTTGGAAGGTGAACTCCTCAGTGCCTATAGTGGCCTTCTTTGTTGTTACCTTCTCCAACCTAGCTATGTCTAGATTTTATTTCATAATGTATATTGGTTCAAAGAATTTGGGTGCATCTAAGATCTCAATCCTAGTACCACTTGATGATATAAGATCCTTCATTCCTTTGCCATTCTCTTTAATTACCTCAACAATCTTCCTTCCTACTCCTTCATGAGCTCTCTAATCCAAGGTTTGATATCATCATGGGTATCAATACTTGTAGTGCTGGTATGTGCCAATAAATGTGATCAGGATGGAATATTTTATAGCTTTCCATATATGAACTAGTCATGGATGATAGGTCCAAGTATGGGGAACTCATCACTAAATAGGTTAACTTCACTGGTAGGATGGGCCCATATCACTTTTGGCCTTTTGGAGGACCTAGGAAGAAGAGCCATCTCTACTTCCCCTTTTTTGTGAGACAAGGACTAAATCCAAATCTATTTCCTTCCCCTTTTTCCATCTCACCTGCCTAGGGTTTTTCAAGTTTTTCTAACATAGCTATGGTTTCCTCAATTCCCTCATCTAATTGATCTAACCCATAGGTCTTTGAAATCTCTTTAAATAATTCTTAAACTATTTCATATGGTTCAAGGGTAATCATATCAATGTGTGCTACTAGAGAAGGTGGTTTTGGAGGTGAAACTGATGGTGAAGGACCTTCTCTTGGCCTTTCTTCCAATTTTTGCTTACTAGGTCCTTGAATTTGGGGTACTTATTATTATGTTAATATTAGAGGTGTACTTGAGGTGGAAGGTAATAGATGATATTTTAATAGGTTTTTCTACCATATTTCTCTAGTTGGATTCTCCTCTCTTTGTAATCTATGCTCAGGTTTGAAGCCATGTTACCTACACCTAGCTAGTAGTTCCTTAAAGTTTGCAACCTTGGTATAGAGATGGTCATATTGGCTAACTTTGTGCTCATAGGCCACCTTGGTTAGATTCTTGGATTTTAGATGGAGGACAACCTTGCTATTTGGGTCCCATTATTTGAGGTCATCCTTTTGAAAATAGAAGGCATCTCTATGCTTGGACATGATGTCCAACTATTTCCAGCCATGAATCATGGTTTTCCCAATCAAGAATGTAAAAGGATGAAAAATTCCCTTCCTTTTCTCTCTGCATACATTTTCAATCCTTGGAGGAGTTGGGAATAAATTTCTTATCTATCCAATTTTGTGGGGACATGGACTAGCAATCTATATGGTTGTCATGACTCCTTCCATCCCGATGATGGTGCAATTTAGGTAATACCATATATCACCCATAAGCTCTACATATTTATTGATTAAGGAGTGTACTCTAGGAATGGGGTTCCCTATGATAGTCTTAACCTAAGTAGGATATAATCAATCAAAAATGAATTGCATGTGACCCCTATATTTAAAGATATATAATTTTGAATAATGATGGGATATGGTAATCTTGCTATGAGAGGACCAATTCTTGATATCATGAATATGTGTGGAGGCCATCAATGATTCTAACAGAAAGGACATCATGATGAATTTTTGGTTGGTATTCCTTTTTATGATGTAGAATTGTCTTCCCAAGTGGATGTTAATTAGTTTTTCAATAGGTGGAGTTAGCTTCTCTTCCACCATGAAATATATGTAGGAAACCCATTTGGGATCAACATAGGTTGTGGCAGCTTCCCCTAAATATCTATTAAATAGGTTCTTGATGATCCTAATGCCTCCCCTAAGTTGTATAATAGGGATTTTTCCAACATGGTTCCTAGATATGTGGGTTCCTTGGTTTAACTAGGGTCTTAAAATAACATTCAAATTATGCTTGGTTGTCCACTCCTTGATGGTGGTGAGGCCTATATCAGTCCTAGGGAGTTTATAGTAGCCATCAAAAGATATAGGGGTAATGTATGCTATCCCTTTCGACACATCTTCCCTAACTATCCAATCACCATCAATTCTATAATTAACGAACATAGGTTCAAGGATATCTATTTAATGGAGTACCTTTGGTTTTACCACTACTCAATATAGACTAGACATCTAAATTAAAACCAATTCATTTAATTTCCTCTTGGTTATTATGATCCTTTGTTCATTATAAGTGAGAATTTGTATTTCCTTGACAACAAAGATCTCTAACTAGTTCTTCATTCCATTGTTGAGTGCTCCAGTGTCCAATTCTCTATCTCTAAAACATCTTCCCTAATTGTCTATAAAAAAATAAAATTATACCTCTTATTTCCATTAATGCCTAGCTTCTACCATGATTCCTTAATTTCCTTAGGTGTATGATTGGATTTTCTTTGCTCAGCATGAAAGTTGAGCTTGTTTAATGCAATTATGTCTTAACAGTCAAGAATTAGGGATTTACGTTGTTTTGCTAGGGTTTATTAGAGATTTAATGGCAAAGGTGGTAGAATTCATAATTTTTTTCATGCTTTAGACCTTATGGATAGCCTCAGTTGAAAAAATTATGTCTTTTTTGGCATGCCAAATCTTTGGATTTGTCATTTAGTGGTTATATGGCACCTACATGGCCTTCCCCATGAAAATTACTTTGAAAACTAGCCACTAGTTTTCAAATCAGGTATTTTATCTTTGATTTGTTGGATTAAGACCCCAAAATGATCATGAACTATTGATGAAGATATTGGAGTTTCCCTTTGATTGGTTTTTTAAATGTTTAATTACCCAGTTATGCTAAGTGGCATATTTTTTACTCTTCAAGATGTGAATTTGGAGTTTGATGTTAGAATGAGCATGGTTTTTCCATGTGTTAAGATATCAAGATTTAGAATATTTAGTTGAAAATTCATCCTTAATTTTGCTCTATTATATTAATACCTTTGATCAAGCATGACTAATTAGATCCTCCAAGATGCACACAGCTTAATTAGTTTTGGGTCAAAATAAAACTTAGGCCTAAAGTATATTTCTAAGGTTTATTTATGTTAATAAACACTAAAAAACATAGGCTAAGGTATTTTATGCTAAGTTTTCCATGTTAATATGTTAGGTTCCCTTTTAAAGGGCTTTAAAAATGCCCATTTTGCCTAGGTTAAAAGTTACCTGAGTTAAAATTTGATGGCCTCCCTAACATCAAAGATGTCCTCATATATGTCAAATGATGGGAATGAGAATGTCAAATTTAGTTTTGAGTTTTAGTCTGTGAGGGGTTAGGTTTGAGTCCTGAGGTCATATTGTGTTTACAAATACAATGAATCTTTAAATTGAAATTATGGCCTTAGTCCATATGACTACATCATAGGGATTATTGATCAAAAAATTCATGCCATTGGATTAGATCAATGGTGTAGTAAGGGCCATTAGATCCATGTACTTATATGGGATTGGTTCCCCTCTTTAGTGATTTTTTAAAAATTCATTGACATTGTTCTTATGATTCATGCTATTGGATCAATATTGGTGATGCAATGAGGGTCATTAATCACAATCTAAGAGGTTGAAGTTTATTGGCTTTAAACTATTGGAGACTTCTTCATCTTCACATCATTAGATCAAGATCTGAGGGTGAATTTAGATCATTAGATCTACAAAAGTGCATAAATTTTAAGTCATCGATTGGTCACATATAGACTTAGGTAAAATTATTAGTCCTAAGTTAATTGTGTGAATAAACATAATAAACTTAGAGATAAAGTATAATATGCTAATCCTAAGGTTGAAACATTAATGCGGTCCCCTTCATACTTAAGTAAAATTTTGTATGAGGTTTAACTTCATGGTCTCGCTAACATCTAAGACTTCATCATGAGCATCATATGACTAGAGTGAGACTATCAAATTAAATCCTAAAAGAACTTTTTCACAGAAAGTGAAGTTGATGTATGGTTTTCCCTAGGTTATCTCATGTTATTACATTAGATATCTGGGGAAGTGAGAGCCATTAGATCTATGATTAAATGAGATCATTAAGTTAGGACCTACTATGTATAATATTTTAGAATAAGGTTTCAATCTTAAGATGTTTTTTGTGTTAATAAACACAAAGACATTTAAGATTGAAGCTTAATATAAAAAAAGATCCTTGGCTATAAATGAAAGGGGCCTATGGACTAACAATTAGACAAGGTTAGGAGGTTAACTAAAGGGAAAAGAAGGAAAATTCTAAGTATGATTTTATATTAAGGTTTGGTCATGTCAAAAAAATGATCGAGATTTAATATGAAATTAGACTTAGGGTTTTTTAAAAAAGAAAAATGATTTCTTGTTAAACTTATCTTGCCATTTTTAAATTTAAATCATAGGGTTTTCTACTTGGGAACCCTCTTTTTCTCCATGGAACCTACACATCATCATCTAAAGACAACAATTAGTAGGGTTAGCTTATAAATCATAGTCATAATAAGATATGTAGAGGTTCATGTCCCTTAAATTGGATGATCTTCAAATTCTAATAAATAATGACCTTTCCAAATCTAATTCAAGGTATAGATGTTTTAAAACATTTACAAGGGACCCTATTCTATAAAATAAAAAAAATGGGGGGTATGTTGGTCCCAACAAATGGTGACTCACAAGGGGAACATAGCAATATGTTATAACATATAATCTCTAGTTTAGACCAACACATAAGTCCTTTATCACCTTAAACTAAATAGTCTAGATACTCTAACCTTAAACAATATTATAGATTTTATTTCATGAAAACCCTTAGTGGAGTAGTACCAAAGTAATGTTTGAGATATTACCCATTAGTGGGAAATGTGAATTCTACTACTTAAAGGTATTTTAACTTAAATGTGTTATTGCCTAGGATTTATACAAATTGGTATGGGCCAATCCATAAGGTTCTAAACTTACCATGCTTTCCTTTAGGTTCTAATGTCTTATCCCGAAGGAGGACTAGGTATCCTTGTCTGAACACCTTCACTTTGGACCTATTTTCAAACAATCTTATCATAGTTCTTTAGTGTCCACTAAAGTTTAAAAATGCCTTTTATCTATCATACTCCATTTAGATGATGTTTAACAACCTTTAAATGGATAGTTATTAGCTCTCTTCCATGTATTCTTGCATGAATGTGAATGTGGGTAACTTGAGTGTAATGGGAAAGATAGGTTCTTGAAAATAAACCAAAAATAATGGTGAAGCCTTGAGTACTTGCTTGATTCTTATCATTTCAGCCCATAATGCATACTTAAGGAGTTTGTGTCATGTTCTAGGTTTATCTGCAATAGACTTCTTGATGGCTATCATAAGATTCTTGTTGGTAGATTCAAAGAATCCATTCCTTTGAGGATAATGATTAGATGTTAACTTCAAAGAGATACCATTATCATAAGTCCATTTGGTCATTTATATGGATATAAATGTAGATATATTGTCAAAAACTAAGGAAACTAGGGTTTCAAATCTAGTGCAAATATTTTCTTCCAAGAAGTTGATCACATCCTATGTCCTACATTGTTTGGTGGCTATAGCTTTAGTCCACCTTGTGTAATTATTTGTATCATTTAGGACATATTTATGGCCTTTAGAGTAATTGGGGCTAATCACCCCCATAAATTTTATCACCCATTATGTAAAAGGTTTGTCTACCATCACTAATTTTAAATGGATGGATGACTTTGGCTCTTTTGTGATAAATATTTGACATGAGTGGCACTCCCTCACATGCTTGTGATAATCCTTGAAAATGGTGGGAAAATATCACCCAACCCTTAAAATATTGTGAGTTATGGCTCTCCCTGAAGGGTGTTTACTACCTAGCTTTTCATGAAAAGTGGACATGATTTGAGAAGCTTCTTATTTAGACACAACATTAAGTACATCCCTTTAAATTTTTTCCTATATAGATCTCCATATTTGATGAGGTAATGGGATAATTTGAGCTTTAAGGCTCTCTTATGTTCTCTATTGAGTCCTAAGGGGAAATTAACATTGATAAGTAGGTGGATTATAGAGTCATACCATTCATTAGGCTAGAATTTATAATGACATCTTACATGACATGAAACTTGTGACTAGTATTGAAAATCATCTAGACTAGGCCTGAACATTTCACTAGTTTGTCAATATCCATTTATATATCATACTCTTGTAAGACTGACATCCACTTTCCCCTTCATTCCCCAAGCTCATTCCAACTCAACATAGGCTTTGTGGTTGGGTCTGGTAACATGGCATGCACCTTATTTCTAAGTATCTAATGTCTAAATTTTTTTACTACCTTCACAAGTGCATAAGCTTGCTTATCAATCATGAAATAGTTTATTTCTACATTATTTAAATTGGTGTTCTTGAAGGCTATAGGGTGGTCATTTCCATCAATCCTTTGAGTCAATACTACAACCATAGTGTGGTTAGAATAAAATGAATATAGGTAAAAGTCCTTTGATAATTAAGGACTTATCAAGACTAGGGCTTGACTAATTGCCTTCTTGATGTCAAAAAAATATTTCTTTGATCCTTCATCTTAATATATTTTAGCATCTTTATTAAGAATATCATTCAAGGGTTTGATAATCTAAATAAATCCTAATATGAAATTCCTTACAAAGTTGTTCTTGCCAAAGAATTAATTTAGTTCTTTCCATTTATTAAGTAGCTAAATATTGGAAATGGCTTCCACTCTCTCAATATTTATAGATATCCCTTCTTTGGTGATGACATGCCCCAATAGTTTTCCTTCAGTAAAACAAAATATGGTATTCTTAGGGTTGAGGGATATGCCATACCTCCTGCACCTTTAAAATACTTTTTGTAGGTAAATGAAATGATCTTATCTATTATTGGAAAACACTATTAGATCATCCATGTATATGATGATCTATTTGCCTACTATACCTTGGAAAGCATGGTATATGCCTCTCTAAAAGGTTTCCCTTACATTAATAAGTCGAAAGGGAATTATTATGTATGCATATGTTCCCCATTTAGTGGTGAAGGTTGTCTTCATTATATCTTCTTTGTTAACAAGCACTTGGTTATATATAGAAAATCCATCCAAGAAAGACATCATGGTAGATCTTGAAACAACTTAGATGACCTAATCTATAGAAGGTAAAGGGTAATTATCCTTTTCAAATGTTTTATTTATATTTCTAAAGTTTATGCACAATATAATTTTTGCATTCTTCTTTTTGACTGGGACCATGTTAGCAACCCAAGTATAATTCCTAAAAGGAAACACAATCCTTGCATCTAGTAGTTTCTTGACCTCCTTAAATATCATGGGTTCTAAGATATGGTTGATAGGTCTTTGCTTCTATCAAAGGGTTTATAATTCTACCTGAGAGGTATATTATGAGTAATAACCCTTGGGTCAAATATTTTTATATGTTCATAAGACTAGGCAATTACATCCTTATATTTTTTAAGTAGTTCCCTAGCCTTTTTGTTTTCCATTTTAGTATAAGCCTTTCCTATGTTCACTTCTTAGGATTGACCATGTCGGCCAAGATTTATTACATGATAGTCCTTACCACTTACTTTGGGTACTTTAGGTGTTTTAGTAATCTTGTCATGATCAAACAAACATTCCAATGATATTATCTCTTTAGGTATCTTATTATAATTTAGTTAGACGATTTTAACATTAAGTTACCTTTCAATAGAACTTCCATCAGCTTCATCAATGATGTGAGATTTAAAGGCCCTAAAATTAGTCAAGAAATCTATAATTTGTTGATCATCATTGAAGACTTGAAAATGATTCACATTGTTCAAGATTGAGGGGCATGGTACTAGTTTAATGATGAAGTTAGGGGAATCATGATTGGGCATGATATTAGCTACAATAGAGGCAAGCTCATCAGCAAATTTTTTTTCTTCTTTGGGGATAGACATGATGTTGAAAGCATCAAAATATTCTACCAAATCCCAAATGCTACACTTGTACCTCTTAAGGTAAGATAAATTGCATTGGTATTTATTCCTTACTTGATTGACTACAAGTTTAGAATCTCCATAAATGATTTCCTTGACCTTATGCTTAATAGCTAGCTACAACCCTAGGATGAGATCTTCATATTTAGCTAAGTTATTAGTGTATGGAAATGGCAATCTATAAGATGAATGCTATTATTTTTTTGTGGGGTATATCAATACAATACCATCTCCTTATCTTGAATTACATCTATAACTATCAACATATAGTCTCTATAGACCAAGCATTAAAGGAGGGTTCTTGGAATCAAGTTCTTTTTTAGCTTCCAAAGTGAAGATTCCTAGATTAGAATCTAGGAAGTTCACCTTTTCATTGATAGCATTATATTTTGTTATCATGTGTTTCATTTTTGGCTATCTTTCCACCCTTATTTTATTTATAACACCCTTCTAAGGTAGACATAAGTGGGAGTAATCATTATGCATGTATCCATTTAAGGCCTTAGTCCATTCTCTACTAGGGATAAATCCATAAGCACTAGGGATATCCACCACTTGTATGCCCATGAATTGTTGAAGTCTTGGTTCACTATCCAATTGCATATGTATGTTCAATGATTCCCCAATGACTTTTAATTTTCACTTTTCCAATTACATGACCACTCTATTAAACTTGATTGGGGTCAACTCAAGTTATTCATATATCCCTATAGGCATGATTTTGGTTGAGGATCCATAATATAAAAGGAAATAATGGATTTATTTTCAAATATCATTACTGTGAGTAGGAAGGGTGGAGACTCTGCTTTAGTTATTTACATAGTTACATTTGCACTATCACTTTTTGGAGGCTTCCTAGGTTTCTTAGACAATGATTCCAAGAGTAAGTATCTTTGTTCTATAATTTTTGTTAGTTTATGTAGAGTGAGATTGGCCTTGATATTATTCATATCCTCCATAATGTTGTAACCAATCCTGCTTGAAGGTTTAGTAGTAGGTTTAGAAGAAATACCCTTAGGTAGTTCAGGATCATTCCTTGATGTATTGTCTACAATAGTCCTATAATTGTTAATGGGAGCTAAAGTAGTCAATGACTATTTTTGTTCTCTAATTCTTAGTGGGTAGGTTTTTAAAAATTCATGGAATGCTTGAATCTCTTAAGGAATATTTTTGGGCTCATTATCCTCTTGGAAAGGGAATTTGAATGTCTCTACCATATACACTTGGTCAGATAGTTTGGACCCTAAAGGACTTGTAGTAGTATCTTTGTTTAGGACTACTTCAAATGTGTCAATTTCTTCTTGGAAAGCTTAAAAGGCTTTAAAAAACTCAATGAAATTAATCTCACCATCTTTAGATGTGGCATGCACCCTATAATATTTTGGTTTAGCAATATCAGTGAGATTAATATCCATGGTTTTCTTTATAGAAGAAGGCTCACTAGCTTTGTTATTGTAGAAACTATCATTCTAAAATATATTTCCAGGCTTATTGCTCTTTTGGAAGGTGAAGTTCCTTCTATATTAGTCATTAGCATTACCAACTTGTTTTTATAGTTATAAGGAATATGTGTTGAGCTTTTAAACCATATTTAAAATAGATTCATTCTTATTCTTAGGGATTTTTGATCTTTGAACTTGGATATTGTTAGTACTATTGATTGGCACTAAAGCCTTTTGGTCAATGTTGTAACATGTAGTAGTAGCTTGATGACTCATGAAACCTAGGTTCTAATTAGGAGTAACATGGATAGTAGGTAATACATTCAGAGTGAGGAGTTGGTTCAAGGATGAAGTATTTTGTTTATTATTCAAGAAAAGGTTCAATATAGGCATCTATGGGTTAATGTTTGGGATAGAATAAACCATTTGTCCTTGGGGATACATTTGGTTAGTAATAAATACCACTTAAAAATAATCATGATCCAATGTTTTGATAGCTAGGAGGGCCCATTTCATAAACATAGAAGTCATAGGGTCTACTGTATCTTTATAAAATTCTAAATATAAAGCCTCATTAGGTTTGTATGGATCCATGGTTTGACAGAGCATATTTTGGAATCTAGAATTTAAGGATCTAATATGCTCACTTGCATCCCTCTTAATGGTTGTGAATTAGTGATAAATGATGCAAGGGCTTATGATCTTTCCAAATTAATCAATAAAGATAGTGTCAAATGTATTCCATGAGGTAATATAATTATCAAGAAAATTGAGAAACCATTCATATGTACCATCCTTGAATGTAAATTGAAAAAACATACATGATACATCTTCATGGATAACATTTAATAATCTTAAAATAGCCTTGAAAGGTTTAGCATGTTCTTTTGTAGTTGAAACACCAATTAGACTAAATATTTCTTAGTACTTTTCAAGATTACATGGTAAGTCATGAACTATATCTAGCACATTGATGGGGGAAGTTCCAAGGCATGCCATATTTTGATGAAGATTGAATGTAGGAACCCCTTGTAAGGGTGAAGATGGTAGATAATTGGAACACGTACACCTTCCTCTGTCATTTTTTGTTCTTTTATGGGTTTCTAGCTCAAGTAAGGGTTCTTTGGTCTCTGAATGTGATCTAGTCCTAATCCTTGGAAATTATAGCTTGAATATTAAGGATCCTATTTGAAATATGGTGTGTAAAGTTATATTTCAAAAATAACAACAATCAACCTACACACTAAGCCTACTTTTTAAAGATTTACTCATAAAGGGACAAAGGACACCAATATTTGACTAATCAATCTGAAAAAAGTGTTGAATTATGTAAAGATAACCATTCTTTGCAAATTTTGACCTAAGTAAACTAAAGTTTCATTAATAATTGTAAATTTTAAATCAAAATAAGCCATCATAATCTAAAATACTATGAATTCTTAAAACCTGAAGTTATCTTTACTATTTCTTTACAAAGAACTAAGATCTTTACCTTATGAAGCACAAATATAAGTAGGAAACCATTTAAATATCAAGAATCTTTGCACTTAGAGTGAAGAATCACTCATAATGGTTAATAATCCTTAAAAATTGGTGTAATAAATATCACAATTGATCAAATGTCCCTCCTTCTAATGCCAACAAAGCCCTTTATCCTATTGATGCTTTGAACTATCTCATAGGGGCTCTTAGTGTTAGTGAAAACTTCTCATTTTAGGATCTTGAGGATCTATGGAATGAGTTGTAGTTTTTGACAATTTGGGATGTTTATGGTGGAATAGAAGCAAATTGTGAGAGTTTTCCAAAATATTTGTTTAATTTGGTGGTTGGGAGCTAGTAAAGACCTATATATTTGAAACTTTGTGAAATTTATGATCTACAAATTGACCTATGTGAATATTAATAATTATCTTAAACTAAAGTGAGATTTGATAAATAAAATATAAAAAAGGAGGCTAAGGTAGAAAAGAAAACATGATTTTAGGATTCTATCTCAAATATCATGACAAGATTCTAATTAGTTTGAGCATACATAAACCAATTTATGATGAAAAATAGTATGAATCTATATTTCATCATAAACCAAGAAAACATCAAAGGAAATAATAATAAGTAATAACTTGTCTTGATTTAAATAGTTTACTACTGTAACATGAATAGCATGAGCACATTATAATATAGAGCAAATGAAATGAAGTTTACCTAAGATCTTTCAGCTAATCTAACATAGCACAAATTAACAACCTTATGATATAAAATGTAAATCAAAATGAAAAGAACCATTAAAATCTAAGACATTAACATGAAATTAAGAGATAACATTATCTTTTAACACACTATTCAAACAAACCTTTTAGAATTCCTTAGTTATATTAAAATTCTTTCTTGTATACAATTGCTCAGAGTGCCTCCCTTCACAAAATGGTAAACCCTACCTATTTATAGAAAAAATAATTAGTGTACCTTTTAAATTCATAAAACATCCATATGTAAGACAAGGACAACTTTTATTTATACAAAGACTATAATACACATGACCTCCTACATCATATTTGACAAATATAACCAATATATGCTAGCAGACTAGCATATGTGCATTACAAGCAAATATTATTTTCATATTACATTGGTAGGTCCTCTTGGTTATATTTGATTAAGGATGTCCTTAAACCTAGTGTGTTTTTCTTTAATCATATTAAAATATACCATAGGTTCTATCAAACAATCCTATTCTTAATCCACCAATGTATTAAATTCTTTGTCACTTTTGGCAATGAGTTTTTGGATGGATTGTGCCTTCAAAATTTGCCTTCCTAAGGTAAGGATGATGTAAAGGACCCTTTGATTATCCTTTATATATTGTCCTTGGTCCTCTTTGATGTTATAGATGAATATATTGACCATTTTCTTGAATTATTTATCATCTATAATGCACATGGAAGTGGGTTGAGAGGGGTTTGCAAACAAGGTCTCCAGGAGCTTCTCCATTCTATCTATCAAGTCCTTGTCCTCCTTCATGAAATTATTGACACTATTATAACATGTGATTAGGTCCTATATTTTATCCACTATGACTCTTATGAGGATTTTCAAATGTCTCATTTTAATTATTTTAATGTCCTTGACCTATTTTGTAGTATGCACATTGATCAATTCAGTTGTCTAGTCTCTGAAGTTCTACCATTGAATGATTAATGCATGTGTCATTTCAGATTGGTGGGTCATGACACTTAATCTAAGCATTATGGTATTCAATCCTTCAAATATGTCAAGAAGAGACTTATTCAACATCTTCAATATGTCCTCTAGGACTAAAAATATAGCCTATGCTTCCAAATCTTGCTTTTCCTTTTCTAGGTTGATGCTTCTTTTTTTCATTGCCTTGACCCTAACTAATGTCATTGTTGATTGGGCCTCAATCAAACTTGCTATGTCATCTTGATAGATGGGCTACTCCCATACTATTTACCCTTATAGAGGATTTATACCTATAAAATTCTATACTCTTTAGAAGGTGAACTCCTCAGTACCTATAGTGCCCTTCTTCATTTTTACCTTCTCCATCCCAGTTGTGTCTAGATTATACTGCATAGTGGCTATTGGTTCAAATAATTTGGGTACCTATGAGATCTAAATCCTATTACAACTTGATGCTCCAATATCCTTCATTTATTTTCCACTCTCTTTAGTTACATCAATAATCCTCCTTCCTTCTTGTTCCTTCATGAGCTCTCTAATCTAGGGTTTGATATCATCATGGGTATTAATACTTTTAATACTAGTAAGTGATAATGAATGTGACTGGGATGGAATATTTTAGATCTTTCCATATGTGAACTAGTTAGGGATGACTATTCCATGTATGGGGAACACATCACTAAACAAGTAAACTTCACTAGTAGGATGGGTCCATGTCACTTTTGGTCTTTTGGAAGACATAGGAACAAGAACCATCTTTGCTTCCCTTTTTTTTTGAGATAGGGACTAAATCCAAAGCTATTTCCTTCAACTTTTCCATCTCACCTACCTAGGGTTTTTTAGTGCAAAATTAGCTATGGCTTCCTTAATTCCCTCATATTCTTGATCTGACCCATAGGTCTCTACATTTCCTTGACAACATAGAAGATCTTTGACTAGTTCTTCATTCCATTATTGAGTGCCCCAGTGTCCAATTTCATGTTTCTAAAATGTCTTCCCTCATTGTCTATATAAAAATACAATTATGCATCTTCTTTCCATTTTTTTCTAGCTACTACCATGATTATTTAATTACCTTAGGTGTATGACTGGCTTTTGTTTACTTAGGATGAAATTTGAGCTTGTTTATTGTAATTGCATCTCAATAATAAATAATTATGGATTTATTTTGTTTTAGATTAAGTTAAAAATAGGTTTTGAAGGGGCCCCAAAACCTTGAAACAAAGGAAGAAGGATATAACAATAACATCCACAAGAGAAAACAAACCTAACACCTACTACTGAGTAGTATCAAAAACAGGTTTTACAGGGACCTGAAACCACAATTCAAGATCATCAAAAGATAAACCCCAGGTTTTACAAAGACTTGGAAACTCAAGTGTTAAACAACGAACTAGAAAATGGAACCAGTTATAATATCCAACTAAAAGGACCAAGACAATAAGAAATAAAAGATCCTATTCTTCTAATTCCAGAATCATCTTCACTGCTTCCTTTCCAATCACAGCTGTGTCCTATATAGATATTTCCACCGACGTGGCTACCTCTTGCATTGATTTCTTCCTTGAGCTCTGTTTGGTCCTCTTACTAGGCCCCTCTAAAGATTTTATTTCCTCATTTGCCCATTTTCTAATGTTTGCAATAGCTGCACATATGCTAGAAGTAACCTTCTCCATCTTCATTCTACTTTATTTAATGAGCCTCCTTAGATTGTTCTCATAGTCTTTAAGTTTGATAGGAATATCCCTCATTTGCATTCCTAGATTGTTGATTTTGTTTTGGTCAGCTTCCTGATTATGTTCCATAATTTCCATTTTCTTCTTAAGGCCAATTATTTCCTTATACATCCACATGTCAACTTAAAGGATAGCATTTGATTTGCATTTGGCTGAATTCATAAAGGGGCACCTCCTATTTCTCTGCCAAACATCACTTAAATCTTCTATGTTCTCATTTGGGTTATCTTCATCCTTTTTAGTATGATCCTCCCTGCCCATTCTTTTCTGTTCTTTAGTTTCAACAGGGCTTTCATTGTGGATAAGATCATCCTTTACTTGTTCTCTAGTTTCCATTGCATGATAGGCATCCTTCACTAAATGTTCCTTCTCTATTTTTGAAGCAGGATCCTCAATTAAAGCATCCATTTCTTTTTCAGTTTCCCCTAGCACTTGTTGATTTTCCTCAAGATCATAGTTATTCTGATCAATTTTATCTTCTATAGTGTCCCCTTCATTTTCATTCTTACTTTTTTCTTCTCCTTCCTCATTAGAGCTGGAGTTCCCACTCTCCATTCCTTCCTCTTCCTTCATACTCTCCTCCTCAAAACTTGCAGTGCTTTCCCACTCTGTTTCCTCATCAACAGTCTATTTTTTAAAGCTAGAGGATTTGGGTTTAAATTTTTCTTTCCCCTTCACTATTTCATTCTTCTTACTCTGTGAGTCCTTATTTTTGTCCGAATAAGGATTCGGGACAATGGCCTTGTTTTTTCAGAAACCTTCTATTATTAGGATCAATCCCTCATGCAATATAGGATGAGACTCCTTTTTTCTATGAGTGAACAGAATTAAGAGCAACAAGAAGCACAAATAGAAAGTGAAGGAGATTCTAACTTTGTGCCTAAAATGATTAAGAAAGACAAAATTAAATTTATGGACTCTTTTGCTTCTACCATCAAGTATGAAATACTCACAGATGCAACATAAGACATCTCTCCAAATTCCTTTAATCTGCTCTAGGTCAAAAAAATCCCCACTCTTTTCCAGCTGCTCCTCCTCAGCATCTGTCTCTGGGAATTTACTATATGCCTCATTAGATATGCTGGTCTGCTTAGAGAATTTTATACCCTCCATTGGAAGCCCCGTGACCTCCACTATGAATTCCTCAGTGAGCTTCACCGTGATGCCATGGAGGGTTCCCTTGTCATCAACCCAATTTTTGAAAAAAGCCATCGTTATATGGGGTTTTGAACCATGTATCCATTCCAAGTTGCTCATAACCTTTCCTCTTTGAAGGATCTTCCAAAAATCTTATTTTTCCTTCCAATATTTGCAATTTTTATGTTCCTACTTCCTTGGTTCACCTTTCATTTTGTAAGCCATCCAGTTATCCAGTAACACCCATATACTAAATACTGAGCTATGAAACCAACTATTATCAACTTGTAGTAAAACTCACCTATTTTTTGGCGCATGCAAAACCCACTTCACGTTCTCATGAATTTTTCTATTCAATGAAAAGTAATCCTTCCTCCATAAGGCCACTCCACCAAATCATTAATTTTCTATTCCAAGTAGATCTTTCCCTCCTTTGAATGAATTGCATCATAATGAATAAGTGCTCTGAGGTCCACATTCTTATTTAATGTATCCTGCCAACTCACCTTATGTCCTATTCGAATAACATGGTTTGCTATCCAATCAGCAACCCCATTGGCTTCACGGTAAGTATGGGTTATGGTTACTTTTTCAAATTTTTTAATTAAGGCTTTCATTTCCATCACCATTGCCTCTATAGACCATGAAACTAAATTTTTTTTATTTAAGATATTAATGATATTCAGGGAGTCACCTTCCAGCCATAATTTAGAGAACCTCGATTCAACAGCTAATTTAATGGTTTGAAGGGCTGCAGAAGCTTCAACAATATGACTATTCAATTTATTGATAGGGGTTGCAATAGCATCAATTACGTTTCCCAAATGATCTCTCAAGACTCCTCTGCATCCTGCTTTTCCCAGGTTCCCTTTAGCTGCTCCATCAAAGTTTCCTTTTATCCATCCACAAGGGGGGACATTCCATTTAACATCTAATCTTGGATTTTGAGTTCTCACATTAGGCCTTTCAGATCTTAAGGGATTATTAATTTGAAAGGTTGGATTAGGATCCCTTTGTGATAAAAAATTCTCCTTTATTGCTCTAATAATATTCTGACCCAACACCCATCCTGGAAGTTCTTTACTTCTAAATATTCTATTGTTTCTTTCTTTCTTTCCATATGCCCCACCAAATATGGATATATTTTTTTATGTTAAGGTTTTTTGGATATTTAATGGCAAAGGTGGTAGACTTCATAAATTTTTTCATGCCTTATATCTTATGGATAGCCTCACTTGTGAAATTTTTTTCTTTTCAAGCATGCCAAATCTTTGGATTTGTCATTTAGTGGTTATATGGTCTGCCTACATGGCCTTCCCCATGAAAATTCCTTTGAAAACTACCCATTGGTATTCAAATTAGGTATTTTATGTTCACTCCATTGGATCAGGACCCCCAAATGAGCATGACCCATTGATGAAGATCTTGGATGTTCCCTTTGATTAGTTGTTTAAATCTTAAATTATCTAGTTACACCAAGTGGCATATTTTTTCTTCTTCAAGATATGACTTTAGAGTTCATTATTAGAATGAGCATGGTTATTCCAAATATCAAGCTATTAGTCTTTGGCCTCTTTAGTTCAAAATTCATCCTCCATTTCATAGCATTAGATCAAGACCTATGATCAAGTGTAGTTTGTTGGATCTTGTAAGATGCACATGATTTAATTAGTCTATGGTCTTAATAAAACTTAGGCCTAAAATATATTCCTAAGGTTTATTTATGTTAATAAACACTAAAAAATTTAGGCTAAGGTATTTTATGCTAATTTTTCCATGTTAATACACTAGGGTCCCTTTCGAAGGGTTTTAAAAATGCCCCTTTTATTTAGGCTAAAAGTTAGCTGAGGTTAAATTTGATGGCCTCACTAACATTACATATGTCCTTATGAACATCGAATGGTGGAAGTAATATTATCAAATTTAGTCTTGAGTTTTAGTCTATGAGGGCTTAGATTTTATTCTTGAGGTCATATTATGTTTATGATCATAATGAATCTTCAAATTGAAATTATGGCCTTCGTTTATATGACCACATCTTAGGGCTTATTGATCAAAGTATTCATGCCATTAGATTGGGTTAATGATGTATGGAGGGCCTTTGGATCCATGTACTTGTATGTGATTTGTTCCCATCTTTAGTGATGTATTCAAGATTCACTAATGTTATTATTATGATTCATGCGATTAGATCAAGATTAGCGATGCAGTGAGGGCCATTGATCATGATCTAGGAGGTTAAAGGTGATTAGTTTTGAACTATCAGGGACTCCTTCATCTTCATGATGTTATATCAAGATCTAAGGTTGAATGTTGATCATCAGATCTATAAAAGTGCATGAATTCTAAGTCATCGATCGATCACATATAGACTTAAGTCAAATGATTAATCCTAAGTTAATTATGTGAATAAACATGATGAACTTAGAGCTAAAATTTATTATGCTAATCCTAAGATTAAAACACTAATGCGGTCACCTTTGGACTTATGTAAAATTTTGGATGAGGTTTAACTTGATGGTCTCACTAACATCCAAGATGTCCTTGCAGGCATCATATGATGAGACCAAGATTGTAAAAATAAATATTGTAAAAAAAATTTCATAGAAAGTAAAGTCGATGTATGGTTCAAGATAAGTTATCTCATGCCATTATGTTAGATCTAAGAGGAAGTAAGAGATGTTGGATTTGTGATTAAATCAAATCATTAAGTTAGGACCCATTATGTATAATGATTTAGACCAAGGTTTCAATCTTAAAATGTTTATATTAATAAACACAAAGACATTTAATATTGAAGCTTAGGCTAAACAAAAATCCTTGGATATAAACAAAAGGGGCCTGTATACTAACAATTAGGCAAGGTTAGGAGGTTAAAAAAAGGGGAAAAAAGGTCTAAGTATGTCTTTATATTAACGTTTTATCATATTGGAAACATGATCAAGGATTAATATGAAATTAGACGTAGGGTTTTTCAAAAAAAGAAAAATATTTTTCGATTAAACTTCTCTTTCCATTATTGAATTCAAATCATGGGGTTTTCTACTTGGGAACCCTCTCATTCTCCATGGAACCTACACTTCATCATCCAAAGATAACCATTATTAGGATTATCCCATACATCATAATCCCAATCAGATATGCAAAGGTTCATGTTCCTTCAAGTGGATGATCTTAAAATTCTAATAAAGAATGACCTTTCCAAATCCAATTCAAGGCACATATGTTTTTAAATATTTAAAAGGGTCCCTATTTTTTATAAGTATAGAAATGGGTGGTATGTTGGTCCCAACAACCTCTTTGTCTAGAAGCCCAATTTTCTACTCAAAATCTCTCCCACACATGTGAAACCATAGAAACTCATGTGAATAACTTTAGTTAGCCTATAAACAACCTCCATGCCAAATTTGAGTCCCTAAGACCCTGTGGAAGTGTGATAACAATGAAATGGCATTGAAATATAATCTCATTTTAGGCCTATTATAAAATACCATGAAAAATGAGCTTTGTTTGATCACTCATAGAATGTAAAATCATAGTTTTAGGCTTGAGTATATTAAATACATTGAAAATGGACTCTTACAATTGTTTTAAAGTTTCTAACTATCCACAACCATATAAAACACCAAAAAACTTACAAAATAATGAATTTAATGTCATCCATATAACTAGAAGAATAAATTAAGTACATGTTTGGAGCCTATTTGGAGTCAATAACAATATTTGGGACATTTGAGGATCAAACTAGGTCATTTAATTCTCTTTATAAATTTATCTTTCATATTGCGTCTTTACTAGGGTTTTAAGAGGGATTAAAGTGGCTTAGGTTCTTAATTATTTTTCATAAATGATAGGAACTAAACCCCTAAACCAATGACAAATATTTCAAGTGTAATATCACCCTTGACTATCCCTAGGTGATCAAGATCCTATGAATCATGTACACATGGTTTTGAGTGCAAGATGGTGATTCTCAAGTTGAAAATAGGTCATTAGAGAGGAATTGATAGTGTTAATATTTATTTAGTGATGTTTAAGACCTAATGTAGCAAATAATTCCACAATATTATATATTTGTGACATAATTTCCATCCCTAAAAACCACTTGACTCCATATAGACTCTCATAGTCTCATCAAGCAAGAGAAGACTAGTCTTAGACTGTAGTCTTGCATGAGAGGAGTTTGAGATAGTCTTAAAGGCCAAAATTGCACTTTTATTGATTTTAACGTATTTTTTATGACTCTTTAAGGTCTATGATATGTATATGAAATTATAAAAACTCTCACACTTTGCCCTTAAAAAGATACCCTTTTTGTGACTGTTTATATTGGCATGTGTGTAGTCTTAGGCTTGATATGCCTAGATAGGGATTATCATCATTCCATACTTTTTTATTGATATTGAAGGAATTATGTATCTATTTTATCAATATTAAAACAATATCAAAATATTTCCTTCCCTTAGACCTCCTCTTGGACTTTAACTATCTCAAAACAAACAAAAGCTTTCATGAGGGCAAGTAGGTTTGTGGACTTCATTTGATTGTGTATATAAGGTTTAGAGATTTTTGTTGATAGTTATTGATTTTATAACTTAATTTTATATATTTTAAATTTAATTCACTCCATATATTATCTATCACTTCACCCAAAACTTTCCCTCTCACTGAATGTAGGTGGCATTATCTTCTCCAAGTTTCAAAATAGCCCATGGTGCCTAGACAAGTATATAGGGGTCAGATAGGTATTTGAATGCATTATGTGTTTTAGTAATTCAATAATTATTATTTATAATTAAATGTCCTTTTATATTTATTAAAAAACTTAAAACTTAATCAAACTTTTGAAAAAACTATATCTTTCTCAAACACTCACTTGCTCCTTGTGACTTTTCAAAGTATGGCTGTAGGTGATCATGAAGGTTAATTGTATTCTTAGGGTTTAAATGAAAATTATAGTATTAAATAAACTTTTAAAACTATAATAATACATATATACCTTATTTTAAACTTTTTCACTTTTCAATGACCTTGTATCTTCAAAGACATTTAATTTGTTTCTTACTTATTCAAGAGATGGTTGTAGGTGACTATTCAAGAAGATTTTAAACATGAGATTTGAAATTGGTCTTATAAACTCCATAATTGAAACTTTGAAGTTTATTATAATTAATTAAATTTCCTCTCACTACTTTACAAGCTTCATTTACCCCTTCATAGTATTTTAAACTTTTGCCTTCTTGTCCTCATATTCAGATTTGTGTATGAGTACTAAGGATGTATACTCAGTCATCTCAAATTTCATTTGGATTTAAAACCACATAAATTCATTCATGAGTATTTTTAATTTTTTTTAACCTCTCATTATAAATTAAGTGTTGTTTCTAACCAACACCTTTTGGCATAACAAATGGTTTTTATTCAAAAGAGAACCTACATGCCTATAAAATGTAGGTCTCTTTTCTTACTTATATGGACTTGTTAAAACAAAACATTGATTATTTTTCTTAGATATTATGTAAAATATTATAATATGAATTATTAAATTCTCAATAATTATCTAAATATTTTTTCAAAAATTATGCCACTTCAAACCTATCCATTTACAATCAACTGAAGTACAAGGTTTTGCAGTGAAAGTGAAGTGTTTGTTCATTATTTTATGCTCTTTGATGATACTAAATGGAGTTATTTAGTGTAAAAGGAGTAAATATGAGTTTATTATTATATTTAAATTTCCAAAATATTTTCAATATTAAACTTAAGTCCATGGGCACCCACCTATAAGTCTACAGACCTGTGGGTGGATGAAACTTGTCTAAAATCCTTATTGAAGAGTGAATTTGAGTCTAATTCCTAATACCTTGAGATCCCATCATGTCCAAAATTATTTATATTATTTAATAATTTATGTTCATTTCCACTTTGACTCAATTTTAATAATCAATCTTGTGGAGATCCATTAATGGACAAACCATGCTTTTAAAGAGTACAAAACAAGATGTTTCTTGAAAGGATATTTGAAAATATCCATTTTAAAATAAAAAGAGCACATGAATAATCATATAATTAAGGGTTTTTTATTAAAAATTAAGTGATTTAATCCTCTAAAATTGATAAGCACTTCATACCAATTAGAACAAACTTATAGGAAGGTGATATGCTCACACACTTGAGACATCATTATCCTTATTGAAAATGCAAACTAAGGTTGAATTACTTGATGAAAATAAAATAAAAGGGAAATTTTATCCTCTAAAAAAAATATAAAAAACTATTATCATCCATATAATTAAATCATGAGTAAGTAGGATAAAATTTGGACACTACTTGAATGGACAAGGCATATTGGCCTACTATCACACTTAGTGATTGTTCATAAAGGAGGGATCATTAATACACAAATAAATGACACTAAATTTAATATCATTATTACCCCTAAAAATTCCCAAGTTTCATCTCCCGAATTTCTCTTTTTTGGCCTTACCATGTATTTGATTTCTGCCCTTTTAAGCTTGTGAAGGTAGCGATGGAGGAGAGAGAGAGTGTAATGCATTTTTTTGGACCTTAAACTTGATCCAAGGCCTAAAAAAGACCTTTTAAAGTCTAGGATAATTATTTTAAACCATTTTAACTTTAAATTGAATATCCTAATACCATATAAGTGCTAAAAAGTGCTTTTAAAAGAGTATTTTGCTTAGTTTAGGTGTTGAAGTACAAATATTTCAAATTTTAACCATTATCTGACCCATTTATGACATCAATTTTGTTATGAGGTTTCTTGAAATGCTTTTTATTTGGGATGGTATGTACATCTCCTCAAAATTATACCAAAAGGTGAGCAAAATAATTTTTTGGCACATATAAATGTTATAAGAGGTTAATGCATAAATATAATGACTTTAAAGACACATTAATAACCTTTTATAATGACTCATTACCATAAAATGACCCTAACCACACTTAATGACATAGAGACTCATAAATGACCCCTAAGACTAGATAAGTACACATGTGACCAAAAATTGGACAAAGCTAGATAATGACGAATGTGACCACATGAAGACCATATATTAACATTATAAGACATTTTTAAGACCATATATAAGATTTAATAACCCTATGAAATATTTTAACATATATGGGTTGACTATTTTGACTTGGGGTCAAAAAGTTGTCAAGTTTTTCCACATTCCCTCTGGGATTTTGGTCTATATGACTGTCAATGTTGTTGGTGGAAAGAGTAGGCTTGTCATTATTGTCTTGATGATTTGGAAGAGGGTCTTTATAGATGTCCAGATGAGCATTATCTTGGTTCAAATATTGAGTTTTATTTTATGTTTCATGATATTTTAAGGTAATGTCATAGGCTTGTTGGCATTTATGAATGAGATAATCATGATAAAAATTTGGACAGAGGAAATCCATGGCTATGTTATGAAATTGTCTACAAGTCTCGTGAGAGTGACCCCAACTAGCATAAAACCAAAAAATATATTTGGATCATAACATGATTTCATAGGTTGAGTGGGGTAAAGCTCTCATGAAACAAGCCTTGGTAGATGATTTTGGAGCTATGTTAAGGATAGAAACTTGTGAACATTGATGCTATTTATTTAATAAAATTGAGGATTAGGGGTGTTGTTTAAAGGGGAAGATTATTGCATAATAGGGTTAGGAGCAATAGTTTAAATATTATGAATGATGTCATAGGAGTTGGTGACACCATCATTGGTAGTATGAAAATTTTTATTCTTGATGAGCATGTAAGTACCCATAAGAGGCTAGGATGGCTCAAAATGATGCATGAGAAAATATTGGCATTTGTCTTGGTCAATAGCCTATTTTAAATTTTATGTAGAGAGAGTCCTAACTAGATATTACAACATGGGATAAATAATTTTAGTGAATATATTAAATATATTATCATTCATGATGTTTTTCTTGCACTTATTAGATAAGGTCTTCCACCATTTGATGAAAGCTTGTGAAGTTTTGGTTTAAAGTTTATTGCAATTGATAAAATGAGCCAAGATATTTTTAGGGAGGTCACTATTTTTAAATTATTTTCATAGAGATTTAACTAGATATTCTAAGATAGTGATACAATGGGACTTAATTTTATTGTACCAATATAAAGCATCTCCATAAAGTTTTTTTTTTAATAGCTTGTTAACAAATAAAGTGTTTAAATTAACCCAATCTTTGTAGACACTACCAAGTGTTTTGAAATGTAAGGTAAGGTCAATTAACCCATTGTAACTAATATTAGGTGAGTCATAAGAGGTTAATTTTGAATATGTTTAATCATTTTGTTAACAAGCGATGGTTGGGGAATGAGATTTCCATTAGAATCCCTAAGGGGGGTGGGCAGATTTTGATTTTGTTCTCCCCATGGAACCTAGTGAGGTTGATTTTGAAGGTGAATAAGGTGATTCTATATTTGCATCATTTGGTTGACATTATTAGATTGAAAATAATTCATTTGTTTAAGAATTTACAATAAGATTTGATGGTTTTGAATGGTATTTTGGCTAGTTTACACATCATGTGAAGGATTATCATTGCTATTAATGGCTTGGGTTCCACTCTAAGTACTAGAATGAATGACACTAGTGGATTTAGAGTTATTGATAGAAAAGGAGGCACTATTATCATGATTATAATGTGTAATGAAAGATGCACTAGTATAAGTATTAGAAGAAAAAAGAAGCACTAATGGCATGATTACCATTAGTAGTAAGTAGTGCACTATTTGAGTGATTGAGAAGGAGGGGTATTCTAAAAGGCCCACTATATGTTGAACCTACCATGTTAGTATATATACTTGGCATGCATTTATGTGATTTTTATGCACACCATACTCAAATTGGGTAGCCTCTAACATTTTAGGATCTTAATGGAGATAAACTCCACTCCAAGGCAAGAGTTATAGGTATGTAATTTATTTTAACATGTTGATTAAATAGGGGTAAAACATGTAGGTTTTTAACAAGGTTTTTTAGATGGAGGTGTGGAACCTGAATAAAGTGGATTTTGAGGTGATTTAGTTGGGTGAATGGTTTTTAAATATAAGTCGGGTAGATATTTTATAATAAAACACAACAAGGAGTGTAAGGTTGGGAAAAAAATAAATCTCTGTAGATCTCAATAATTATTTCCCTAGTTGGTTTATGGGTAGAATTGTATTTTATTAAAATAAATACATGTTTCTAACAACTATTACACATATACAAATAGACATGGATAAGGAGTCTAAGGAAAAAAAGATACATGAAGTTTAGTAGCCTCAGATAAAGGTTGTTCCTATCGAGGTATCATTTAAAAACCTTTTAATCAAGAGATTATGGCTCAGGCTAATGAATTATGTAAGGTAACTATATCACACACTTAGAAAACTATACCTAGAAAAAACTAGCACACATCTAGAAATATGATTCAATCTAACTTGACTATTTCAATAAACTCATTCACCAATCTTTAATAGCTATTACACAATTAGGATTAGCATATTAATCAAAGCAATAAATAATATATTTAAATCTTTATCACATTAAATATTATTGAAGTAAAAAACCATGAAAAAAATAACTAATAATACACCATTGGAAAAAAATACTCAAAACACTTTGCTTGATAACCAAAATGGCTCGTTGCTCTATATTCCAGAATTTTCTAACAAAAATGAAGCTGTGGGGTAAAATTATATCTATAGATCTTTGTGAAGGGGTCACCTCATCCACAAAGTATATGCATGATTTTTACAAGTTGTAGTTATAACATGTCATTCTAACTGTGGTCCAAGACCATCTAAGAAAAGCTAAAAATTCTATAAATAGGAAAATTGACTTTATGAATGTATGTAACATGTACATGTATAATAAAATTCAAAGTCAATTTTACAATGATTTTTATAATTACAAGGATAATATAAATATACATTCCTCTATATGATTTTTACATACATAAGGATAAGGCTATGTTATATGAAGTGCAACATGGGCTTTAGTAGGAGTAGAAGTTGAAGATATAAAAACACTGATAGAAGTTTGCTTATTTTTTGCCTTATTATCCTCATATAATTTGTGTGTTTCCTCATGTTGTTGGTGAATAATGTCTAAGTTAATAAATTATGGTGGGTGGAGTCTCTTAGTTTTCTCGAGGAGTCTTGCATGCTCATCTTTAGTTAGTTAGAACTTACTCCTAAAACTCTCAACTTTGGTCACCTTCCTCCTAACTTTTCTTAACTTTTATTCTATTCTTTATATTTCTAAGCCTTGTATTTTATTTTTTAAATTATTGGTGGCTTCTTGGACAATTTTATAAAAATTTATTCTACTACTCAATTTTACCATAGAATCTCTTACCTTAGACAATTTTAGCTCATTCAAAATTCAAAAGAGTTGAGCCTCATGTGCCTAGTACTTTATAATTAAAGCTATAATTGATTTAAAAAACTATTTTACCTCATCATACCTTATTAAAACTATATTTATGGCATTATATGCCTTGAGTGTGGTCATTAAGTCAAAATGGCTATATAATGAGTTGCATGTGTAGACAACTAGCATTTTAAGCTTAACACTATCTTGAACTAAATAGCTACAGAGTTGATTTTATTGGTTCACATGAGGTACCTTACTATCCTCCATAAATTTCATGACCTCTAAGGAATTATAAAAATTTTATGTGACCTCCCAAACCTTAGCTTTAATACCATAGGATTATGTACTATGCTAGATTATTCTCTAAGCTGATCAATCTATGCTTGCAATTCTTGTACCTACTTATTTATCTCCAACCAAGGTAAGTCCATGCCTTCACAAATAGCCACCACAACATCATTTTTTCTTAAGCTAGGTATAAAATTTTCTCTTCATATACAAACTACCCTATCTTCCTATTCTACCTCTTAGTGAGGGAGACCACCAATTATCAATCTTCAAGGATGATGTCTGTACCTTGGTCATCTTCAAGTTTTCTCTTCTTTGATATTTTTTAATGTACCACTTGTGGGGTCTCACAAAGTTGAAACATAGGGGAAAACAATGACCTTATAAATATAGATTTGAGAATATTACCTCCTCAAAGCCATATCCCAAGGTAGAATGTTGAGGGGTGTATTAATGGTTAGAATAATAATTTATCTCTTAGCCTGCTCTTCTTTATTGTACTTCTTACTATCCTTTTTTATGACATCAAGCAAGGAAGGCCATATTATTTTTGACAAGTCCACTCCTCTAACTTGAGGGAGTGGGTGAAAAAAAACTATTTGAGGCTTGGCCTTCCACCCCCTGCTTGTGCTAGTTACTATGTTTTCTTTTGTGGAAGTGGAAGTGGGAAGTGGAAGGGAGGCCTATGTAGACTAAACATGAAGTTGGGGGTAGCTAAAGAAATCTACAATTTCATGATTTCCTTCTTATTTTTTATAAATCTCATAGTAAAAATTCCAATAGGTACATAGGTAATAGCCATGGTAAATGGTGTGGTAGTGATAATAGAGGGACCAATGATGGTTTTGGAAATGGAAGGAATGGATGTAGAGGTGGAAGGAAAAAAGGGGGTGGGTTTAGTAGATGGAATGGGAAATTCCATAGAAGATATGGGTATCTAATTAATAATATAAATTGAATTCAAAGGAAAACTAGAAAATGTCTAAGTACCTTGGAGATGAAGCCCAATGGGGTCAACTTGAAGACTCATAGCCTTTGTTATCTCCAACCTATCCTCTTCATTTGAATCATCTACTATGTCCTTGATGACAACTTCATCTTCTCTTGATGGATATGAAATTTTAGGTAGAGTAGGAAAGCCTTGTGATGTATGCATTATAGCGCTACCTATGGGAGTCTTGGGCTTCCTAGTATAGACCAAACATGTCTTTATTTGAATGGGGAAAACTTGGGAGGTAGATACTATAATTTGTGAATTAGCTATCCCAATAGATGAAATAATAGATACATGGGGGTAGTCATAGGAATTTGACTAGTGTTGGTAGTAGGCATTTCATGCATCTTGTATTCTTCCTCATCAGAGTCTAAGATGATATGATCTCCTCTTTCTCTTCCTCTCTATGTACTAGGATTAAAGATCCTAGAATCTCTCTTCACTAGTTTCAATTTAAATTTTAGTGGAATTTTTTGGGATTGGGAAGCTACCTGTTCTTTATATTATCCTCTCCAAAAATATAAATGTTTCCATCCTTTAAAAAGAGCTCTTCTACTATCCAACTCCCTAGTGGAAATACCAGGTTTGGCTTGGATCATTTTCAAAACATCATCTTTTAGCCTATAAATTCATGCTTTTTCCAACACTGCTTCATCTAATTTAGCATTCATAAAAATAAAATAATAAAAGTAAGGAGGGTGGAAATAAGGAATATTGAAATCATAAATATGTTTTTGGATGAGCCCGTATGAGTCCTAATCTCTATGTGCCATTATAGGGAATCCATAACAATTTTGTTTTCTTCCTACACCTCCAAGATGTTTCCTTATTTGATATACCATTTTACCAATTGAAATTAAGATTATAAAGTGTAAGCCCTTTTTCTACCTAAATAAATCCTCCTTAATGTTATTCCATAACTGGAAAGTAATCTCTTATTCAACCAACTTATATAGTGCATACTTTGGGAGACATAGGGGCTCAATATTATTTCACCAAACCATGACTATAGTAAAATTTGGGTACAAGAATTAGTCTCATTTTTCATTCAAATTATTTAGAATGTTTTCTCTAAGTAATGTCATAGGAAATCCATGAATAGTGTACCATATGATTTTGGTAAGCGTATATATGAATGAATGTGTAGTGGTCACAAATTTTAATTTTTATACAATGTATGGTTGGATCCCATATATTTACCAAGTCCTTATAACAAAATTTCATTACTATGTCTACTAAATATGACATCATATAAAAATATATTGTGTGGTGGGATGTTTATCCTTATGCATAGTTTGGTCTCTCAATCTCAAACTGATTACTTCCCCCAGGGCATAAGTGACATCATATATATAAATGGTACCTAATTTAAATTTATAAAATGGATGTTTGGCATACCATATAATCTATAAAGAAAATCCATACCTATCTCTATTCCCATCCTAATTTTTTTGATTGAAATCACTCCCTTCAGCTTCATCCCTTGTTAGGTAATAGACTAGTTTGTGAGTAGTCATGAGGAGATCACCTTTAGGATTGAGGTTTATGCTTTGAATTGAACCAAAGAGCATTTATCATAGTATACATCTGGTATGATAAAATATATATACCTTTGAATATCATTTTTGGAGATGCACGTGACCACTGTATTTCCATGAGAATGCAGTAATTAAATGTCCTATAATATTTTTATATAAAAGAAGAAATCCTTGAGAAGGTCTATGCAAGGCATAACTTTTGGTTTGGCCATGGTGAAATGTAATATTTATAATTTATAGGCTATAAGTTCCTAAATGAAACACTTTTATACTATTATCATTTCATTATCTAATGAAAACATATCCACTAAATCAATAGCATCCTAGAGTTGTGAATAGTTATGATACTTATCATGAAATATCTCTACATTGAATATAGTGTCCTTAAACCCTGTACAATCCTTAATTGAGAATGTAGATGGGGTATTTAATCCTTATCATGTCCTATATGTGTAATCTATAAGTACATGTTTTAGACTAGTATAATTTCATGAGATATGCTACATACTATGTAATTACTTTGACTCTTAGCTTAGTCATTGTTATACTCACATAATTATCAAAATAAGAACTAAGGCTCTTGATCACTGTTAAAAATTAAAGATGCTTCGATTTCAAGTTGAATTGGTTGAAAATGATGGATTTAATGGTTGAATATCATCTATATAGGATCTTACATTGAATACTAGTTTGTGAAATATAAATATGCAACATTCACTTTGCTTTTATTTCACATTTGTTAGCTTGGGTTGTTAGAGGACCCTTAGTATTTATCAAATAGGAAGTATTTTATCTCTCTTTATATAAGCATGGAATAATTTAATAGTTTTATTCATAATAAATAACATAGGATTATAATGTAAATTTTTTTTTAGGTCAATGTTTATGGATAATTCCCTTAGGGGAATTATTTCGAACAAAGTATTCACAACAATTATCTTGAAGGAGTCTTTTCATTGGGTAGAAGTCATAAAATAATTATTATAAATGGCTAATTCATGGATAAATGGTATTTTAAAACTCCTTGAAGGTTAGATTCCTTTAAATCAAAGGTTTTAATTCTCTTGGACACAATGTTTGAAGGAATTTGGCTACATGACAAAATCTCTAAGATAGAAGTCCCAAAGGATATGCCAAAAAAGAAAAAAGGGCATTTAGATGTTCCATAAAGGATAAAAGGTCATTTTATAATGATATAAAGGGTATGTGGTCACTTGGAAAAGGGCACATGACTTAGGACAAATATCAAGTATAGTAATTTTAACCAAACCTAAAGGATAGGTTCATGACAATTGGCCTAAAACATAAAGGCCAAAGGGCACTTTGTTTCATGACATAAGGGGTAGGGAAAACATTAATAAGTTATATCCCAAAGGATAAAGGGGATGAATCAATATTTTATAAAGGTGGTTTCCACAAAACTTGAAGGTTTGGGCCTTTAAGTATTTGGTTAGAGTAAAGGTGGAAGGGTTAGCTCATAGCGTAAATGACCTTTTCAACAGGCCCGAAGGGTATGTCAAAAATTCTCATAGAAAAAGGGTAATATCTTTGAAGGGTATATTTTGTGTAAAATAATATCCGAAAGGTATACTTATAAAAGTCTAAAAGGTCTTTCTTAATTTCCTGAAGGGTACTTCTATATGATTAATTTCAGATAAAGTGTTTGCAATCCATACTTTTATAAGGCAAAGAACTTTCAAACCCAATTATTTTGAGAGAATTTTTTCAAATAAAATATCTAAAGAAATTTTTCCAATAGAATGAGTCCAAATAAAATAGGTTCTCAATAGTTTCCCACAAGGAGTCAAAGTTAATTATTCTAAAATATAAGACCCAAAAAGAACAATTGCATAAAAACCATAGAGCAAATAGTGAAATACTTAAGAAAACATAATTCCAATAATAGCCTAGAAAGAGTAAAAATAATTTAGATTTCCTATGATTTCATATATCATAAAAATTGAGGCTCAACCTTAGGATCAAAATTTGAAAAAATTGGGTCCTTATTTCTTACAAAGGAAAGGGGGATGTTTGGTTAAAAAACATAGAGGTGGAACAAATCAATGAAGAAGAGGTCATAGTATGATAAGGAATACAAATAGAAAGGAGAGGATTAGAATTAAATAAAGTATCACCCCAAATCCATGTGGGAATGTGGGAGAAGGTGAATGGGGTTCTTCTATTTGATCACTATCTTGAGATTGTAAATAGTGGAAGGGTCATTTCCTCTATGTTGAGGAAACTCATTAATGAAGAAAAAATTTAGGAGTGTATTTTAATATTGACTTATCTTCTAAGGATGAAAGAGGGTTACAAACTAAATATCAATGAGGAGGAGTACCATAATTTCTAGTGTGAGTGGCCACATGCACATTGCTATCATCTAAATTGGAAGCCATAAGTGGTTGATGGGGAATCCTATTGGGATTGGTAAATATCATTATATTTATTTAGTTTAACTCTATGTTTTCCTCAAATAGGAAAATCATGATGAAATAAGGGGTATAAAAAATAATGATGCAAAGACAAAATCAAAAAATAGGATACAAAGTTAAATTTATCAACTATGTTTTTTTACCTAGGGGACTAAATATAAAGATATGAATACATATTCATGCATGTTGACTATGTATTATAATCAGGAAGGCTAAATAGGATAAGAAGGATACATAATATATAGGTTGACTATGTATTATTGAACAAAAAACTAAAAAGGAAGATAAGATTACATAGTCATGTAAGTCAACTATGTATTGTAGGTAGGAAGGTTTATTAGTCTGTAAGAGACTGTATCAACCAAGATGACAACATTTTGAAATAGGAAAAAATTCTACAAGATAATTTGAAGCAATAATGAAATCAAAAACACAAACAATTGGATCAATGTAACTAATCCAATTAGATAACACAAAATAAACCTTGCACCAATGCTATCCAGTTAAAGTTTCAAAATACAATACATAATGATCAAAGAGAAAATATCAATTAAAAATTAAATGCTAACTATCTAGGCATCATAAGTGTTATTAATTTATAGTAAAGTTTAATTTTAGTGTGTATAAAACTTATCTAAAATAGGGAACTATAAATAAATCTAAGGATGGTTTCAAGATGTTTGGGCTGAAAGGGATCTATATTGGTGATGGCATTGGCTTAGTGTTGGGGACTACCCCCTTTCTTTACAATCCCATAGTGATAAGTGTGTCAAGTTATTTTCCAGAAAATACCATCAACCATGTGTTTATAATTTTCTAGAAAACCATGTTAGCTTCCCCTTTAGTGATGAAATCCAAGTAGGTAATCCTTTGGAAGAGAAACAACTAAAAATGAAAGATAAATTAATTACTAACAAATAGATTTTAATTTATTGACTGATAATAGTATAGAGTTGATTCAAGAAACATTATATACAAATAGGGTAGAATAGAGTCAAAAGAGTCATTGATGTTCTATAGAAGCAAGGTATTTAAGAATTAAAAAAAAATAGATTGACTGTCTCTTAGATAGAAGACAAACTATAAAACAAAGTCGACCAGGTTGACCTAGTTGGTTGTATGGTTGCAATTTTATAGACTACAAACTTATGAAAAATAGAATAAAAATAAATAAATTGATAGAGAGATAAAATAAAGGAACCTTGGTGGGCTTGATGATGTTTTATCTTGAAATTTTTATGTTGATATGTTGAAATGATACTTTCAAAATATTTCCAACTACGTTGACTCATTCATCCAAGTTTCAAAAATCATGTGTGTTGAAGAAGAGATAATGAACTAAATTGACCTATTCAATTTTGTTTGTTAACCTATATGTTGGTAAAAGTAAATATTAGATAGGTTCTACCTATTTGACTATGTATTCTAATCTAGAACTAAAGAAAAGTACTATGTTTAATTTCTTGATCCAGTAGCTTGTAATTTTTGAAGACCAACATAGATAGAATGAAGTCATTTTTAGGTGATTATGTGTTAAACCTATGCACATAAAGTTAGAGATATATAAATTGGTTTGATATATTACTAAAAATATAGAAAAAATTAAATGATGATAAAAATTATGGAATGAAAAGAAACCTACAAAGGTTATATTCACATTAGGTTCACTAGAATGTATATAAAGGGAAATGCAACTGATCTATAACTCAATCCTAGCTCAAAGAAGATAAATCCTAACTAAATTTTTGATTATTGATACATTAAATATTTGGGGTCATGGTTAAGATGTATCCACTAGACCTATACAATAGATCTCTAACAATAATAATATTACTAGAGATGGTTCCAAAACCTCCACTCAAGCAAAACTATGGAATAACCCTAACTAGGTCCTATGTTTTCATATTCACTAAGTGTATAAATTAAAAATAAAGTAAATTCTAATCCATTGCTCACCAAATATTTTGGAACAAAGGGGAGATAATAAAAATTAAAAGTAAACATGCAAAAAATACATATACCCATGTTAATGTATATAGAATCCTAATGCATGGGAGAAAAGTATACATGCTAATCTATCTACTCTTACAAAGGAGGAACAAAGATATGAATACTTACCTTTGAACACAAACCCATTAAACCTCAATCTCTCCCTTTGCCAAGGTGATTCATAAGAGGTTATTGTGTTATGTAAGGATGACAAGGATAAATCATCTCTAGGCTACATAACCTATCTATGCATCTAAAAGAATTATCTATAAGATAATATCTATATCTCCAAATAAATTATTAAAACCCTAAGCTACGTTATTCATGTATAATGATGGATAATAAAATTCATAATATATATCTTTTCTTACTCTCTCCCTTTATAAATGATGAAATGAATGTGTTTATATAGATGAATCTAACCCTACACGTTTTTGAAAGTTTTACTGATAGGGTCAGCCCAAATGAATTTGTATCATTATTAAAAATTCATCTTGGTCTAGGTTAGTCAGGGTCCAACTTAGACCCTAAATGAGTTTTTTCAATTAGAGTATAGGGCTGATGGTGCTGACATTGTATCATAAACTGTTGGAAAGGTTTTTAGTCTAAGAAAGGGATAACAAAGGTAAAAAATGACTAGAGGAGGGTGAAAAAGAGGAGGAAAATATTAGGGGAATATTTTTCTAAGATGATTATGTGGATATCAACTGGTAGTAAAGGGAAAAAAATCTTATGAATCACCAATGGTCTACCCACCCCTTTCCTAGTTCACTTTTTAAGGTGTACACTTACAGAGATTGAGATTCAATGAGTTCTTGTAATAGAGAAATAATCAATAATGGATAATGTTTGAAAATATTATGTGTATGCAGTATCTAAATTTATATGTAGGCTATATACCTTATATATTCTAACCTTACTATGACATATGCATAATAGAGAATTTATGTGAAGTACCTCTAAGGTTAACTCTATTTGTTCTTCAAATTCCATCTCTTTTTCATCTCCTAGTTTAGATGACTTATTATTTGAATATGTTGCTAGGGTTTTCCCTTTACTCTTTAGTTTGATTGACTTTTTTTTCTTCTTCCCTTTATAATCTTTGTGTGTAGGTGAACAATTCCTTATTTTCCATCTAATCATTTGTAACAAAGTTTAGTTTACTACTAGAGATGCTTTAGGTGATCCCTTTTGATTCTCTATGGTTTGGATTTTTCTTGGGTTCTTGGTGACAACCCTAATCCATGTGATGTATTTATTTTTTCAATGAATAAAGAGGAATCCATTTTTTATTCCATCTCTTCTTCACTTAAATGCTCCCAATTTATATAATCCTTAACTAACCATGTAGTTAATGTCCTCTTCATCTTATTCTTCTTGGAGTGTTTATAAACATATTACTTGTATACCTTTTCTTGAGAATATAGGGGTAGTAGTTTAGGGTTGAGATTCTTATAACTAATCCTAAGTTTCATCTTTAGGGGTTTCCTCTTCTTCTTTCTATTAGGAGCCCATACCTAGTTTAGTGATTTTCTTAACACCTTAGGATCTAGTGATAGAATCCTTGTTGTAATGATGACTAACTCAAATTGATCATCACTAATCCCATAAGGAAATAAGGGAAGGGGAATTTATTTTATAGCGCATGGATCAATGAATATGTTATATACATATATAGTAAATTATATTTATGTGTGGTATTTTTGGACTATTTATTTCAAAATTATGTATCTTCCTTCCACCATAATACTAATCATTTTATCCCGTTGTATAATATTTTATACTTGGTGTACTACGAGGATACCATTAAATGCATTTATTTATGGGTTTGTGGGTTTACTTACATCATCACACTTATTTATACCTTCAAGGCCATATAATCAAGTTCTACCAAGTGTGTTTTGATGTATTTGTATGTATCATTTGCATGTGTGACAAGGGAGAGAACTTTTGAAAATGTGCCCAATGGATTCATATTTTTGGATTTTATGGAGTTCATCTTATATGTGGTTTTCTTAATTTTTAAAGATATGATAACCTAAGAATATCCATTATCGTATCTAATTAATTCAAAAAATATCTTTGAGTCAGGTGTGAATATTTTATGTGAAAAATAAATTATACAGAGTACCAGTACTTAAGGGATTTTATAATTTCTCTCATTAACAAGCCTTCAATTTATAACCTAATTTCTCTTTCTTTTAATGACATCAATTTGTTTTTAATGTAATTACTCTCATTTATTGTTTATATCCAATCTTTCCTTCCACTTGATTTGGCATGTAATAATATATATTATCTTAATTTATTTTATATTTATCGTCTATGACATCACTATTTTAACAAATTTTCCCATTATGTAATTCCCACCATTTACCTATTTGATTATTTATTTTATTTGAAGTTATCCCACTTAATTTTTCATCCTAAAAAAATCCAAACCACTTAGATTATGACTAATCCCTCATTATTTACTATGCAATCTATCATTTCCTTCTACAGATGTGTCTTTCATTATTTTATAGATTACGTATCTATAGAGAATTTTTTTTTAATTTATTTTTATACTCCCATTTTTATTACTACCATCCATTTGTTTCTATCGTAATTTGTATTTTTTTCATTTATTTATTCTTTAAGTATATTTTTCACTTATCTCCATATTTTATTTCTATGGAACTAATAGTGAATTGGTTGCCCTATAAACCACCATTTTTAGTTACCATTATGTATTAATTTCTTCTAAAATTATGTATTTTTATTACTTTTGTTGTCTATATGTGTGGAAGTAATACTAATTATTATTATGCAGACTTGTACTGATGTAATTACCATCATATGTCCCTCTTTACTAAATGATTGTATTATTCTTTCACACCTAAATGACATTTTCTTATCATATTTTATGTGTTGTAGCTGTATTCATGGTTATAACTATGGTTTTATCTTTATTTTTATATGTAAATTTTTTCATAATTTATTTTATATTTTACCATATTTTTGGTTTTCAACATCACATATATTCTAATTCATATCTTACTTATTTATCCACTAGGCTTGTTTTGGTAGCATCAAACAAACAGATACTTTGGCAACTATTTTTAGGGATAAAATAATAATTATATTCAAATTTCCCATTTGGGAGAATAGTTTCAAACTAGTGGTGAGGTGACATGATCTATGACCATAAACTTAAGCATCTAGTATAGGGAACCATAGTGCCTTCTACCAAAATTTACCTATCTAGAAGGAAAACATAACTCTATTAATTTTATTATATTTTTTTTTAATGTCTTCCACCATAATTTTCTATGGTGTGTTTTAATTCAAACTCCATGGATAAATCCTTGTCTTAATGTACCTAATAACGATCTTATCTTAATTGCTCTTGAATCTAAAATATTTTACACTATATAGGGTCCAATTCATCTTCTTTTGAGCATCCTTGGATTTTTTTATAGTTTTTACTGTATAGAAACACCCTATACCTGATCTTAAATTATTTAATTTTTATATGTCTATCATGCCAACCATTTTGGCATATTTTTTCTTGTAGTTAGTTATATGCTGATATGAATATTTTGTCACCTAATTTAACTAATTATATCAATTTTTATTGAATATTATCTATTTTGTTTAGTATAAATGTTACAACAAGTCTCAAGCTCAGTATTATATACACCATTAGAATTAATGTTTCCAATACATAAAATAGCTGGAAAGTATAGTACTTTGTCAATCATTCATAAGTAGTGTTAAGACCACAAGACTACTAGTATATTTGTATCCCAATCCCATATCTCTATATTGCAAATTTTTATTAGTAACTTTTACAATACTTTATTAAATGCTTCAAAATTTCCATTTTATTGAAGATGGTAGGGAATAATATGTGCTAGATCAATAAGTGCTTCAATAATTATGTATAATTGGATTGTATTGGCTTGACCCAAAACATGGAGGAATAAATTGGATTAGAATTGTCCTAAATAGGCTAGATTATCTGAGATTGGAATTTCCCTAAATAGAGTAGATTGGAATAATATTATCCAAATGAAAGAAAGGATGGATGCCAAAAATTATTCATTACCAACTAATAGGTGTGGAAGATGGAATTAAAATTTTGGAAGTGGTTTGAATGTGCCCTGTAATTGATTTAGGGTAATAGGATTTGGTTGAAATAGACCTAGTTTAACATTGTTCTAATTACTTAGCTTTCAAATTTGCTTTGATCAAAGTTGACTTGATTTAGAATTATAATTATAATATTGTTTAAAATTAACCTGATCAATCTGGAATATTGTTTAATACTAGCTTGATTTGGTATTTATTGGCTTGGTATATGGTTCAAGATGAACCTGATTTGGCCTAAAATTGTACCTTAGTCAAAGTTGAATTGATTTGGATTTTGAATTTGACTTTGGTAAACATTGAATGTTTAATTAGATCTATCAATACAAATTTTAAATTAGAATAGTTCAATCCAAGTTTATCAATGCAAGTATCTAAATATGAAATATGTGTGAATCAAAATTATGCACAAATATTAGTATAACAAATAATTTAATGTTTTTTGCCTCATAAAGGATGTGAGTGTTAAATGTTTATATATTGAAAGTGATCCCATATTGGTTCAATTATAATTTTTAGACTTAATTTAGTTAGGTTTTGACCTCTTGAAAACAAATTTTTTTCCCTTGTTCATAATAACTAACCTTGGTTGAGTGTTGGTTGTGGGATAGTAACTATAATTAGAATTCAGATTTGGTTTGAAATAAAATGGAACACATAACTATAATGGTTTGGAGAAGATTTTGGAATTTGTTCTTGAGTTGGTTTGAAATTGTAAACTATAATTTATTGTGAACTATAAATTAATTTGGAATAAAACATAGGGCATAATGGCATAGTTTATGCAAGAAAGGTATGAATTTAGACAAGGTTTTAACAAGACTTATAAAAAGAGTAGTGTTTGACTCAGAATATGGATAGAGTAATGCCTCTTTGTGTATGTGTGTATAGATTATGATTTGGAGTTTAGTTTTACAATTGAATTTTTTATTGAATTTAGTTTTGAATAAAAATAGTTTTTTGACATAAAAATCAAGCATCAGCACATAAGTATCACAATGATATTAAATAACTAACATAGGTTTGCATCACATCTATTAAACCTTTAATATAATTGATTTTGAGATGTAAAGTTTAAAGATTAATCTAATTAAATAAACTTAGTGAAGGTGGTGTGTACTCCCACCCTCTCTAAATTCTTTTTACATGATAGGAAATATTCAAAGGTTGTTACCATTGCACCCATGCATCCATGAATGTTAAATGGAAAGTTATGTTCTTATGAAGAAATGAAAAAATAAGTCTATTCAGAAGAGGGTATATCCCCTTCATTACCACTAAATTCATTGTATTTCAATGAAGTGCTACCAAATTTTAGGATTACATTAAAATTCAACTTGGATTTCTAAATGGTCCTCAGAGGGCATAAAATCTAATGAGTAATAGATATAGGAGTTAGATTATTGTTAGGGGGACACAACCCCTATCACATGACCCTAGATTCATTGATGGTCATGTCTAATGGATTAACATTAGGTGTTAACCTATTTATTTCAAGAAACACTTTATGGGAAAATATGTTCGACCTTAACGACACCTAAAAATAATATATATCCATCATCATATGAATGGTAAAATTATGAATGTTGTGGGACTAAATGCTATTTGTTGTGCCCTCAATACCTATGAGAAGGAAAAGACACCACAATCACATATCCTAAAAGATAATTATAGGTGTTTCTATTTTATTCATAAGAATCCCTCTAAGGGCAAGTGAATATAATAATAGGCAAATCTCTCAGCATAAAACAAGTGGTCACCTTCACATGTATGGGTCACCCTACCATGGGAGAACATACACATAAATTAACCACACATCACAAAAGAAAAATAAGACAAATAAAGTAAAATAAATAACTTAAGGAATAATGAGTTTTAAGCCCAAATTCACATTGTTTATTCTTTTTAAACTCAAATAGAATTTTTTAAATGAATGTGTTTCATTTTTAGGTCTAAAATCCACTCTTTTGATTAATTTCCTAAAATAAAATAGTCAAAATTTTGAATTGGGGCATTGAATTTACATGTGAAATAATCAAAAAGTTAGTCCAAAATTAGCTAGATGAATTCACTGATATGTAGGATAATTTTGTTGTTTTTAGTACCTACAAGTGATTTCACCATTTATGTGGATGATTTCACTAGTCTTTGGGTTGATTTCACTATTATGATGATGAATTCACCATTTTAAAGATTTGTAATAAATAGTCAAAAAAGAATAGGAATGATTTCAATAATGTTTAAGATAATTTCATTGTTATTGATGAAGAATTTTCCTTTTAACAGGCCTCTAGGAAATTGGCTAATACACAAGACAAAAATGATTTTATTTAATTTATAGATGATTTCACTATTATTAATGATGATTTCATTATTTTGACCTATAGGTAAAATAGTAAGATAGAATAAAAAATTATTTTTCTAATTATATGTATTATTTCACTATCATTGATGATAATTTTTGTGTTTTGACATGCAGGGAAAACATTAAGACAAAATACAAAAAATATGTCACTACTGTAATGTGTAATGTCACTAATTTAGTGTGAAATTTATTTACTTATCAGGCCTATAAGAAATAGTTATAAAAGACCAAAATTAATATTGTTAATTTTTAGGATAATTTCACTATTATGTATGAATTAACCATTATTTTAGATGAATTTTCTATTTTCATCTATGAATTTCCTATTTTTTAGCATGAATTAACAATCTCATACTCTAGATTTGTTAATTTGATATGATACATAAATTATCAATTTTTTGAAGAAAAAGAGGTGAATTAATTTAGAAATTATATCAATTCTACTGATTAGAAGAATAATAAAGGTTTAGAAAATTTCATGGGGTGCATCATGTCCCACCAACTGCGTCAATATTATAACAAGAATTAAAAGAGGGTTAGAACATTATTAGTGACATGGAATCAAAAAAAACTTTAAGAACATAACATTAGAATCATATCAACTAGGATTGAGAAAGGTTTGATAAGAGGTAAATCAAGTGGAAAGCAAACAAACTCATTATACCTTCCTTGTCTACTCCTTTCCTTTCCAGTTAAAAGAGGATTGTGCTCAAATTTTAGAATAGAGATATTTGGAAAATTCAACTCCACACATGGGAAATGGGTCCCCTTATCTACTTAATATATTCATAATTTCATGAAGAAATGAGAATATATAGTGTGATTTTGGAATAATAAGTTTAGTTAAATATATATTTGCTTGAGAGATGGCCTCAATATTATGTATAAATTTGATACATAATTGGTCATTGTGAAAGGGTGTGAATAACCTTTCATTTTTAGAGTAGGAAAACTATTGTGTAACATCCACCTTGAGATGAAATTCAGGGGTCCACTATTTTTACTCCATTCTCATAAATAAGAGAGATGTAGTGTGGAAGAAAAGGGATGGATTATGACATATAAATGTAAGATATTCAAATCATGACTTCAGCTTGAGTGTGTACGAGGGGTGTAAGAGGAAGAGTATGTAGGAGGGGTGTAAGAGCTTTTAACATATATTATTTACACACTTGGTATGATGATTTCATGATGTGTAAGGAAATATTAAAAATATATTTTAGATAAATACATAATTCCAAATTCTTGAAATTTTTCATTATAATAAGTTAGGCTAATTAAGTAGTATTAATATGTAAAATAAGAATAATGGACTCTTTATATTCTTTTATTAATAAATTTTTTATTTAATTATCATATCATAACATTTAATTTGACATTAGGATCCTGAATCAAATAGATATTTTACAATTATCCTATGAAAATAATTGTAAAATATCTATTTGATTCAGGATCCTAATGTCAAATTAAATGTTATGATATGATGCATTTACCTAATCAAAAATGTATTATTGTAATTTTAGATTAAATTAATAATTATGTGAATATTGAATTAATCAATAAACTAACTATATTTGTGAGTTATTAAGGAATGTAATTCCAATTGTAATTTCAACATAAAAATGATGAAAATGAAGTGTCTACACTACATAGGTTATTATGAGCACTTAGTTTCTATCTATGATTAAACATCCACCACTTGATATACATAGGTTTCCTTCTGACACTCCATAAAAATTGAGCTTGGCCCAAAATAGGGGAGATCTTGTCCACTTAATAAAATTTATATCTACTTCATTTTACTCTTTGGTAGTCTCTTTTAGAATACAAATATCCCATTCTTGGATAATGGTTATTTATCCTTACTCAGTTTATTAAAATCAACCTTATTAATGGAAGAGATTTTTTCCTTTGTAGTTGCCACAATATAAGATCCAACTTTAAAAGCATAATTTGTAAGTAAATTACCTATATGTTTGCACATAATAATTATATATACCATAGAATAATAAAAAATAAGAGATCACACAATAATAATTGATAGCAATGCATAATAAGAGATAATATAGCAGATCCAGTTTGATGGGGCAACCTCCAAAATAATGTAATAAGAGAAAACTACTTTATATCATGATTAAAGACTAAACACGACCTCTTATATATAGTCTACTTATCCATGGTTATTCTATAGGCTGACCTAACTAAGAATATAATTTTTTAATAAGAATATAAAATAGGTATCTAACTCACAAGTTGGCCACACATATCCCTAGACATGCCAAAGGTTAAGTGAGTAGCATACCCTTCACATTCAAAACAATGTTATCTTCAACATTGAATCAAATTTGGATATTTATTCACAAATTATTCATCTCCTAGATGGAATCTTCACATGGTAGATTCTTCTATTTAATTGGGTACTCCTTAATCACTCTAGACCGTAGTTTCTTAGTGCACATTTGAAGGATTACCTTAGGATCAAGAATAACTCACCCTTCCTCATTGAATTTTGGTAACACAATTTGAGTATCAAATCTAAGTATAATGACTTTTTTTAGACATGATACATGAAATACTATAATTATATGAGTGGATGAAAGAAACTCTAACTTGTAGGCTACACTACCAATTTTATACAAGATCTCATAGGGCCCATAATACTTAGGGAATATCTTGTTATAATTTTTCTATCGCTTCAAGGAAATATGATTATATATCTAAAAGCAAACAAAGACCAATCACCAATATCAAAATGCCTCTCAATCCTATGTTGATCTACATAATGCTTCATGTGATTTTGGGCCATGGCTAAATTTTCATGCAAACTTGCAAGGAACTCATGTTGATGGTGAATATGTTCATCAACTACATAAAATTTAAGATGGAACTTTAAGGTTGAAGTGATTTATGGAGGGTGGTATCCATACAAATCCAAAAAGGGAGACATTTTGGAAGAACTATGAATAAAATTATTATACCACTATTCAGTAAGTAGAGACCATTGAACCCATTTATCCTATTTAGCAAAAACAAAATAACAGATATATCCTTCCACAAGTTTGTTGAATACCTCATTTATTTTATTTTATTGAGGATGATAGGATGAGCTATGAACCAATTTAGTTCCCAAACATGCAAATAATTCAATCCAAAAATTACTATTGAAAATGGGATCTCTATCACTAAAAATGATCTTAGGAGTACCATGTTCTTTCTGAAATATATGGAGAAAAGTAGAATTTACTATACTAGAAATAAAGGGATGTGATAAAGAACAAAAATGAGCATACTTACTCAAATAATCGATAAATAAACATGATAACATTTTGACCATTAGATCTTAGTATCCTTATAATGAAATCCATAGACACCTCTTCACAATGCTGGATAGGGATGGATAAAGGCTACAAAAGACTTGGGTTTTTTATGGTTTCACCTTTATTTTGTTGACAAATCATACATTCAAACACGTATTTATGGGCATCCCCCTTGAATCCTTCCTAAAAAAACCATGATTGATTCATTGATAGGTATTCAAAAATCCTAAATGACTACCAAGTAGAGTTGCATTAATTTATTGAAGGATTTTTTGTTTCAAAAGATAATTCTTACATAGGTATAATCTATCTTTAAATAATAATGCATTAACCTCCCATGTGAATATTTCAAATCCGCCCAAACCTTGCTGAAAATTATGAATCAAATCATAGGTAGAAGTACCATTTTCCCATTATGATCTTGATTCCTCTAGCCAATTTGACTACCAAATGGTCATGACACATATAAATGCCTCAATTGATTCATCCTTCCTAGATAGTGCATCTACCACCACATTTCCCTTGCCTTTTTTGTAGACTATTTCAAAATCGCAGCCTAACGTCTTAGTTATGCATTATTATTATTATTATTATTATTATTATTATTATTATTATTATTATTATTATTATGAAAATCATTGTTACAAGAAATATTTGAGACTATCATGATCATTTTTTACCTAAAAGTGATGACCCATTACATATTGTCTCCATTGATTGATTGCATGCAGAATGTCCATCATTTCCTTCTCATAGATGGTCTTGAGATAATTTTTACCCTTCAATTGGAAACATTAAAATTCAAGTGGTCTACCTTATTTCATGATCACAAACCCATACCATATCTATATGCATCATATTCAATCATAAAAGTCTTACAACAATTAGGAGTGGCCAACACTGGAGTGGTGCACATAACTAGTTTCAATTATTAAAATGCCCTAGTAGCTATATCGAACCACTAGAAGGAGTCTTTATTCAAAAATGAGGTGAGTGGGGATAAAATTCTACCATAATTTTTGACAAAACTATAATAGTAAATAGTTATGCCCATAGATCCCTTTAGTTGCTTGAGTGTCTTAAGAACTAGCCATTCTACCATTGCTTAGATTTTTTTAGGATCCACTTAGACTCCATGTGAAATTATATGAACCAAATACTCAACATCATGAGATCCAAAATTAAATTTGGAATTTTTGGCATACAAATTATGTTTTTCTATAATGGAGAGTACCTATTTCACATGATAAAAATGGTCTTCCTAATTTTTACTAAAAATTAAGATATCATCAAAAAGCACCAGATCCCATTTCCTCAAAAATGGATGAAAAATATTATTCATCAAAATCTAAAACATAGATGGTGTATTTGTTAGACCAAAAGGCATAACCATAAACTCATAATTGCCCACATGAGTTTTTAAAGATATTTTGGATATGTATTCATCATGAATCAATATTTGATGATACTTATAATGTAGATTAAACTTGGTAAAATAAAGAGCACCATTCAATTCATATAGAAAATCATCAATGATAGGAATTAGAAACATATCTTTTATAGTGTACTTATTGAGCTATCTATAGCCAAGGTACATCCTCCAAGTGTCATATTTATTTATTACCATGATAAGTGGTAGATAATATTTGATTTGGCTATGGTGAATGATTCCTACATCCAAAATATCTTATACCATCTTTTTAGTTTCACTTTATCTAGCCATAAAGATACCTATATGGCCTAATGTTGGGTGTTGTACTACCAGGAATAAGTTTTATGTCATGATCATCCATGCATCTAGGTGGAATTACTTTTGACATGTCACCAAGAATAAAATAATGGGCAAAAATCACTTATTATAGATTAGGAGGTGCAGATGGCTGAATTGGCTAGACTTTAATGGAAAACAAGTAAGCCACAAATCCTTTAGCACCCTTTAAGATAATATTGGTCATTTGATGGGATATTAAAAGTTATTGAGATTTATCTCTTAATCCCATTAGCTCAAATTTCCTTTCCTTAGAATGAAAGTGCATGAATAATTGTTGGAAATTCATCTCAATAGTGCCTAAAGTGGTGACCCATTGTACTTCTAAAATAATGTTGGATCCACCCATGGGAATAGTAAACATAAGATAATCTAATAGGTAATATCCCATGGTTAGCTTAATAATACATAATTTTATTGAATAAAACCACCATTTACAATCATGACCTAAAATTTTGGAGTGGGATAAATGAAATAGCTTGAATGAGAATCTAGCTTACTATTGATGAAGTTGTGTGTACTCCCAAAATAAATCAAAATAGTGACTTCTATTTCTTTAGGAAACCTACCACCTTAAAATTTTGGGGAGTACTAATACCTAAAATGTCATGAATAGAAATAGCAAGTTAAGAGTCTTCAAATTCCTCCTTAGGTCCTTCTATATCCTCACTAATTACCTCTTCATTATATACATCCTCAATGACACCTTCAATACAAAATAACTTCTTTTCAGTAGAATTATGTTCTTTTATCCATTTTATATTAAAACCATAACATAACCCTTTAGCTCACTTCTCAATTTGTTGAGGTGTCAATCTGATGGGTTGAGGAAATGATGGTGCTAAAAAGGTGTTATCATGACCAATAGTGAAAGTTTTCCATTTAACCATCTCTTTTTCTTCTACCATGCATGCCCTTAGGATAACCTATAATAAATATGATGGATTAAACATATGAACCTACAATTGGATGTTATCTTTGAGTCCACCTGGAAAAAGATCAATCAAATTTTCCTTAGTGATGTCTTCCACCCATTAGGATAGATTTTAAAATTGATGAATATAATTTTACATATTTCTTGTTTAATGAAGTTTGGCTAACTAGATGAAATAGTTCTCATAAAAATTATTTTGATAATGATCTAGCAACTCATTAGTGAAAATAGACCATGTAATAGTAGCACCATTTTTTTATTTTGAGTAAACAACCAATGATACCAAATGAACTGCTCAGGTTTAAAAAATAAAGATGCCACTATCACCTTCTGAGAACTAGGAGTTTGGTGTAGATCAAATAAATTATTTATTTTGGTAATCTATGTAAGATGATCCTTAACATAAAACTTATGAATTTCCACTTTTGTAAACATAAATTTCACATTAGGATTAGAGTTATTAGTGTTGAGAGGAGGAGGACCTAAATGATGAAGTGGATAGTTATTTATTTATAACTGAGATGAAATGGAAACCAATTTTCCAATGATCTGATGAAATTCAGTGTGAAACCCATCAATATTTATACACATCCCTAAAACATAACTTTAAATTATAACAAAGTAATCCTACCACACCAATCCCTTTATGTCAGCCTAAAATTAAAATGTCATCGTATTTGAATTTCCAAATTCCATGTTATCAAATGATTATTAGGAGTTTATTTCCCCCTTTTTTCCCTCTAGTAGTAAGACCCACCATGAACAAACTTTAGAATGGTTTTCTGCTAAAAAAAAGTGTACCAAGATATGGTACCATTATGATCTCCTTACTAAGATGAATCTAATGGTTGCTTTTATGCATTAGGGTGAATTTTTATGGCAAAAAAAACTGTACTAATAGAATATACCATTGCGATCATATTTTCAAGATGAATCCAATAACTAAAAATGTGCAAATGGGAAAAATAATACTAAATTGAAAAAAAAAAATCTTCCTAGATTGTAAGATATGTTTGTTCACTCCTTCCACTCACAAAAGTCACCTCAACAGATCCCAAAAAATGCCATAAGAAACTTTCCCAAATAAAAGATCAGATACCAGTTGTAAGGAAATTACTTAGATGTTTACAAAAAATAATTATATGTCACATATAAAATCAAATATAAGAGATCACATGACAATAATTGATAGTAGAGCAGAATAATAGATAATATAGGAAAGCCACTTCAAGGGGGAAACCTTCAAAATAATTCAATAATAGCATAATAGTTTATATCATGATCAAAGACTAACAAGTACATAATATATATATAGTATAATTAGCCATGGTTATTCCATAGGCCAATCTAACTAGGAACATAGAGAAATGTAACAAGAATACAAAATAGGTATCTAATACATAATTCGACCACACATATCCTTAGACACACCAAAGGTTAAGTGTGTAGCATAATTATCATCATTTTAGAATATTCATAGGTTAATACCTTTCTATATACCCCAAAATAAATTGGAAATAAAAATCTTTCACCACCTCTTACAAAAGGGGGAATAAAAAAGATTTTGTCATTGGATAACTAGATTAAAGATAAAGTTCAATATGAACTATTAGACACTAAATAGAAGGAGAAAAAGTAATAACAAATCTTGAGATAAAAATGAAAACACAAGAAAATATGACTAATAGACTCAACATAATTTTTTTAGAGAGCACATATATTCAAAATAGATAAGATTTTTCTCATAAGGTTATCCATAGAGAGAATTTTGTTTTGACTTGATAGACAAAAAAAGAGATTAACTTTGGAAATGAGGACATGATCCTAGAGGTATATCCAAATAAAAATATCCATGATGAGACTAATATAAACCAAATAACCTAGTTTGACATTGAAATATCCATCTCTAAGGCTACTAAACTAATTCATCTTATTTCTAAAAATGACAAATATGAAAAAATTTAAGCTTCCCATTAAGATAGAGAAGTCTAGAAATCTCTTCTAGAATATAAGAATCAAAATAAATAGTTTTCCCAGACCATAATCCATTATATGCATTCCTTTTAATCACTTTTTTTTTTTTTGAATTTATCTTATAAATTTAGGACCAAGTCTCTTCAATGGATAAATGGCACTTCAAGGTTCACTAAGAATCCAAGCATCATCCCTAAAAAAAACTAGCATCCCAAACATTTTATTTATAGGCTTTCCCAATGCCTATAAAGAGGAATCCAAAGTGAGAAAATAATTAACTTATGCATGATCTAAGTACATGGATTTGATAATGGTAGTCCATATCTTATATTCTTTTAATAATCATCAACCCATTTTTTATACAAGGGATTTATTCATTATGTAAACATTTCTTAAATCGATGTCCCTATGAGATTTATGTTAAAAAAACCTTAACTAGAGCCACAAGATGGATTATATTTTTCTCTTCCACCCCAGACCAAAGCATTCTTTTCTAAATTTGATCAATCTTCCTTAACATTTTTATTCAAACCTTAAATGAATAAATGAGGTATATGTGAATATTTGTAAGATAACTTTTGAGAAATTAAAACTTACCAGATTAAGGGAGGAGACTTCATTTTTAACCTACTAACATATGCCATAATATTTATAAGAGGTAATTCCAAAAATTAGATTCCATTTTTTCCTTTGAATAATGGCATATCATGATAGGAAGAAGGAAGGGCATGAATTTAAAAGTCCACGATGGTTGAAATTATTTATTGTTTTTTATCTTGCATATTAAGGGTAACAATAGAGCTCTTAACCAAGTCAATATTATTTTTTATTTCACAACATGCCCTAATTTTAACATGGAATCATATAACCTCTTTCAACTTTGGATTTTGGTCTTTTTATTTAATGGAATTTGTGCTCTGGACCTAATTCAATTTTTTTTCTAGCTGAAAAGATCCTTAGATGTAAAGTATAAATTTTATACTATCTTCATTAATCTAACCAAATTATAAAGACATGTGTTCATTATATGAACTTCATATTAAAATCATATTTGGGATTTCATTGATCTAAAGGGTCTTATCTTTTCTAAAACATGTTTTTGAAATGTGGGAAAATGTCCCTTTTGAGAAAAGTCTAACTTAAACTGAGCATAAATTATCTAACTATTTTCAAAAAAATTGTATATTTTACATAAGTTATTTGGTCCATTTCTGATTCTTTTCAATTTAAAATGGTTACATATTTATATGGTTTTATTCTTTGACTTAGTTTCTTTATGTATTTTGGACTAAATCAATTTTTAGTTTGGAAAAAGTGGTTGTTCTTACTCACTTATTTTATCTTGTCTTTTACCTTTCTTGTAGATTTTAACATAACTATTTTCATGAAAATTTATATTCAAATTATAAAAAAATACATTCTTTCTTGGAATTTTAACAATTATCTCCTTTTCTCACAATCTCTAGGTGAGCCAGGATATACCACTTGTTGATTATTCTATCATCCAATACTTTTTAGAATTAAAAAGTTTAAAGCATTCACATTTCCTCTTACTAAAAATGATATATCCACATGTCTCAATCCTACTACAACACTTCCCTAAGGTAATTAGTGTATGTTGATTTTTAAGTGAGACTGGGATAAATGGGATGCTACCAAATGGAAACATTCCTCTTCACCACATCCTTAGGATTGATAGCAAAATATAAGTAAGTAGAAGACTATTAGATGCCTTAGATAAAGACACATGTCAATATCTTAGGGCCACAAATTAGTCATAACATATTGATCATTTATCTAATACCTAAAAGCTCTTAGATGAGTGAGATCATTTCACTTATCAATATCTCACTACATCTTAGCCAAAGAATAATTAAATAATTGAGGCTCTTATCCAAGTTGTGGAAGATCATGGGGTAGACACATTGTGTACCTTGATAATGAGAATCACCATATCATTCCTTGAATAGCAAAATACTACCAAGTGTAAAACATTCAACATAATGGATCTTGATTTTTAGCCCAGTAAGTATGTTGAGTCATACTAGGTAGCTCAAAAACTAAAATTTATGTTCATCCTAACCCATAGTTTCAAGGAATAATAATTGATCATGTGTCTAAACTGACCTATAATTCCAAGTTGTAGAGGGACCTCTTAATATAAAAATTGATTATAAAATATAGATTTCAAAGACAACTAGGTGGTGGCATTAAAATAAGAGTTGGCATACATGTTGGGATAAATAAATAAGAGGCACAAAATGACAAAGGATTTACTTTATAGTCATGACTCCTACACAAAACATGTCCCACTGATCATCTTGATAATATTTCAAGAACATCCATATACCTAAATTTTAAATAAAAATAAATCAAGATGGACTTTGATATTTATGACCTTGGGATCAAACATGGTTTGGGTCACTTCATATTTAAAACAAGTTTATCTCATTAAATATTGGAAAGTACTAGATATTAGGTCAAGTAATGACACCATGGGCTTTCATCACCTATAAAAGACCAAATCTTCCATTGAATAATGACTAGATATTTAATCAACTGATATCATAGGAGTATATAGACATGAGATCAGAAATATTTTCATGTTTTCCTTATGTATTTTATGATTTTTAGTTATTTTTTCTCTTTATAGATCCAAAATTATTAAGACTTAATTACGTATTCATCTGATAAAATGATGAATCTAATGCATGATTCATGAACCATTTTCTATTTTAAAGTTATGTGAATTTATATTCATGATATACACATGTACATGGTGACATTTTTTCCCTCTTCTAAAAAAATAAAATTATCCTTAGAACCCTATGACATCTTTATCTTCTAGTTGTGTTATGTTATCCAAGTAGAGAATGGTTCCTAGAATGGATATGTTTGCTTAATAGAAGATATATTATTCTATAGATTAGGCTCATTTTTTATTTATCCCTAGCCTCTATTTTTATTTTTATAAAAATTATTATATTATTTTTATAACTAGTTAAAATTGTAATCAACTACTAAATTTTTATTTAGATTGCATGTTCGTTACTAGTCATTATTGTTTCACTATTAAATTTAGTAGATGAAATGGAAATGATGAATCAAAGTTAAATTAATTATTAGGTATGAATGAACTGATTATATTGGTATAGGATTCCTCTTATTAGTGTTTTAAACTGAAAAAGGCCCCTTGGTTTGAGATAGTCCACAACAGCTAATTGAGTGACATCAATACAGCTAGACCTAATATATATAGCTCAAAACTCTCTTTTAGGAGAGGTTAGGTGGAAACCCTACCTGATCTATAGTTGGTGTGCTTAAACCACCTATAAATAGATTAACACTAGGATGGTGTGAATTGAGATTGTTTTAGATTTAATATAACTTGATTTGGTCTTCAATCCACTTTTTGTGCTTCTCCCAACTTGGTATGTGCTTAAATACACATTAAAATATTGGAGCTAGAAGGATGGACTCTAACACTTTAGATATATTGTTTGGAGTGGGATGTTCTAAGTTTAAAAATTAGGAAATAGGATAATAACTAAAAGGTAAAACTTCATTGAGAGTGTCTTTGAGTTATTACACCTCAAAAAGAATCTATGAGCTAGAAATGATAAATAGAATTCTAAAACTAGACAAATCTATTAAACCTATTACTACCCTATGTATATAATCCCTTTCCTTAACCCCTTTTATCTTCCTTAAACGCACCAATGTTTATTCCTACCTCATTTTGATTAAGTATTTATCATGTGAATATTATAAGACTTACACATGACTTGACTAAAAACCCTAAGAAATTTTGTTCTATGTATGTTCATGGAAAAGTAAGAATAGTATAAGAACATATCCAAATATTAAAAAATTTCTTAATGAGAACTTAGGTTGAAAATGAATATTTTTACTCTATACTTCTCCTTTACACTTTACATGAATCATCATATGGTTGGTACATATATATCCCAAATGGACCCCTCACTTTGTGGGCCAATCAAGAGAATGTATTTATCAACCTTTTTAGAATAGTAATCAACCTTGTAATATTATACTATAAATTTTTATTTACATATAGGGAACCAAATGATCCCATGAATATTTATAATACTCATTTCCTAAGTTATATAAAATGTTGAAGGAACCCTCTACACAAATAAATATTTATACTATATAGATATATTTGAGAGCTCTAGATCCCATGAACTTTATTTTTATATGGAGGACCCCCAAAAATATCACATATTTTTCTTTAGATTATAATAAATATGTTATTATTAAACAAAAATGGCTTCTCAAGTATATGGTACATGCCCATTACCTTCAGTGGGTTAGCTATGTTCCTATAATTAGATTCCAATGATCAAACATTCTCCTATGAAAAACACTCCTATAATGAATATGACTCCAAGGTATATGTATTCAAGTTGTAGCCTAGTCTACAATTCATTTTATTTGAATTGCATGTTGAAAACTAGCAATATATGCCTCTAAATCATTTGTTATTATAACCCATAAATAAACAACTTACCTATTGCATACAATTTTATTACCATGTGTATTTTATGAAACTATGTTGTTTTTAACAAAAATCAATAGTTTATCCCCACATTTATAAACACTAATACACTAGAGACTAGCTTATTACCCTAAGAATGAAATAGAGAGAGTATTATTGTGAACCTAAAAGTAGACAGTTTGAAATATATAGTATAGATATTTACCAATGACATGGTTAAAAAATAAATTCAAGTACATTAAAACACTAATTAAACTACAAATAACCGACCCTAAAATATGAACTAGAAATTTCATATAACCAATAGGTAGTGTAACACTAGACCCAAGAATGGAAATGTGTTTGGCCTTCTTGGAAACATAAATCATAATATAAACGTTGTTTTAAACTTGATGAACATGGTTGATTTATTATTTACCACCTTTTGTATACTACACAACATGACTAATCATGACGAGACAATTTTTTGTTAGTTAATAATGACATCAAACATATTATAATGGATATGGCAATATTTGAGATAGTGCCTATACATAACAATAATAACCCAAGCCTAAGTGAAAATATTCTAGGTACTAATTTAGTTTTGGAAATTTATAAATTTCCATTTAAGAGTGATAATGAACATAAGTATAAATTTGAGGAATTCAATCCATTTATATAATTTAAAAAGGTAAATAATTATCGGTTGATGAGTAAGTCACAAAGTCTTAATACTACATATACTATTCCAAATGAAATTTAGGTTCCTCCTAATGAAAATTCAAGTAATAATCCACTTCACCCAAAGAGAATACAACATAATATCAACCATTTAACATTTATACACCTATATAAGTTCAAAAAACCATGAATAAAACAAACTAGGATATAAAACTATTGAATACCTAAATAAGACTAAACCCAATATAAAAATGTTTTACTTTCTCAAAATGTCTAACCAAAATGACTTGTTAAAATAATTGTCTAACCCTAAGGGGAATAAATCCAATCACATAGATAATTCTCATGTTTATATTTATTTAAAAAATCTTGAAATCCTCCTTTTATGCTAATAAATTAAATTCTTACTAAGAACTTACACAATTGTTTGGTGGATTTATGTTCTTCACGCAATGTCATGCCTGATGAAATTTGCCAGTAATTAAGCTTGACTCCTACCAAGTCAAGTAGAAAGGTTGTTTAGTTGGATATTTTATAATTTAAGGTGGTTTCCAAATTATTTAACATTAATATGTATCTATATTCTAATCCAATGGTGGAATATATCATTGATATCATAGTGGTTGATATTCCTAATGCATATGGGATGCTTCTAAATAAAGATTTGTGCATAAATCTAAATGGATGTATGGAAAATAATTTATATCATATGTGGATTACATAGTGAGGCATGCAAACTATATTATATTAGAGATAGAACTAAATATGTCTCACATTATTAGATATTACAACAATAGTAGACTCTAAGCTTGAAGTTTATGCATCTCCAAAAGAAGACAAATCCTATGGATATTCTATACTAACATGATAAATATATAATAGAAATAAAAATTTGAATAACTTGATCAAATAGACATGGAATATATCCTATATATACCTAAACTAAATTCATTTCATGTTGTTGCCTCAGCATTTGATAATGTGAATCAAGATAATCTAAAAGAGAACAAAGGATTTGAAGGCTTAAATTTTGGAAACATTAGCATTATGAATATAAAAATGCCTACCTCTTTTAATAATGATCAAACTATAATTTTATTATAATATAAAGATAAAAATGTGTTTTTTTCTAAAAAGTGTGGCAAACAATAAAGAAGTAAACATATCTATAACAGTCACATTTTAGAGTCCACTATGCACAAATAAAGATCAAATATGGGCCCTAAAATTTAATGTCTCCATGTCAATGAGTGGGTGTAGTGATGTAATTTATTTCATCAATTCATGATGTAATTCATACTTGGTATCCTTCTAGTTGTAGTTCACTTACATAAATAATGTGGCTGAGTATGAAGCATTAGGTTGTAGCCTCTAAGTTTCCTCTTGAAAATAAGGTTAATAACTTGAAAGTTATTAGTGATTTAGTCATGATCAAGAAATATATAATCCACTATCATTATATTGATAAATATATTTAAAAATAACGTAGTAGAGTGTGAAACATAATTAAACATTTCAATGAATTCAACATCCAAGCATTTCCCTGAATAAAAAATTACATAATAGATGCATTGGCAACAACTATGAACACTTTATAACCTATTGTTGATTCTAAATTGAGAAGATTCTCAATGGAGTTAGTATATAATCCTTATATCCATAAAATCGTCAATAAATTATATGTATTAAATGATGATCATTATATTAATGATTTCATCACAAAAATAATTTTATTTGATTCTCAAATCATAGATGAATATGACAGACAAGTGTTTGAACTAGATGAAGGAGTGATCAGTTTGAAAACCAATAACATAATGAAAGGTATATTTTGATATAAATATTTTTTTACATGGACTACCAAGGTGAGAGAGATATAAAAACCCTAGATAAAGGTATGTGAATGAGAATTTAATTTGGGAAATACACATGAACCAAAACATGTGCTTTTAGGAATAAATTATACTTAAAAAGATAAAAAAAAAATTGTGCAAGCCTTAAATTAATTCATAGATAATATTTCATAGATATATGTGGATTTGAAGGTGTTCAATACTTACATACTTTCATACCATCATACTAAATCTTGGTATCAAACCATTTCACCAAAGGCATAATCCATTCAATCCATTACTAAAACATTTGATATTTAAAGAATTACAAAAGATACTTTCAACAAAGATCATATTTCCTATTAGGGACTTCACATGGGTGGCTAATTTGGTTATAGTTCTAAATAAGAGTGGAGAGATGTGACTCTACATAGACATTTGAAACATGAATAAATATTTAGATAAATATAACAACCCAGTGACTTCATTGGATGAAGTTTTACTTTAGTAAATGGCTCCCAAATGAATCTATTCCTAGACGGTTATTCATGATATAATCATGTGATGGTCAATTATGAGGATAAATCAATAAAAAATTTAAAATGAAATGGATCATAGTTTCATACAAGAGGATGTCATTTATCCTAATCAATATAGGTGCTACCTTCCACTATGCCATGGATATTGTATTTGAAGGCCTTATTGTAAAATGCATTATCATCTACATGGATTACATGTCTATCATTTCTAAGAACTGAGTTGATCATGTGAAATGCCTAAGGATTATTTTTAAAATATAAAAAGAATATGGTATCTCATTGAATCTAAGAAAATATGTATTAGGAGAAACCAAAGGGAAATTTCTATCCCAAATAATATCTAATGGTGTATCTCCACATAAACATAGAGAATTTAATCAATTCTAAAAATCCATTTTCCTAGCACCAAGAAGGAGATGAAGTGATTATTTTTAAAAATCAAAATTTTAAGGAAGTTCTTCTCAGGTTTTATAGAGATTATTTAACCCTTGAAAAATATGATAAAGAAACATGCCATGATTAAATGGAAAAATAACTCACATGTAGATTTTTTTTAGATAAATAAATAAATTATCAACATGTCAGTGCTCATAAGTAAAAATTACATGCATCAATTCTAAAATTACTCCTTTTCTTCAAAAAATTTGAGTGATGTAGTCCTAACATAGAATAAATAATATGGAGATGAGAGACTTATCTCATTCATGAGATCCCCACTCATAAATGTTAAAGTTAGATATTAAAGTATTGATAAAAAAAGGTTTCTCCTTAATTAAGACAATTAAGAATTTTAAACATTACATCTTGTGAAATAAAGTGTTTGTTGTTGTCCCTAACCCAACCATCAAACAAATGCTAATGTAAAATGAGCTAGGAAGATGGTGTGGAAAGTGGATGACCATTCTATAATATTTCAACCTATAACTCCAAATAGTGAATATTTTCATAGGCCATGGACTCAAAAAATAATGGCTAAAGTGGATCCATGGATTACTTTCTATCACTATGGAGTGAAAAAAATAAGTATTGATGATTGGTATAATGACATAGCTTATTATTTATTTAATAATAAATTTCCAAATCATCTAAACTCCACTTAGATAAGATTTTTGTGCATCAAGAGTAGTCACATCACGGTCAAATAAATCATAATGTATATAATAGATCATGAAGGCATATATATTAGGTTCCTAAATAGATAATAAGCAACTAAGGTGAATAAGGAATCCCATGGGATGTATGTAACTATCCATGGTTTTAGTAGTGCTATAGGTAATCAAATGTTAATTATTATAGAACACACCATAGCTAGGCCATTGCAACTAGTCATAAAGGTTTGACCATTCATAAAATGGGGATTGGAATTTTTTGTATTCATCAATGTTAAATATTCATCTTGAAACAAGTTCATCCTCATAATACTAACTACTTTCATTATTGGATATAAGCTAAAGATATTAATAATTGCATAACTAAAGTGGTGATTATCTTCTTTGAGGACCACATTCTTACCATGTTTGGCATGCCATTCATTATGGTATGTTACAATGGTCCTACTTTCTCATCACTTTAATTTACTAAGTTGGAATATGACAATTAGGTAATCCTTAAGTATTATTCCAATTATTATCTACATGGTAATGGGTTAGCTAAGGAAATGAATAACAATTTTGTTGATGTAACTAAGAAAGTATTAGAGAGGAATCCTAGAGACTAACATAATGTTTTAAGGTATTTATTATGGTCTAATAAGACCAGAATTAAGTATTCTTTAGGTACTTCCCCATATCATCTAGTGCATGATCAATATACCATTTTTTTAGTAAATCTAATAATCCTAATCTTGAAATCCATGAGGGACTACATAAATTATAAAAACAAAATAGAATCTCATCTCCTCAATTTTATGCATTTCAAATAAAAATTTGATGTAGCTATCATTCACTTTAGAAACCATATTAGAGTTTTGAAGTTTTTGTTTGAAAATAAATATAAAACCAAATCCTTTTATATCTTTGATCTAGTCTTCCTTTGGGATAAGGCTCATGAAAATAAGGGTCAACATGGAAAATTAAATTCCCATTGGTCATGATCCTTCCATATTATTAAAATTTTAGGTGAGAAATATTTATGCCTATGGTGTTTAACCTACTATGGTCAAATATATTTATTTACCATGGTGGTCCCCAACATATAATTGAGATGTTCAAAAAAGAAAAGGAAAAAGACAAAATTATCATCCAAAACTTAATCATGGGTAATTAAATAATTGTGTACCAAGGCTATGGATGTTAGGCTAGTAGTAGAGTGATGCCTTGAGTGGGATCATAGACAAATACATTGATACTATGGACACCTTGATAGAAGTAGAGTAATATCTAAGAAAATGTCTTAAAATTAGGACTCACTAACCTAATGGTTGGAACCATAGAAATAATCTTGCACACATGGGGTCATTGAAGATATTAGATTTGGTTGTTTAGCTTCTCCCAAATTATTTTTTAATGTTACATTCATTATTTTATCCAAGAATTATAGGTTCATTAACATTTTAATTTGTTCCAAAATAATCAAGAGTATTTTATATAATTGTCAACATTTGTTATTTATTTTAAAAGAAACCCAAATTTCATCATGAAATAATGGAACCTAGTTTTTCTCTAGATTATAGTCTTTTTATTTAATGTAATTCATTCCATATACCTATTTTAATTGTTGGTCTAGATAAAAATGTCCCTAGATGTGAAGTCTAAATGTTAGACTAGTTTCATTATTTTAACCAAGTCAAAAATACAAACATTCATTATACACATTGGGTTTGAAATTTTCATTTAGGATTTAATTAATCTTATTATTTTAATTTTCATAAGTATAAATGGTCTTATGTTTTATGAAACATGTTTGTGAAATATTAAAAATGTCCTTTCTAGGCAAAATTTGACTTAGACTAAGGCAAATTATCCAACTATTTTTTAGGTTTTTATCATATTTTACTTAAGTGATTTGTTCTATTTTGGTTTCCTTTATATTTAAAATGGATAATTATTTATATGGTTTTATTCTTATATTTAATCATTTTATACATTTTAGACTAAATTGGTTGTTAGTTTGGAAAAAATGGTTATTCTTATTCACTTATTTTTTATTGCCTTTTACCTTTATTTTAGTTCTTAGCTTAGTTTCTTTTGTGAAATTTTGTATTCAAATTCTAATAAATATATATTTTTTAAATTATAATACTTATATCCTTTAATCACATGCCCTATCTAAGTGAATATTTACCACTTTTTTATTATTCACTTCTTTGCTACTTTTTGGACTTAATTTATTTTTGAGCATCCACATTTCCTTTGACTAAATAGGATGTATCCATGTGTCCTAATCCCATTGCACCAATTACTTAGGCTAATGCATATTGATTTTTAATCAATACATAGATAAACAATATGCTACCTAATGGAAACATATTGATTCACCACATCCCTATGATCAATGATATAATGTGGGTAAGTATCAAGGTTCTAGATGCCTAAGATAAGGCTATGTGTTGAGATCTCATGCCCATAGAGTTGTCAAAACATATTTAGCATTGAGATAATACCCATGAGATCATAGGTGAGTGATATAATTCCAATTATAAATATATTTCTAAATCCTAATAAAATAATAGTCAAATAATCTATTCCCTCATTTGAGTAGTGGAAGAGTGTGGTTTAGCCATGTGGTATACCTTGAAAATGAGAAGCACCCTAACATCCCCCAATATAAAAATACTAATAAGTGGTAAATGGAAACATAATTTATATTTATTTTTATGTTATTATGATAATTCATCTTGGGCATCTCATAAACCAAAATTGACACCCATCTTAACCCATTAAATTATCAAGGACCAAGAACGAACTTTGTGTCTAATTTAATCTATAATATTAAATTATAGAGGGAAATTTTAATAGAAAAATTGATCATATAATACACATTTAAAATAAAAATAGGTGTTATAATTAAAATTATACTTTTCATTCATGTTGTAATCAGTAAACAAGAGGCAAAAAAGGTCAACGAATTACCTTGATTACGCATGGATCCTACACATAACATGGTCAACTAATCATCTTGATAATATTTCAAGCATATTAAACATCCTATAATTTAATTAAAATTTAATAAACCATAATATTTTATATTTATGATATTGGAACAAACAATATTTGGGTTTATTAAAAATTTAAATAGGTCTATCTTATTAAATTTTTGTAACCATCATAAAGTGGCCTGAGTAATGACACCATAGGCTTGCGTTACCTATAAAATATGAAATATTTTATTTAAAAAGGTTATATATTTGATAAAATGATACCATATTAATATATATACATGTAATAAGATATATTTCCCCATTTCCCTAATGTATTTTATTCTTTCTAGGTAGTTTTTCATTGTATGAGCGAACAATATTATGACTTGGTTATGTACTCACTTGAGTATATGTTGAATCCTAGTCATGATTCATGAACCATTTTATATTTAAAAGTGATGTGAATTTATATTAATGTTATAAACATTTATAAGGTTACTTTTTTTCCTTATTATACATAGCTAACAATATCCTTATACCCATACACCATCTCTATTTTTTGGTTGTGTTATGTTTGCCAAATAGAGACTAGTCCCTATAAAGGATTTATCTACTTAACATAATAAAATCTATTTTTATATAGAGTAGTATCACTTTTATTTATCTCTACTCTCTCTTTTATTATTTTTATAACCATTTTTAGATTAGATTTAAAAGTAATTTGAATTTCAAGTAGCTTTTAAAATCTTATCTAGATAATATGTTAATTGATTATCATTATTGATGCACTTTTAAATATAATGGATGAAATGGAAGTATTATTCAACTTAATTTAAAATTTAAAGTCTAAATTGGATAATTAACTTGGTGTATGATTCCTATTGTAAGTGTTTTAAACCAATAAACTCCCCTTGACTTGAAATAATCAATAATGTCCAATCGAGTGAGATCAATATGTTGAGACCTAGTAGATATAGACCTTCAGGATGTTATTAGAAGTAATTTTAGGAGAGGTTGGGTGTAATTATTTCACATATTATGGTTGGTGTGACCAAACCACACATTAATATATTAGTTGTAGAAGGAAAGTGTGAAGTCAAACTACTTTAGATCTAATATAACTTGTTTTGGTCATGAAGCCACCCTTTACACTTATATGAACTTTTTGTATACTTAAAATTCATGTCAAAATATTTTTACTATAATGACGGATTATATCAATTTAGATATTTTTTTTTTATATTGAGGTATTCTTGGTTTTAAAACTATAAAATAGGAAAATAACTATGAGGTTAAAGACTGTTGAGGGTGATTTTGATTTATTTCACCTTAAAGAGAATAGAAGAGATTGAATCAATAAAAGGAATTATAAAACTAGATAAATCTATTCATTAACCATCTCCACTATAGTTATAGTACCTTTCCTTAACCCCTTTGATTTTAATCAAAACCAACCAATGGTTAATCCTGATTGGCATGGATGAAGTATTTATCCTGCTAATAGTATAATAATTGCACATGATTTGTATAAAAATCTTGATAAATTATGTCCTAAGTGTGTTAATGGTGAATTAATAATAATATAAAAACATATCTAAACCTTTAAATATGACTTAGTTAGAACTCAAGTTCAATATGAAGGTCTTTCCTATAGATTATTCTAACACACTATAAGAATCAACATATGGTTGGTACTTAGGTCCCCCAAATGGGTTCATCACTTTTTGGGCCCATCTTGATAGTATATTTATCAATCATTTTAGAACACCAACTGACCTTATGATATTATACCATTAATTTCCATCTAAACATAGGGAACCAAATGGACCCATGAGTATTTTTAATAATCATTTCCACAAGTTATATAAAAGGTTCAAGGATCCCTATACATAAACATTGATTATTTTTAAATATACATATTTAAGATCTCTATATCTCAGGACATCTATGTTCCTTATTAGGACCCAAACAACACTCGCATATTTATATTTAACTTAAATTAATATGTTTGTATTAAATATAAAATGGTTCCTTAGGGATATGGTGCCTTCACCATACCTTCATTGGGGAAACTATGGTCCCATAATTATATTCCCTTGATCAATCATGATCTTATGTAAAAAAATCTAATGAATATAATTCTAGCGCATATGTATTCATGTCCCAATGTATTCTAAAATATATTTCCCTTGAATCACATGCTAAACAAATAGCCCTATGTGCCTCTAAATCATGTGTTGTCATATCCCATAAATAAGAAACTTGTTCATGTTGCATACAATAATACTTTCATGCCTAGTTTAATTAATTATGTTGTTCCTAATAATAATAAATAGTCCATCCTTACATTTATAAATGTTATTGCACAAGTGGAAATCTACTACCCCAAGCATGAAATAGCTAGAGTATTATTTTAAACCTAGGGGTAGGTAAGTTTCATTAAATGATCCATATATTAACCAATGACATCATTAAATTATGAAGGAATATACCTCAAAACACTAATAAAATTAAAAATAACAAACCCCAAAACATGAATTAAAAATTTTAAATAAAAAATAGGCAATGGGACACTATATCCAACAATGGAAACATGCCTATCCCTCACAAAAACACAAATCATAATAGTAATAATTCTTCAAACTTGGTGAACATGGATGATTTATCCTTACCCACATGGTGTAAACTAAAAAAAATACTTGATCATTCTATCATAGATTTTGTTGAGTTCATATTATCATCAAACACATTACAAAGGAGATGGATAACCTTGAGATAGTGCCTATACATTACAATAGTAACCCAAGCTAAATTGGAGATAGTCTAGACACTACTTTAGTTTTGTAAACTTATGAGTTTACATTTGAGAGTGATAATGAGCTTGAATATAACTTGTATTAATTAAACTGATTTAAATAATTTCAAATGGTAAATAATTACTAGTTGAGGAGTAAGTCACAAAGTACTCTGATTACATCTACTTTGAAAAAAATTGGGTTCCACCTATTGAAATATCAATTAATAATCCACTTGCACCCAAAGGGTATACTGAATCCTATCAACACAAAAATAATCCTACACCTTCATATATTGACAAACCTTGGGAACAAAACAAATTAAGATACAACATTATTCAAGACCTGAAGAACACTAAATCTAATATAATAATTTTTAATTTATTTTACATGTCAAACCAAAAGGACTTGCTTCTAAAATAATTATTTGCACCAAATGAGAATGAATCTAGTCAAATAACTAATACTCATGTTGTTATTTATAAATAAAAATCGAAACTCCTCCTTTTATACTAATGATTTGAATTTTTAGAAAATACTTAAATTTTTTTGTTGTTGACTCAAGTGCTTCATGAAACATCATGACTCATGCAATTTTTTAATAGCTAGGTTTGAATCCTACCAAGTCAAGTAGAAAGTTTATTCATCTAGATAGGTTATAAGTCAAGTTGGTTTGTGAACTCAATTAAATTCATTTGCAGTTGTATTTTGATCCATGTGTGTAACATTTCATTGAAATCTAGGTAGTTGATATTCCTAATGCATATGGCTTGCTTCTAAACAAATATTGGTTCACAAATATAAATGGTTATATGGTTATTGAATTATATCATATGTGGATTACATGGTGAATTAGGCCCATCTAGAATTGAAGATGGCCCACATGATCATGGAGTACAATAAGACAAATGAGATATTGTTTGAATATTTTGACTTGGATTTTATGCATTTAAAAAATAACAAGGTGCATATGGTACATCATTTATAAACATGATGACTATATAATAGCAATAAAAATTTAAATAACTTGATTATCTAGATGTGGAAGATATCTTATGTGAACCTAAAGTTCTTTTATTTCATGTTACTCCCTTGGTAATTGATAATGTGAAATAGAATAATCTATAATATAAAAAATGGTATGAAGGCTTAGAAGTAGGAAAGACTACCATTATGGATGGATGGATGCATACATATACTACTAAGGATCAAACTATAAGGTTATTATCAACTAAATATGAAATCATATCCAAACTAAAAATAGGAAAAATTATAAATAATCCAATATAGCCACAAGACCCACCTTTCAGAGTCCACTACACATAGTTGAAGATCACATAAGGACACTAAAATTGGATGGATCCAAGTCAAATGATTGGCGCAACACTAGAATATATCTCATCAACCCATGATGGATGTCATACTTAGTACCTTTATATTTCTCATTGACTTTCCCAAATAATGTTGATGAGTATGAAGCATTACTTCATGGCCTCCTATTTAATATATGAAAAAAGGTCAAGAACTTGAAAGTATTTAGTAATTCATAAATCATGATAAAGCAAGTTAGAAGCCACTATGATTATAATTAAAAGTATATTTCCAAATAATATATTAAAGTGTGGAACCTAATTGAATATTTCAATGCATTAAACATTTAAACATTACCTCAATGTAAAAATTACATGAAAAATGCATTGGCAACACCTGAGAGCAATTTTGAAACCATTATTAATTCCATGTTGATAATATTATCAATGGAATTAATATCTATTACTTTCATCCCTAGTAACATTTGAAACATCTAGGTATTCAATTATGATCAACATACCAATGATTTAATCATCAACATAGATGTATTTGAATCTTAGACTATAGATGAAGATGACAAAGAAGAGTTTTAACTAGATAAATGAATGATTAATTTTAAAACCAATAACATATTACAAATTATGATTTTTATATAAATATTATTCAACATGGACAACTAATGTGAGAAAGATATAACAACCATATCTAAAGGTATGCCACATGAACATTATAATATAGGCAATGCAGGTGAACTAAAACATGTGCTCTTAGGCACAACTTACACACAAAAAAAGATAACCAAGTATTTGTGAAGGGATTGAAGGAGTTTGGAGATACTATTTCATGGAGCTATGAGGATTTGAAGGTGTTCAACACTTCCATCCTTACTAATAAGATCCCTCTTACTACTAGTGTCAAACCATTTCACTAAAGATAAAGTCTAACCAATCCACTACTATAACCTTTGATATTTACAGAAGTATAAAAGATAATTTTATAAAAGATAATATTTCTTGTTAGGCACTCCACCTATGTGATTAATTTGGTGCTAGTTTGAAAAAAGAGTGGAGAGATCTAAATCTACACAGAGTTATAAAACTTGGAAAAAGATTAAAATAAATATAACTACCCGCTACTTTCACTAGATGAGGTTTTATAAATACTAAATGGCTCTTAAATGATGTCATTACTAGATGGATATTCAAGATATAATTAGGTGATAGTAAATTATGAGTACATAATCAAGACAACATATACAATTAAAAAGGTCATATTCACATATAAGAGGATGTCATTTGGCCTGATCAATATGGGTGTTACCTTACAATATACCATATACATTTAATTCAAAGACCTCATTAAAAAATTCATTGTCATATACATGGATGACTTAATTGTATTTTATAAGAACCTTGTTGTTCAAGTGAAAATATTGAGGATGCTTTTATAAAGATGTAGAGAGCTTAATATCTCCTTGAACCCATTAAAATTCATATACATAGAAAATGAAGGGAGGTTTCTAGGCCACATCATCCTAAAATGGGATATCTCCATAGATGCAAAAAGAGTTAAATCCATTATGAATATCCCTTTGTATGGTACTAAGAAGGAGATAAACTCATTATTTGAAAAAGTCAACTTTTTAAGTAATTTCATCTTAGGATTTATAGAGATTATTTGACCCTTGAACAATATGTTGAAAAAAATTTCCAATATCAAATAGATAACTAAATCGCACATGGATTTTATTGAGTTAAATAAATAAATTACCAACATGATAATTCTCATAAGTCCATATTACATCCAAACATTCTAAATTTACTCCTTCACTTTAAATAATTCAAGTTTTGTAGTCCTAAAATTTAATAAAGAAGATGGAGATATGATACCTATCTTATTTAAGATTTCACTATAAAAATGCTAAAATTAGAAATTCAAAAATTGATAAATAATATTTTTCATTGATTATTTGTTAAGAAGTTTTAAAAGTACATCTTGAAAAACAAAATGTTTATTCTTATGCCTACCTAGCTATTAAAGCAATGTTGATGCAAAATGAGCTAGGTGAATGACATGAAAATTAGATGAAATTTTTTCAAGAGTTAAAATTCAAAATCCAAATAATGTAGATTGTGAAAGATCAAATACCCAAAAAAACAATGGTTGAAGTGGAAAAATGGAATATTTTCCAACATTATGTAGTGTAAAACATCACTATTGATTATTTATACAAGGATGGCCTATTTTTTTTCAATAATGAATGTCCAAATCATATTAAATCAAATAAAATAAGATCATTGTGCTTGAAAAATAGCCATTTAATGATCAAATAAATCATACTATAAAAAATAAATCATGAAGGCACATATATGAGGTGATTAAATAAATAAGAAACAACTGAGGTGATAAATGACTTCCATGGGAAGTATGGAACTAGACATAGTTCCATTAGTGATATAGCTCATCAATTATTCACATGCTCACATGAGATGTCATACCTACCAAGTTTCTATATATAGATAGTGCACCCCAACCATTCCATTACAACCAATTAAAGAGGTTTAATCATTCCCAAAATGGGAAATGGAATTTTTTAGATCCATCAACAATAATTCCTTATCTAGACACAAGTTTATCCTTAGAACAACTAACTACTATACCCATTGGATGGAAGATTACACTTTCAATAATTGTACAACTAAAATAGTGATCAGTTTCCTTGAGGACAACATTTTTACCATGTTTAGTGTGTCATTTGTTTTGGTATGTGATAATGGTCCTAAATTATCCTCACTATAATTATTTGAGCAGGAATATTAAAATTAGGTAATCCTTAAATTTATATCCAAATTTTATCTACAAGGAAATAGGTTAGCTAAGTCAATGAATAAAAATTTGCTTGATGAAATTTATAAGTTTAAAAGTAGAATCCTAGAGACTGACATGATATTTTAAGGTTTGAATTATGGTCTAATAGGACCATAATTAATTATTATTTAATTACTTACTCATATCATATAGTTTATGATGAAGATCCCATTTTCCTAGTAAACCTATAAATCCCAACTTTGTAATTCATGAGGGACCACCTAAATGTTGAAAATAAAATAGAGGCTCATCTCAACCTGATGAATTTAGAATAAAAATGCGATACATATCTCCTCAAATTTAGAAAAAATCAAAGAGTTTTCAATAATTGGCTAGAAAAATGAGGTAAAACAAAATCCTTTTAGATCTTTGATTTATTCCTTCTTTAGGATAAGGCTCATGAAAAGAAGGGTCAACATGGAAAATTCAATACACTTTGGTTATGACCCTTAATTGTTTTTAGAATATTCAGTGAGAATTATTTTCACATAAGGTGTCTAACTAGTGTGGTTTTTCCATTACCTATAAATGTTTATTTCCTCTAACACTAATTTAAAGCTTGAACTAACTTGGGATGGTCCTGTAAATAGTGGATTTTCTATTTTACTATTTTACTTTTCATTTTCATTTTCTATTTTTAATTTTTAGTTTAGGTCTACTTTCTTTGTTTTTATAATTATATCATTGGGCAAATATTACCTTTTGTTTGACATGGTGATCTTGGTGATGCCTCTATGTATACCATAGGTGCTCTTAGTGTTTAATAGCACTTCTCATTTTAGAATTCTAGGAATTCATGGCATGAATAGTAGGTTTTGGTAATTTAGTTACCTATGGTGAAGTAGAGGTAGAGAAAATTGATTGTTCCACAAATTTTCATTGATTGGTGGTTGTAAACCACCATGGTCATTGTGACTTTTGAAGTATCTGTGATAATAAAAGTGAATTATGATCAAATTTCTAAGCTAAAAGCTAATATATATGAATATTTACAATGGGATCTAAACTAGATTGATATGGTTAAAAAAGGAGTAAAAATAAAGGGTAGGGTAAAAAGGAAGTGTGTGATTGATGGTCTTCATATTAAACATAATGACAAGGCTAAAATTGCAATCAAATATGCATTTAACTAGTACACAATGCAAAATAACATAAGCTCAAATTTCACCATACACTATGAAAACTTCTAAGGATGATATGAAAGCATATAAGTAAGAACTAGATTTACTTTAACGATTTGTTACCAAATTAAAATAACATTAACACATTTGAATACAAAACAAATGAAATAATGAAAATATAATATCCTTCAACTAATCTAGCATAAGCACAAATTAATAATCCTTTATCAAAAATACAAGATTAGAATTCATAAAAGCCATTGAAATTCAATATTTACAACCAAAAATAAAGATAAAATCCATATTAATAATTGACACAACAAATCTAGACAATCTTTATATAATTTCTTGATTGTATTAATTATTCAAAGTATACAAATTTTTCTCAAAAGTATCTCTCTTGTAAAATGGAAATACTACCCTTTATATAAGGACAAAGAAGCATAAAAATTAGTTACAATATACAAATGTGCAAAGATAAGGATAGTTGTCCTTTATAATTCTAAAATACTTTTTCTTTTATAAATGGATTGAATTAGAGGAAAATACAATGACAAATTATCATATGCCTTTACAAAAGAATATTCCTCTTTCAAAGTGATACAAAGTTTGAAAAAATGGAATTTTATTTAGCTAGTTGGTGGGCCTTGCACCTGATAAATCATTTATTTCTACTAGAGGATGTTCATGGACTTTTGGTGTTTCTCATTGACTAGCTCCAAGTTCACAGTTAGTTTTAGGAGACACCCTTCCTCTTATTCAGCTAGCTCATTCAATTCCCTATTATTTATAGCCACTGCATCCTCAATGATTTTGGCCTTAGTGATCCTTTCTCCTATATTAAATATCATATCCCAGATCCTACTATTGTCTACCCCAGACTAGCCTTGAACTTTACTTCTTATTTCTTATGTCACTAAAGTATCCCTTTGTTTAAATTCATCATCTTTCATGATGCCTACGATAGTGGGTTATGAAGGATTGATGAGAATTGTCCCAAGGAGATGTTAAATCCTTTCTATGAGCTCTTTATAATCCTTAATGAGTCTCTCTAAATCCTTTGACCAAGCACACAAACTCTAGACTTTGTCAACAACAATTCCAAGAATTTTATTCAAATGTCCTAAATTAATTGTTTTAAACCCAGGGAACTAAATTTCAACTCGTATGTTGATTAAACCTATTATTTTATCCTCTAAAGCTTAACATTGGGCTATTTACCTTTAAAAACTATGTTCTACTATGCCAATATACTCTACCTCAACTTCATTATTTTTAATGCATCAAACACGTCATAGAAGGATTCATATACCATCTTGATTATTACCTTTGGTACTAATAACACTGCTTGGGTCTCTAAATTTTCCTTTTCCTTCTCCAAATCATATATTATTTTCTTCATACCCCTGATGCCTACTCTAACCTAAGCTGAATGAGCCTAAGATAGGCTTTTTATGTCTTGTTCATGGATGGGGAGCTCAATAATTTAATTTCCCCCAACAAGAGTTAATCTTAAAAATCCCAATCTTTTGAAATATGAACTCTTTAGTCCCCACCATGGGATTTATATTTGTCACTCTTTCTGAGCCTATTATATCATGATTGAATTATATAGTCATAGTCAATTTTATGTACTTTGGAAGTTCAAGAGCCTCCATTGGGATATTTATTAAAGCTCCTGGAGTCTCTATATGCTTGAAATCTCACCCTATAATGGTCACTATTATTCTCTCTTCTTCTTACATAATAAATTCCATTATCTATGGCTTGATATCATTATGTACATCAATATTAATAGTCTTGGTCAAGGCCCATGAGTCATGTCAGGTAGGGATTTTATACATTTTCCATAGATAAACCAATCAAGGATGATTGGTCCATGGATGGGGCATTCATCACTGAATAAGTTGATTTCACTTGTATGGTGAGTGAAAGTCAACTTGCGCTTCTTTTGAAAAACTATGACTAGTACCCATTCTACCTTTCTCTTCCTTAGTGGTGTTACTGGGACTACATCCAAGGTAAGTTCTTTCCCTTTTTCTTTCTCAACCACCTCTATTTGGGATTTTGACTCTTTAAAATGTTCTTCCTCTTAATTAGACCCATTTCCTTAGGAAAGACCTTGAGGTCATCCTCCACTATCTCATCATCTTGCAGGGCAATCATGTCTAGGAATTCAATAGGGGATGCTAGTCTTTGAGGTAGGGTTTAGGATGAGTGTCCCTCACTAGGTCTTTATTATAGCTTTTCCTTACTAGGACCTTGTTTAATTTGTGTTTCAAGATTTTTCCCTTTTATTTTTGGTTACTCTTGAGGGGGATTTAAAGAGCTGGGAAATAAATAGTAATATAGGGGCCCCATTTGTCATATATCTCTAGGGGGATTATGATTACTGGCTAATCTATGTTCATGTTTAATTTTAGGTCCCTTAATCCTAGATAATATTTAATAAAAATTATTTCCTTTGATGTGTAAGGTGTCATAGACATTAATCTAGTGCTCATATACTCACTTAGGCAATTGCTAAGATTTCAAATGTTTGGAGACCATACCACTAGGCTCCCACTATTTCAGCTCATCAAGCTATAAGTTAAAAGATTCGCTATGCCTGGATATAATACTCACTTGATCCCAAATTTAAAGCATAGTAATACCAATGGTCAAAGGAAAGGGATTAATGAGGCCTTTTATCTTATCCTTTCACACTCTATCCATGCCATGAAGTTGGTATGTAATTTCTTGCTTTTCCAACTTGATGGGAATATAGATGAGAAACTTGTAAGGTTAAACTAAAATCCCTTTAATTTTGATCACTGTACAATTTAGATACAACTAGACATCTCTCATTAGATATACATATTTATTGATTAGAGGGATAATCTTGGGCATGGGGATCCTTGTAATGGATTCTAATAAAGTAGGATAAGCACAATCATAAATGAATTGCATGTTGTGTCTATATTTAAAAATGTGTAGATTTGAATAGTGGTAGGAAACTATGAATCTTTCCTCAGGTGACCAATTTTTGATATAAGGGATCTTGGTGGAGGTTAGCAAGGCATCCAGTAGATAGGACATCATGAAGAATTGGTTAATACTTTTCTTCTTAATGGCTATGAATTGTCATTCTAGATAGATGTTGATTATCTCTATTATTAGGGGAATGAGCTCTTTCTCTACCAAAAAGTATATGTATGACACTGAACTCATACTGATACAAGTGGTTAAAGGGACTCTAGATATTCTATTCAATATATTCATAATTACCCTAACCCCCTCTCTAAATTTGGAAACTAGGATATTGCTAGTAGAGTCTCAGATCGCATGGTTCCCCTAGAGCAACTATGGCCTAAGGATGGTGTCTAAATCATTATTTCCAATGCATTCCTTAATGGTGTGCAAGTCTACTTGGGTTTTCTAAAGTTTGTAGTAACTCTCAAAGTCTAATAGGTAAATGTATGAAATTATCCTAAAGGTCCTTTCAAGAATAATCCAACCTTGTTCAATTCTAAAATATTTTAAAATAGGAGCAAGGATGTCAATAAAATGGATTACCTCAATTTTGATGGTAGCATGGTGGAAATTGGCCATTTGGACTACAACTAGGTCATAGTATCTTATAATCATAGTAGTAATATTTTGTTTCTCTTTCATGATATGCTACATCTCTTTAATGGTCCAAAAGAGTTTGGACTAGTTCCTATTACCCATGTTCAATGTTGCAGTGTCTAGATCTATGTATTTGAAGACCCTCCCTTCATTATTTGTAGATAGATACAATTCTATCTCATCCCTATATTCATTCATGCCTCAGATTTGATTTTGAACTTTACCATTATACATTTGAATTTTTGAGCACACAAGATCTTTTTTGTCATTTTAAGCTTATATGGTGCTTATTTAGAATCTATCTAGTAACTTTCATGGCATTTTTCATAAATGGCTTCAAATCACTAACCATTTTTATTTAAAATTTGCCTTTTACTTCATGTCATCATATTATTACCCATTGATCAATACAAGTCATTGATCATGATCAAGGATTTTGAATGTCATTGGCCATATTTGCATCAATACTTATGGTTGTTCCACTTGGCATATCCATGGGTTTTCTAAGCTCTATATCCTATATCAGTCATATATCAAATGTGCATCTACCATGTTTCAATATCGTGGGCTCTTAGAGCTTTATTAAATAGTCTTTAGTGATTTCACACCATTAGATCATCTGAGGCTGATGAAGTGAGGTTTATTAATCTTACAAGATGCACAAAATTTAATTAGTACATGGTCATATAAAGGGACTTATTATAAAATATTTTAATCTATGTTTATTTCATGTTAATAAGCATGCCATAGAGTTAGGCTAAAATATTGTATGCTAAGTTTTAAAGCATGATATCAAATGATCCCTTGAAAGTTATAAAACATGCCCCTTTATATAAGTAAAATTTTAGAAGAGATTGAATTTTATGGCTTAAAAAACATTTTTTACAACCTCATGGATGTCAAATGATGTTTTTGAGAATCTCAAATTTAATGTTGTGAATATCCTTAGGTTTTTTGGGCTTAAACTTGATAGTCTTTTGGACATCAAGGAATACCTCATGGCTATCCAATGACGGTAATGAGAATATGAATTTTAATCTCATCAAGTTCCTACATTCAATAGATCTTAGATTCAATTTGATCTATCCAATTGAGAGCCATGATGAGGTAAGAGCCATTCAATCAAGATATGAGTGAGTGCATGCCATTGGTATAGGGTTCTATTAGCATTAGGATTCAAACGTGGGAGTGCCACATGGTGGATTTATAGGGTTCCTAGGCTTTGATCCTATTGACCCTATAGATGACTTGTAGGTCATTAATCTTTGTTCAATTCTCCAAGGTGATGAAACTTGTCATCCTTTTGGAATTCCTTTAGCCTTTGACATTTTAATGTTGTCTTCAGTTCGTTGGATCTATTTTGGGTGAGTGGTCATAAACTATTTATTTTGATCTAGACACTTGTACATGATTGGCTATTTTAAATAATTGAAGATGAAACCTAAGTTTTAGCCTAATTTCTTGTTGCATTAAGAAATATAATGAGGCCTAATGTAAAAACTTAGGCTTAAGCTTATGTTTAATAATGGGCCCCATTTAACCTTGGGCAATCTCACATTATCCGATCTTTGATTCTACTTAAGCATATGTCATTGATCATGATCTTTGTGATGATGTAGGATTGATCCAAAGGGTGGAGGCTTTAGGATATTTTGGCTTCCTTCACTTCATCTGATCAAGGGGGTGATGAAGTAAGAGCCATTAGATCTATAAAAGGTTAATGTATTTAAGTTAGGATTCAAGATGAAATAAGAACATAGGCTAAAACTTTAAGACTAAAGTCTCATTCATGTTAATAAACATGAATGACACCTTATATTTAATCATTTAGGATAAATAGGTAAGAAATGGTACCATGTTATAAAATATAAAATGACCTGCTAGTATGAAAGTTAGACTTGGTTAGAAATAAAGGAAACAAAAAAGGGAAAATAATGAAAAGGGACCAAGAATGATTTTATTCTATGGTTTTTTCATGTTATGAAACATGACTAATCCTTAGAATAAAATTAAGATTAAGTAAAAATTATAATTATTCTCACGAAATGCATTCTCATCAAATGTAAATTTGAACCAATAGTTTATGTTAGGGATATTTAAAGGAGAGATTTCAGAATAAGAATGTAGGTTTGAGTTTTCACAAACCAAAGGCTAGTGAAATCTTCAATAGAGTCAATATAAAAACTCTATGTATGATCCATCAATAAGAGATCCATGAAACCTACAACCTTAAGACATGAGTACCAATTATTAACAACATTAGGTAAGCTCAAAGTAGAATTAAAAGTAAATATGCCATTTTTATCAAAGTAGATGATCTTCAAATTATGGAAATGATTCAATAACATCAATTTTTCAGTGCTAAGGTTTAAAGTATCTCAAGGGTCCCAATTTTCAAAAAATGGTGGTATGTTTACCTCAACAATTGGTAATTTTTGGGGTAAACATAACAATATGTTATAACCTATAGACTGTGTTCTAGATAGATAACTAGGTCAATTATCCTACTTGATTAGTACCATTTTTAAGATATATTCATGGTCGAACAAGCCTTGCAGATGTAGGATTGGGATAAAATATCAAAACATAGCCATGATTTATGTGTGCTTTGATTTCACTAGCTATTTTCTATGGAATTTAGGAGATAACTTCTAAGTTTCATGTCTTTAATCACTAACACTGACTTGGAACATGTTTAGATATTCATGAAGCACCATGATTCTAGTTTAGGGAATGTTTGGGCATTGCTCTACTACTAGCTAGGCATCCATATCCTTGATAGAGATACCACAAGCTCCTATTAAGTCCTTTTTCCTTTGCCATCTAGGCATCCATAGACTTTGTAGAGATTGTTAGAGTCACCTATGCTTGAAAAACTCTTGATTTTTCACTAAATTCTTATTTTTATATATTTTAGATCTTTTATGCTTTCATTAAGGTTGGGAACCAAGGTATCTAGTTTAGGGACTTGATCAAGTGTTTGATCCTCAAAAAATCAACTATGGTTATAAGCACTATCCCAAGTAAGGATGTTTGTTAAGTATAATTATGATTATGCCTTAATAGATTAACCTTTCATATTATAGGTGAAAATATTGTTAAAACTAAATTTAGGTCAAGACAATGTTTAAGCTCTCATGGAATAGTTGGCCTCTTCCATTAGTCTTTATAAGTTTCTCCAAATCATAACATTAGACTCATATCTTAGACTCATGGTAAACATATGTATAAGGTTCATACCCACATTCTTGAACTTCAGAGTTTCAAGTAAACTAAATAAAATTTGAGTTGAGGTTTATCTAAAAGGACTTATTGAAATCAAGGAACAAGGCAACAAAAGCAAACACACAACAAAATTTGAATAGCAAATGGAAAAAGAGAATAAAATAAATATATACATGTTTATGTAAAAATGAGGGATAATAATCAAATAACTAAAGTAAACTAACTAGCCTACCTACAATAAGTCTAACCATCTTACTAATTTACTCCATGAAGACCTTAGGGGGCGTAGTAGAGAAGTAATGCTTGAGGTAATACCCATTCGTGGGTAGTGTGAACTCTACTCCTTGTAAGTCTTTGAGTCTAAATGTGTTATCTCCAAGCATGTCTACAATATAATAGGGTCCAATCCATAGAGGTGTAAACTTTCCATGCTTATCCTTAGGCTTAGATGGTTTGTCCCAAAGGAGAACTAAATCCCCTTGTTTAAACACCTTGATCTTTGATATCTTTACAAACAACCTCTTTACTATGGTATGATGTCTAGTAAAAGTAGCAAAAGTATTTCATCATGCATCTTCCATCTATATAATGTCTAATATACTTGATTTTGAAATTTCTTGATCCTCCTCCATATACTCTTGCATAAAACTATAGTTTGTAGTTTGAGTGTGATGGGGAATATATGATACTAGACATATACCAAAAAGAAATGAGATACTTTAAGATCCTACTTGAATCTTATTCTATCAGCCCAAAGGGCATCTTTGAGAAGCTTATGCCATGTTCTAGGTTTGTCTATAACATAATTCTTAATGGATTTTATCAAGTTCTTGTGTGTTGATTTAGAAACTCCATTACCTTGAGGTTAATGGTTTTATGAGAATTTAAAGGTTATGATATTATCATATGTGAATTTTATAATCTCTATGGATATGAATGCAACCCATTATCACATACTAAAGAGACTAGAGTTCCAAATTTGGTGCATATGTTTTCTTCTAAGAAATTGATCACTTCTTTAGTCTTGTATCATTTGGTTCCTATAGCTTCAATCCACCTTATGCAATAGTTAGTAGCTATCAAAACATACATTTTACCTTATAAAGAGTTGTGGCTGATTACCCCTTCAAATTCCATCCCCTATTTGACTAAAGGTTTGTCAACCATGACTAGTTGTAAAGGCATTACTACGTTGGGCTCCTTTGTGTTGAATATCTGGCATGAATGACATTCCCTTACATGCCTATGAGCATCCTTGAAGATAGTGTTCCAATAGTAACCAACCCTAAGAATCTTGTGGGTTGTGGTTCTCTTTAATGGATGCCCACTTCCTAATTTTTCATGTAAAGGGATCATTATTTTAGTGGCTTCTTCTTTGGAGACACATCTTAGGTACACACCTTCAAAGTTTTTTTAGTACAAGATCCCATCCTTGATTAGATAATGAGTTACCTTGATCCTCAAAGCTCTTTTATTTTCCCTGGTTAGCCCTATATGAAAAGTTCAATTAATTATTAAATAAATCATGTAATCATACCTTAACCCCTTACTTGTTTTGAAGTCTTTATTTATATGTCATACTCTTGGAGAACATACACCCATTTACCTCTTCATTCCCTAAGTTCACACTAGTTTACCATTATCCTAGTATTTGGATCTAGTAGAATAACATGCACATTATTCCTAAAAATGTAGTTCCTAAATTTTTCTATAGATTTAACTAATGCAAAAGCTTTGTTATCAATCAAGGGATAATTTAACTCATAATATTTTATATTAGTAATTATATGGTCAAATCCTTATATTTTTTGAGTTAACAAAGCAATAATAATGTGGTCAGAGGAGAAAGAATAGAGGTAAAATTCATTTGAAAATTTAGGACTTATTAATATTGGAGCTTGGTTTATTGCATTTTTTATGTCCTCAAAGGCCTTCTTCAACTCTTCATTCCATGAGACTTTGGCATCCTTCTTTAGCATGTAATTAAATGGTTTGAAAATCTCTGCAAAGCCATAAATTAACTTTCTCAAAATGTTTATCTTGCCAAAAAATTATTTTAATTCCTTTTTACTATTGGGAGGCTCTATCTAGGATATAGCTTCCACTCTTTCAGGGTCTATGGAAATTCCATCCTTCATGATGACATGGCTAACAATTTACCTTTAGTAACACAAAAATTCTCTTCTTAAGGTTAAGAGAGATTCCATAACTTTTGTATCTTTCAAATACCTATTGTTAATGCATGAAATGGTCTTCCCTATTAATGGAAAAAATAGTTAGATCATCCTTGTAAATTATAATACACTTACCAATCAGGCCTTGGAAGGCATGGACCATGGCCCTTTGAAAAGTGGCTCCTTCATATACCAATCTAAAAGGCATTCTATTATATGCAAACATGCCCCACTTAGTGGTGAAAGTTGTCTTCATCCTGCCTTCTTTGTCAACCAACACTTGGTTGTATCCTAAAAACTATTAAGAAAATACATCATGGCTAAACTTGAAACAATTTGTATTACCTAATCAATAGAGGGAAGAGAATAATTATCATTTTATATTTATTATTCAAATATCTAAAGTCAATACATAGCCTAATATCACCATTATTCTTTCTAACTAGCACCAAATTGGCCATCAAGATAGAGTGCCTAATGGGAAATACAATTCTAGCATCTAGAAATCTCTTAACTTCTTTGAAGATCATAAGCTCTAAAATATGATTCACAGGTCTTTGTTTCTACCTGAAGGGTTTACAATTTTCCTTGAGAGGGATAGTATGAGTGATGACTCTTGGGTTAAAGATATTCAAGTCATCATAAGACTAGGCTATGGCATCCTTATATTTTGTCTTTAGCTCTTTTATTCTTAGAAATTATGCCAACTTTTCCAACATTGACCAAATGAGGTTGGCCTTGAGGTCCAAGATCAACATCATTATAGTCCTTCCCACTTAATTTGGGAACCTTTGAAGCTTTAACCAGCTTTTTTGTGATGAAATAGCCTCTTTAAGGCAATTATCCCCTTAGGTATCTTATTTTCATTCAACTAAATGACTGTACCATCAAAATTTCCTTCTCTAAATACATTCTCATCAACCTCATCAATGATTTGAGCTTCAAGTACTCCCAAACTAGTCATAAATTTTAGGATTTTTTGGTCATCACTAAAGATCTACAAATGGTTCACATTTTTTGGGATAGAAAGGCAAGGTATAAGCTCTATACTAAACTTAGGTGAATCTTCATCTAGTATGACATTAGATAAAACATATTCCAACTCATTAGTAGATTTATTTTATTCCCTAGGGATAGAAACAATGTTGAAGGAATATAAATATTCCACAAGACCCTAGACTATAAGTTTATACCTCTTGAGGTATACCAACTTGAATTTATAGTTGCTTCTCACTTCGTTCACTACTAGTTCTGAATGACCATAGACCAGTAGTTTTTTTACCTTTTTTATGGTAAAATGAGGGATTCATATTCTGTAAGGTTTTAGATGCAAGGGAATTAGAGTCTATAATAAGCATGATGTTTCTCACCAATAGGGATAGTTAGAACAATGCCTACCCTAGATCCAGCATCACACCTAGCCCAATCAAAATGTAATTTCCATAACCTAGGCATAACATTAGAAGGCTTAGGATCACAAACTTTGGAAGTCTCTAGGGTGAAATCCCTTAAGTCTAAATCAATTATTTTGACCCTTTCATTGAAAACATTATACTCAATGATAATGTGTTTCATTATTTTATATTTTTCAACCATGATTTGGTTGGGAAATCCTTTCTAAGGTAGCCATAGGTGTGAACAATCAGTAGACATATATCCATTCAAATCCTTTGTCCACTCTCTACTAAAAATTAGTCCATTTTCATTAGGGATATCTACCACTTAGATATCAATAAATTATTGAACCCTTAGCTCAAAATCCAATTTCATGTGGACATTTATCAATTCTCCAACCACCTTGACCTTAGACTTAACTAATTAGGTGAAAACCCTATCAAACTTAAGGGGGGTCAAGATAAGATATTTACAAACACATAAAATAATGATATTGGTAGAGGCACTAGAATCCAACAAATAATTATGCAAGTTTTTACAAAACATTATAAATATAAGTAAGAAGGGTGGAGAATCTATTTTGTGTTTATACATGGATATAATTGCATTATCAGTCTAGGATATCTTGATAGGTTTATTGGGAAAGGATTATATAAATAGATCCCTTTTTTATATGATTTTTGTCAACTCATATAAGGTAATATTGGCTTTGATTTTGTTCATGTCCTTTGCAATGTTATAACTAGTCCTATTGGAAGAATTATAAGTATCAACAATAAGTTTAGAGGTACTTCCCTTTGGAGGCTCTAGATTATTATCTAAATTGCTATCTAGAGAAGTACCAAAGTAATTTGGAGGGGTATAAGAAGTTAATGGCTACCTCTATTCTCTACTCCTTAGAGGGTATGTCTTCTTCAAGAACTTCTAGAAGGCATGGACTTCTTCAGGAATATCATCTAGCTCATGTCTTCTTGGAAGGGGAAATCAAATGTATCCACCATGATGGTCTGGTTAGTAGGTTTAACACCTAAATTAAATACACCATTATCTTTTTCAGGCACTACCTCAAAAGTTTCTAACTCTTCTTGAAATGCCTCAAAAGCTTTATGAATTTCAATGCAGTCAATCTCACCATGCTTAGTAGTATAATGGACTCTACAATAATCAGGGAAAGAAAGGTCAATGAGATTAATATCCATAGTATTTTTTTAAAAATATGGTTCATTATTCTTATTATTGTGTAAAATATCATTATTGAGCCTATTATTAGGTCTATTAAATCTTTAAAAAGAGAAAATCTTACTAAAAGTCTCTCTAGTGTTACCAGCCTAATTTTGTAGTTAAAGGAAGTCAGTGATCAGTTTTTGGACCATTTTTAGAATGGAGTCATTCTCATTTTTTGGACATCTAAGTTAAAAACTTGGTTTTTATTGATACCAGTGGCTAGTACCAAAGTCCTTTGATCAGTTGTATTGAATCCATTATTAGCAAGGTAGTTTATGAATCCCAAATTTTCATTAGGAGCAACATGTCTTAGATGTAATTGATTCAAATTTGGGAACTCATTAAGAGTAAGCATATTATATTTATTATTTGGAAAGGCATTCAAATTAGCCATATGTAGATTGACATTAGGAATAGAGTAGGCCATCTGACCTTAAGGTTGCATCTAGTCATTTATGATCATATACTCAACATAGGCTAAATCTAGTGTGTTTATTGGACCTACAACTCTCTTGATGAACACTGAGGTCATGAGATCAAGAACATATTTATATATTTCTAGGGCCAAGGCTTGATCAAGTCTATAAGGGTTAATGGTCCTATTTTACATATTTTGAAATCTAGAATTGAAATATCTTATGGGCTCATTGGCATCCCTTTTGAAGGTGATAAATTTATAGTATAGGACACAGGGGCTAATGATCTTACCAAATTGGCAATGAAGATGTTATTAAAATCATCTCAAGTGGTGATGCAGTCATTAGGTAGGTTTAAGAACCATTTATATGTAGTATCTTTAATGTAAAAAGGAATAATATACATGCTACATCATCATGGTTTACATTCAATAATCTTAATGTAGCCTTAAATGATTTAACATGTTCTTCTATTGTTATAATGCCACTAGGATTAAAAGTTGGCAAATAATTTTTAGAATTGTTATGGAGATCATAAATTTCACCTTGTAAATTGATAAGAGAGATTCCCAACCAAGCCATACCTTTAGGAAGATTGAATGTACGAGTACCATATAGTTGTAAAGTTGGCAAAGACTTTGAATGCCTCTATCCACCTTTGTCTCATCTCATTTTCTAATGGACTTCCAAATCAATCAGAGGTTCTCTTAAACCTACCTAATGACTATAAATATTATCTTAAGTAGAGGTGTGATCTAGTTCAAATTATAGGTAGTTTTATCTTGAAGAATTGAGATCTTGTTTGAATTATAATGTATCAAACCAACCTTAAAAAGAATGAGTATCAAATTTGTACACTAAGCTAATCTTACAAAGTTTTATGTAAAGAAAAACAAAGGGCACCAATATTTAAATATGTTAGTTAAATATGTGTCTAATTACACAAATATGATATATCTTTACAATTCCAAGCTCAAATAAACCAAAATCTATGAAAGATATACCAACCTTTGATTAAAACAAGCTATTCTAACCTCAAGTATTGTGGATTTTAAGATCTTAAGCTATCTTTAGCAAAATTAAGCATTGAACCTCAAATATCTTTGATCTTTGTTTAAAGGAAACACAAAGATGATTTAAAGACCAAAGATCAATGATATTTATGCTTTTGAGCACAAAATTGTGTAAAAGTGCAAATATAACACCAATCTTAGATCAAACATACTAAAACTAGAAAAGATTCAACAAAATCACAAGCCCCTCCTTCTAGCACAAACAGAGCTTCTCTTGTTGATTCCTCTATGTGTATCATAGGTTCTCTTAGTGTTTAATAACACTTCTCATTTTATAAGTCTAGGAATTCATGACATGAGTAATAGGTTTTGATAATTTAGTTACTTGTGATGAAATACAGGTAAAGTAAATTGATTATTCTACAAATTTATGTTGATTGGTGGTTGAAATCCACCATGGTCCTTGTCAATTTTGAAGTATATATGGTAATAATAGTTAATTATGATCAAATTTCTAAGTTAAAAGTTAATCTATATGAATATTTACAATAAGATCTAAACTAGAGTGATTTGGTTAAAAAGGAGAAAAAGGAAAGGGTAGGGTAGAAAAGAAGTGTGTGATTATTGGTCTTTGTCTCAAACATCATGATAAGGCTCAAATTTTGACCAAATATCCATTTAACTAGTATACAACTCAAAATAGCATAAGCTAAAATTTCAACATACACCAAGAAAACTTCTAAGGATGATATGAAAGCAAACAAGTAATAACTATATTTACTTTAAAGATTTGTTACCAAATTCAAATAGCAATAACACATCTGAATACAAAACAAATGAAATAAATAAAATTTAAGATCCTTCAAATAATCAAATATAATAAAAAATTAGCAACCTTGTATCAAAGATGCAAGTTCAGAATTCATAAAAGTTATTCAAATTCAAGACTTAGAACCTATAATTGAGAGAAAATCCACATTAACAATTGACACAACCAATCTGGACAATCTTTAGAGAATTCCTAGATTGTATTAATTTCTCAAAGTATACAAATTTTGTTCAAAATTATCTCTACTATAAAATGGAAATTTTGCCTTTTATAAAAGGATAAGGAAGCATATTGATCAGTTACAAGATACAAATGTTCAAAGATAAAGATAGTTATCCTTCTTTACAATTATAAAATACATTACATTTGTTTTTCCAAAGGGACTAACCTAGAGGCAAATACACTAACAAACTATCATATGCCTTTACAAAATAATATTCCTCTTTCAAAATATTACAAAGTTTTACAAAATGGAATATTACGTAGTTGGTTGGTGGGTCTTGTTCCTAATAACTCACTTGTTGCTACTAGAGGATGTTCATGGTTGTTTGGTGTTGCTCATTAACTACCTCCAATCCCATAATCAATATTAGGAGACACCTTTCCTCTTTATCATCTAACTCATTCAATTCCTTATCATTTTTGGCCATGGATTTATTAATGCTCTTGGCCTCAGTGATCCTTTCTCGTACATTAAATATCATTTCCAAGATCCTACTATTATCTACACTAGACTGGCCTTGACCTTTAATTCTTATTTCTTGTGTCACTAAATTAGCCCTGTGTTTGAATTCATCATCTTTCATGATGCCTAGTAAAATGGGATATGTAGGGTTAGTGAGCATTCTCCCAAGGATATGTTCAAACCTTTATTTTAGTTCCTCACCATCCTTCAATATTCTCTCTAAATCTTTTGACCAAACACACAAACTCTAGACTTTGTCAACAACAATTCCAAAAATTGCATTCAAATGTCCCAAACTAATTGTTTTGAACCATGCAATCTAAATTTCAACCTATATGTTAATTAACCCTATTATTTTATCCTATAAAGCTTGACATTGGGCTATTAGACCCTTAGCCATTGTGTTTTACTGTGCCAATGCACTCTACCTCAACTTCAATATTTTTAATGCATCAAACATTTCATATAAGGATTCATTTAACATCTTGATCATTGACTTTAGTACTGATAACACTACTTGGGTCTCTAAATTTTCATTTTCCATCTCCAAATTATATATTATTTTCTTCATACCCTTGATGCCTACTCTGACTTGAGTTGAATGAGCCTCAACTAGGATTTCTTCATCTTCCTCATGGATGGGAAGCTCACCAAGATGTTTTATCCTAATTATAATTAAGCCTACAAATGGATCAACCTTTTGAAATGTGAACTCTTCAATCCCCACCATGTCTTTTCTAGTTTTCACTCTTTCTAAGCATATTGTCTCAAGATTGAATTGTATAGTGGTAGTTGGTTATGTGTACTTTAGAGGTTTAGGAGCCTCCATTTGGGTGTTGCTTGAAACTCTTAGAGTCTCCATTTTATTATTATCTGACCCTATAGTGGTCGCTATTATTCTCTCCTCCTCTTTCATTAACACCCTTATCCATGTCTTTATATGATCATGTATATCAATATTAATAGTCAGAATCAGGGACCATGAGTGGTCCTAGGTAGTCATTTTATACATTTTCCATATATGAAACAATCAAGGATGATTGGTCCATGGATCAAGAATTGATCACTAAATAAGTTGATTTTAGTTATAGGGTGAGTGAAAGTCAACTTGGGATTATTTTACCCAACTGGGATTATTTCTAATTCTACCTTTCTCTTCCTTAACAGTGTTACTAGGACTAGATCCAAGGCATGATCTTTCCATTTTTCTTTCTTAAACTTGTATATTTGGTCTTGTGCTTGTTTAAAATGTTCTTCCTCTTCATTAGACTCATATGCCTCAGCAAGGACATTGAGGGCATCCTCTACTATCTCATCAGACTCTAGAGTAATAATTTATAGGAATTCAATGGGGGATGATGGTTTTTGAAGTAGGGTTGAGGATGAAGGTCCCTCACCAGGTCTTTCTTCTATATTTTCCTTGCTAGGACCCTATGTAATCTATACTTGGGTCTATTACCCTTCCATTTGTGGTTGATATTGAGGGGGCCTTGAAGGGATATGTAAAAAATGATACTATAGGGGCCACATTTTCCCTATATCTCTAAGGGGATTCTAATAATCAGCTAATATATGCTCATGTTTAATGTTATGCCCCTTAATCCTTGCCAATATTTCTTAAAAACTATTTGCTTTGATGTATAAGGTGTCATAAAAATTAATCTAGTGATCATATACTAGCTTGTGAAATTAATTAGATTTCAAGTGTTTATAGATCATGCCACTAGGGTCCCATTCCCTTAGCTCATCATGCTAGAAGTTGAATGATTCCCTATGCTTGGATGTAGTATTCACTTGATCCCAATTCTATAGCATAGTTATTTCAATGGTGAAAGGAAAGGGATCAATGAGGACTTTCCTTTTATCCTTCCACACTCTATCCATACCATGAAGAAGTTGGTATGCAAATTATTTCTCTTCCAACTTGATGGGAACATAGATGGGAAAATTTTAAGTTTGAATCAAAATTCCTTCAACTCTAATTAGTATAAAATATAGATACAAATAGATATCTCCCAATAGCTCTAATTATTTCTTGATTAGAGGGTTAATCCTAAGCATGGGGATCTCTATAATAGATTCTACTAAAGTAGGATAAACACAATCACAAATGAACTATATGTTGTGTCTATATTTGAAAATGTGTAGCTTTGAATAGTGATGAGAAACTATGAATCTACCCTACAGTGACCAATTTTTGATATAAGGGATCTTGGTGGAGGCTAGCAAGGCATCCAATAGATAGTACATCTTAAAGAATTGGTTAATAGTTTTCTTCTTAATGGTTGTGAATTTTAATTCTAGATAGATGCTGATCATCTCTCTTATTGGGGGAGATAGCTCTTTCTCTACCATAAAGTATATGTAAGACACCTAATTATTTATAATAAAAGTGGTTGAAGGGGGTCCAAATATTCTATTCAGTAAAGTCATGATTACCCTAACCCCCTCTCTAAATTAGGCAAATGGGATATTACCAGTAGGATATTAGATCACACAGTTCCCCTAGAGTAACTATGACCTAAAGATGGTATCTAAGTCATTCTTGTCATTCCATTCCTTGATGGTGGGAAAGTTTACGTAGAGTTTCCAAAGTTTGTAGTAACTCTTGAAGGCCAATGGGGAAATTTATACAATTATCCTAAAGGTTATTTCATTAATAATCCAACGTTGCTCAATTTGATAGTCTTTAAAAATAGGACCATGGATGTCAAAATAGTGGATAACCTCAAGTTTGGTAGTAACATGGTGGAGATTAGCCATTTGAACTACAACTTGGTCATAGTATCTTTTATTCATGATGGAAATATTATATTCCTCCTTCATGATAGGTTGCACCTCTTTAATGATCCAAAAGTGTTTGGACCAGTTCTTATTACCCATGTTCAATGCTATAGTGTCTAGGTTTATGGCTTTGAAGACCCTCCCTTCATTATTTATAGATAGATACGTCTCTATTTCATCCTTATATAATTGTCTGTAAACTTCCATTGCTTTCACACTTACAAATTTCTCACCATTATGTTGCAAATAGTCTCTGGGATAATTCTTTCATGCTCAAATTGCAATTAGATTCTTTTTATATTGACTATGATCAACTCAAATTCAAATTAGGGTATTTTATGTAAGTTTGGGAATCTCATGAAGATTTAATGGGAATTAATTATTAAGAATTAGGTTTATTTGTGCCTCAAATTTTATTTTGACCTTTGTCTTTAATTTGATTTTGACCTTTGCCTTTATACGTTTCCAATTTTTATCACATAATATCTTCATTTTTTTCATTTTATGCTTGTGTGGCACTTATTTGGTGTCTATTTGGAAACTTTCATGGATTTTTTCATAAATGGATTTAAATAAATATCCATTATTATTTAAAATTTTATTTTTTTTACACTATAAAATCATTACTTATGGATAAATGTGAGTCATTGGTCATGATCTAAGATTTTGCATGTCATTGGCCATATTTACATCAAGCATCATGGTTGTGCCACTTGGCATCTCCATGGATTTTTTGAGCTATATATGTTGCACCATTCATATATTGAATATGGTTCTACCATGTGTCAAGTTTATGGGCTCTCAGAGATTTTTTGAATAGTCTACAGTGATTTTGCATCATTGGATCATCCAAAACTAATGAAGCATGATTTATTGATTGTATAAGATGCATGAACTATAATTAGTACATGGTCATAGAAGGAGACTTCAGATAAAATATTTTAAGCTAAGTTTATTTCATGTTAATAAACATGCCATAGACTCAAGCTAAAGTATTTTATGATAATTTTTTAAATCATGATATCAAATGACCCATTGAATGATATAAACCATGTCCCTTTATCTAAGTAAAATATTTAGACAACTTGAATTTTAAATCCTCATAAACATTAATGATGGCCTCACGGGTGTTAAATGATGTTTTTGAGAAGTCAAATTTAATCTCATGAAGTTTTGTAGGTTTGGTGGGCTTAAATGTTATGGTCTCATAGAGATAAATGATGGTCTTATAGGTGTCAAATGACAGTCATCAAAATGTAAATTTTAACCTTATCAAATTCTTACATTCCATAGATCTTATATTCAATTCATTCCATCTAATCAAGATATTCAATGAGGTGAGATCCATTTGATCAATATTCAAGCAAGTGTATGACATTAATTTGAGTTTTTATTAACATTAAGCTTCAAATGTGGGAGAACCATGTGGCAACATTATAAGGTTCCTAATATTTGACCCTATTGACCCTAGGGAGGACCCATAGGTAATTGATCTATATCTAATACCTTGAGATGATGATACTTGTCATCCTCATGGGACTCCTTTGTCCTTTGAAATTTCAACATTGTCTTCACTCTGTTGGACCCATTTTGGGTGAGTGGCCATGAACCGTTGGTTTTGATCTGGATACTTGTACATGATTGGCTCTTTTGAATAATTAAATTCAAAACCTAATTTTTAACCTAAGGTATTGTTTTATTAAAAAAATATAGTGAGACCTTACATAAAAACTTAGGCTTAAGCTTATGTTTAATAACATGCCCCATTTAACCTTGGGTGATCTCACACCATCTAATCTTTAGTTTCACTTAAATGTGGGCCATTGATCATGATCTTTGTGATGACACATGATTGGTTCAAAAGGTAAAGGCTTTAGGATCTTTGGGATCCCTTCAGTTGATCTGGTCAAGGGGTTGATGAAGCGAGATCCATTAAATCTCTAAAAGGCAAAAGTGTCTAAGTCAAGATTTGGGATGAAATAAGAACTTAGGCTAAAGAATTAAGACTAAGGTCTTGTTTGTGTTAATAAACATGAACATGGACTTAGAATTAAGATTTTAGGATAAATAGGTAACAAAGGGGACCATTTTATAAAAATTAAGATTACCCTACCAATACAAAAGTTAGACTTGTTTAGAAATAAAATAAATAAAAAGGGAAAAATAATGAATAGGGACCAAGAATTATTTTAGGCTAAGGTTTGGTTGTGTTTTGAAACACTACTAAGCCTTAGAATAAAATTAGGATTAATTCAAAATTATAAGTATTCTCACCAAATTCATTCCCACCAAATGTAAATTTGAACAATGGGTTTATGCTAGGGTTTTATGAAGGAGAGATTTCAAAATATGAATCTAGGTTCAAATTTTCATAAACCAAAGGCTAGTGAAATCCTAAATATAGTCAATATGTAAACTTTAATTATGATCCATGAATAATATCTCCATGAAACCTATAACATTAAGACATGAGGAACAACTATTAGAAACATTAGGTAAGATCAAAGTAGAATTACAAGTAAATAGGCCTTTTTTATCAAAGTAGATGATCTTCAAATTATGCTATTGATCGAATCACATCAATTATTTAGTGTTAAGCTTCAAAGTATCTCAAGGGTCCCAATTTTCAAAAAATAGGGGTATGTTAACCTCAGCAAGTCCCAAACCCATAATTGATATGTTTTTAAAATAAAATAAAAATCTATAATCTAAAACTTAATTTTGGGTGACTCAGACAACCTCTATCAAGGCTATGGACACTCAAATGAAAATAGAACAAGGCCTTAAGTGGGATTATATAAAACTCCATGAAGTATATGGATGTATAAATATAAGTGAATCAATGTCTAGGCAAATTTATTTAAGGTAGGAATCATTATCCTGATGGTTGGAACCATAACAATTAATCCTTATATGTCCTATGAAATAGTAAATTAAATCTTATTACACACTTGGTTAATGATGATACCATATTTTGTCACTCAAATGCTCCTATCTCATATGTTATTGAATTTATTCATTTCTATGCACTTTTTTAGTATAAAATTATGATCTTTTTTGGCTCCCAAATACATGAGTATTTTCGATCAGAGTAAACATTTGTTGTTGTTTACACAACACACCCTAATTTACTCATGAGAACATAAAAACTAATTTTCCTCAAGAGTCTAGTATTGTGATATAGTTTAGTTAATTCCATGGAACTATTTCAATTGTTTTTATAGTTTAAAATATCTATAGATGTGAAGTCTAAATTATAGACTACCTTTATTATTTTAACCTAGTCAAAAAGATAAATGTTCATTCTATGAACTTGGTTTGAAAATTGTATTTGGGATTTCATTTATCTTAATATCCAAAATTTTCTAAGTCTAAAGGGTCTTAGATTTTTTGAAAGATTTTTTTAAAATGTGGGAAAATTCCCATTTTGGGAAAAATATGTCTTAGACTAAGGTAAATTAGCTAAATATTTTTATACTTTTTGTAACTTTTCCTTAAACAATTTGGTCCATTTCTTATTTTTATTATTTTAAATGGCTAAGTGCTTATATAGTTTAATTCTTAGATTCAGTCACTTTATTTTTTTTAGACTTATTTATTTATTATTTTGTAAAAAATGATTGTTCTTATTCACTTATTCCATCTTGCATTTTACCTTTCTTTTGGATTTTAACTTAGATATTTTTGTGAAAGTTTTCATTCAAATTTTAATGGCTAATTTAGTTTTTAGAATTATAATGACTATCTCATTTTATCGTAAGGATTGGGTAACCAAATATCTACCTCTTATTTATTATTCATTTATCCACTAATTTTTAGTCTCTAGTGATTTTTAATCATTCGTGTTTTCTCTAACTAAATGAGATGTAATTTTGTGTCTCGATCTAGTTGCACCACTTCCTTGGGTTGATCCATGCATGTTGATTTTTAAGTAAACCCTAGATAAATTTAATGTTACTCAATATAAACAACATGATTCATTTAATCCTTATGATTTATGGTATATTCTAGGTAAGAATTAACATCTTATATACCAAAGATAAGTCCATGTGTTCAGATCTTGGGGACTTAGAGTAGCTAGAACACATTTAGCATAGAGCTAGGACCTATGAGATCTTGAATTATTTAGAGAATATCACTTATCAGGATCTCACTAAATCCTAACCAAATAATACTCAAATACTCTATGACCTCAACTAAGTAGGAGAATCATGTGGAGAAGCCACGTTAGATACCCTAATAATGAGAATCACTTTGACATTAATTGAATAGAAAAAAAACTACCAAGTGGAAAAATGGAAATATAATGGACCTTCATTTTTAGGTCAAGATGCTAATCCATCTTGGGAATATAGGAAACAAAAATTAATTCCCATCATATCTTGTAAAAGTTTCAAGGACCAATAACTAATTGGGTTTTTGAATATGGCATGTAATGTTGAATTATAGAGGGACCTCTTAATCAAAAAATTAATCATAAAATACAATTTTTGAAGACAATTGGGTAGTTAAAATAAAATTAGATTTGGATCCATGTCAAAGAGTGGGTGTGGCATTAGAATTTATCTCATCAACCCATGATTTAAATCATAACTTGTATATTTTAGGTTTTAGTTTAATTACAAAAACAATGTGGATGAGTATGAAGTATTAGTTCATGGTCTCTAGTTAGATATTATAAATAAGGTTAAGAAATTAAAAGTTCTTGGTGATTTTAAACTCATGATCAATCAAGTCAGAATACACTAAACTTATAATGTAAATAATATTTTCAAATACCAAAAAAAAGTGTTAAATGTAATTGAATATTTCAATGCATTCAACATCTAGACATTTCCCCAAATAAAATATCACATGGTAGATGCATTGGAAATATATACAAAAAATTTAGAGCCCATTACTAATTCCAAGTTGAGGATATTATTAGTAGATTTAGTATATACTCCTTTATTTCCATGACAATATCAAGAACTTCTAGTATTTAATAATTATTATCATATCAATGATTTCATCACCAACATAGATATATTTTAATCTCATAGCATAGATGAAGATGATAAAAAATATTTTGAACTACATGAAAAATGAGTAATCAATATAAAAAAATAATAAAATACATAAATGTAGGGTTGCAATATAAAATAATTTTTACATGGAATACTAATGTGAGAGACAAAAAACAATGCCAAACAAATTCATCCCACATGGACATTGTAATCTAGGTGAACCAATGCATGTGCTCTTAGGCATAACTTAAACTAGGAAAGAGAAACAAGAATTTTTGAAATACTTGAAGGAATTTAGAGATAATATTTCATGGATCTATGAGTATTTTAAGGTGTTCAAATATTCCATCCTTACTCATACTATCCATATAAATCTTGCCATCAAACTATTTCATCAAATACAAATGCCATTTAATTCATTACTAGAACATTTGATATTCAAAGAAGTATGGAAGATACATTCAAATAATATCATATTTTCTATTAGGCACTCCACATGGGTGGATAATTTGGTTCTATAACAAAATAAGAATGGAACTATCTAACTCTTCATAGACTTTAAAAACCCAAATAAAGCTTCAGATAAATATAACTACCCACTACCTTAATTAGATTAAGTTTTATATATAGTAAATGTATACCAAATTATGTCATTCCTAGATGGATATTTAGGAATAGGTGATGGTTAAATATGAGGATAGAATCAAGATGACATTTACAATAAAAGGGGGCATATTTAAATACAATAAGATGCCATTTTTATTGATCAATAAGGACAATACCTTCCAACATGAAATGGGCATTTCATTAAAATACATCATTTGAAAAGGCATTTTCATCTAAATGGATGGATTTACATTTTTTCTCTAATAACTGAGTTGATCATGTGAAAGGCCTAAGGATGGTTTTGTAAAGATGTAAAGAGCATGGTATCTCCTTGGACCCAATAAAATGCATAGTTAGATTAGTTGGAGGGAATATTCTAGGAAACATAATTGTATAATGGGGCTATCTCCGTAAATATAAAAATTTGAATTAATTATAAATATTCCTTTTCCTATAAATAAGGAGTTGAAGTCATTCTTTGGAAAAATAAAATTTTAAGGAAGTTCATATCTATATTTACAAATATCATCCAATACTTGAACAATGTTATGAATAAATATGCCAATATTTAATGGAAAATTAAAGAATATGTGTATTTTATAGAGATAAATACATCAATTGTGAACATGCCAGTGCTCATAAGTCCATATCACACAGTGATTCTATATTTACTCCTTCACTTTAGAGAATTCAAGTGTTTAGAACTAATAAAAAATAAATGATATGGAGATGAGATACCTATCAAATTTATTATATCCCCTAAAAAACATTAAAATTAGATATTCTACCATTTATAAATAATATTTTTCCATGATTAAGGATATTGATAAATTCAAACATTACATCTTATGTAACAAAGTGCTTGTTCTTGTTCCAAACCTAACTATCAAAGGAATACTGATGAAAAATTATCTTGATTAATGGTGTGGAAAGAGTATGACCATTTTTATGAGTTTTATTTATAAATACAAATATTTAATATTATGAGAGGTCATGGAATTGATAAAACTATGGTTGTATTAGACCCAAAAAAAATTATAGCACTATGTAGTGAAAATCATCACTACTAATTATTAGTATAAAGACATACTATTATTTGTTGAATAATTAATGTCCAAATAATATCAAATCTATTAAGATAATATCATTATGCCTTAATAGTATCTAATTAATTTAAAATCAAGAATACGATATAAAATAAATCATGATGGTATATATATGAGGTGCCTAAACAAATAAGAAGTATTTAAGGTGATAAAGGAATTCCATGGGAAGTATAAAACTAGCTAGGTTATGGTAGTGATATAGCTAATAAAATACTTATAACAAGCTATTATTAGCTACATGTTTTCAAATATTCACATGATCACACGAGAAATTGTCATACCTACCAAGTTGTTGCATTTTAGGAATGCACCCAACTAAGACATTACAACCGATCATAGAGGTTTGGTCATTCCCAAAATGGGGATTAGAATTTTTGGGAGCCATCAACAATAATTACTTATCTAAACACAAGTTAATACTCATATCAATTGAATATTGTATGCTTTCAAAGGAATTTCAAGACTTTAATGATTTCAAAATTCAAGTGGTAATCAACCTTTTTGATGACCACACTATTATTAGGTCTGATATGCCATTTGTTATGGTATGTAAAAATAGTCCTGCTTTTTCCTCGATATAATTTATTGAGTGGTAATATGAAAATTAGGTAATACATAAGTTTTTTATCAAATTATTATATTCAAGGTAATGTGTTATATAAGTCAATGAGTAATAATTTACTTGATGTAATCAAGAAAGTCTTGGAGAGGAATCGTAAAGACTAGCATAATGTTTTATTTTTCATTATGGTCAGATAGGATTATAATTAAGTCTCCTCTAGGTAATTCCTCATATCATTTGGTGTATTTCTAATATCCCATATTAATATTAAACATAATAATCCTAACATTTGAACTCATGAGGGATTACATAAATGATGAAATCAAAATAGAATCACATCTCCTCAACTTCATGCATTCATAATTAAAAATTTGATGAAACTCTATTAAAATTTCAAAGAGTTTTCAATGTTGGAGAGTTTTTAGTGATTTCATGGAGGTGTCCAAGTGAGTGGATGAAGTTTCTTGATATTCTAAGTGTGAATGAAAAAGTGTGTAGTGTGTTTGTCCTAATATGCTTGAAGAAGGCTTAGTTGATCTTCAATTTTAACATGATTAGGGATGGGTCTTAAGTATTGAGAATGTGTGAGGGGTATTATTATCAGATAATGATGATTGTATATTTTTTGTAAGTGCATGGTATTTATTTATTTTATCATTATGTTCATCTTGGCATAATTGGTTTTGTGATAACAAATCTGAGTAGACATATTGATGATTTTATATTTCACATATGTGATGGTTTTAGGAGTATATTGATATATGTATGGATTACCATATGTGAGGAGATCATGTATTTAAAATTTCATGTCATGAAATTAAGTAAAACAAAATTTATTTAGATTCAAAGTTTGCCTTCTAGGCAGATTATTGTGGTTCCTATACTTAGTCATACTGTCATTGCACCTCATGTAGATATGTAATAAACAACATGTTTTTGAATTTAATTTAGGTACTAATAAATTAAATAATTATCAAAGTTTCACATGGATATGTTATCTATATTTCCAATAAGCTACCCTAACAATTTGGAGTCTGTAAGTGTTTTCTAGATGAAGATAAAAATCTTCAAATTTTCACTTATAAATTATGATGTGGTAGAGACCATCAAAATAAATTGCATTGATGTTTGAGGTCATTGCCTAGAATATACAATGATGAGTGATTAATCATACATATTTATATCAATGGTGTGTATTAATTTAACATGTCAAAGGTTACACATGTAGGTGACAAGTGTCACAAGCTCCCTAGTCTGATAGAAGATCAACAGTGAGTGGTGGTTCATACTGATGAAGATCAATGATGCAGGATAGCTCAAAGAGTCAATAATATACATGAGATGGTCAAGTGAAATAAGAATAAGAGACTGTAATTAAGTTTTTTAGAAGGAACATGAGGTTGCTAAATGTCATAATCTTGAGAGTTATGAGCTTAGATCAATAGTGAGTGGTGTAAGATAAAGACCTAACTAATCCATAATGATCGATGAAGCATGTTTATTCCAAATTATCAAGAAGTAGTGAGATGATAATAAGTGTTTGATGTTTAGTAGTTTATCTAATTTAAATTTCAATCTACTTTTGAAGAAGATCGATGGTGTGAGTTGAATGAGCTAAGAAAAGAGCATGATATGTGTAATAAATAACTAAGGTTTAACTATGACCATTTGGATTTAAATATTTGAATTTAATGAAGGAAATTATAGTGCTTATTTTTTAGCCATAAATTTTGATCTATGTAGAATTTGATCATGGTGCTAAAATCAAAGTTGTATAAGAATTAAAGGCACATTTGGAAATATTCATTTTAAGGTCTAAATGTCTTTATAATAAAATTTTTTAACCTCAAAAGTTAACTATGTGTTTGATCATGTTCTACAAGTAACCCAACAAGGGTAATTGAGTTTGTTTAGATGATATTTGTATGTTTCAAGGGGACTTATCTATTGGAAAGTGTTGCAGAGTTTTAGAGGATAATTTGTATGGAGTACTTTAACCAATCCATATTTTATATGAATAGATGCTTACAATGTGTTTATGTGTTCATTAGTGGTGGTTATGTGCATAAAATTTTATTTGAGTGAATTGAGCTTTAGCAAAAGGGTGTTGTGAAGGTCATTATCAATTAAGGATGACCTATAGATTGTGTGGCATGGGTCCATGCATTTTAAAGTGTTCCTATGTTCTAAGTTTGCTCAAAAAAGTGTAATAGATGTGAATAAGTATTCATAAGACCTAAAAAATTACTTATTCCTATTTAAAAGTGGGTTGTGCTTAAAGATGACCCATGTAAATGACTTAAGAGTAAAGGCATGTGTTGTGGCTAATAAGGAAGGTTGTGAGCATAATAATCATGAAGGCTCTATAAATGGTGAAATAAAATATGATGATTTTAAGATGTGAGAGACTCATGAGAAATAGTATATGTGAGTGCTTTAGAGTGAACAAAATAAGGGTGGGTACTAAATGGATGAAAAAAAAGTTGATGACTATGTGTATGACTTGTAGGTCATATTTATGATGTTATAAAAGTACTATTATAGGTTTGAAGATTGAGGATGAGTGAAGGACAAATGATATTTGTGTGAGATTGGTGGTTTATTTGAGAGGTAGATTAGAGTGTGGAATATGTAGTTTTCATAGTTGAAGAGAGATGATATACATTATATATCCATCAAATTGGTAGGTAATCAATGATGAAGAGATGTTCATTTCATAGGTGTTGGGAGGGTGCTCAACATCTAGATCAAAAGGAATTGACCAATAGCTGGTCATAATAACTTAATCATCTTATGGGTAGGTGATCCTTGTGAAATAGGTGCTTTGCTAAAGCTGATCATAAGGACTCGACCAATAGGTGTTCAAAAAGAATTGATCATCCTAGGGGTAGGTGTTCCTTATGAAATAGGTGTTTCACTAAATTCTATTTAGAAGGACTTGACTAATCTCATGTTTACCATCATCTTATATGACAAGTAGTCTATGTATTTGCATGTTGGAGAGTGGGTTTTATTCCCCAAGAGGGTTTCTCATATAGATATTATGTTGTGTGTGTGATCTTGCATTATCATCATTTTTCATTGCTATAAACATATTGTTTACCTCATGAATGGTTGTATTAAATGATTAAATATTTTAAGGGTTTGGAAATTGAATTGGATTATTTATCACCACTAATTCACCCCCTATGTGATTTTAACTCTAAAAGATGTTATCATATTAAGTCCTTTGGTAATGGATTGATATCTTGAAGGAGAACCAAAATACAATATGGGTAACCATCAAATGCAAGGAGGTTTTTCCACTAAGAAATTAATGATGTTAAATATATCCAATTATTCTTTTTGGAGTGTAAGGATGAGAACCTACATCATGTAACTAGAGTATGACACTTGGAAATCTGTTATGGATGGTTATTATACACCTAATATTCATCCATCTAGTGTTGTAGATAAGAACTTGTTTGAGAACAATTCTAGGGTAATGAATGCTATCATTTGTGGTCTTTCAGAGATCGAATACACCAAGGTAATCCATTGAATATCTACTACTTGAATATGGGAGAAATTTAATAATATGTATGAAGGAGATTCAAAGGTTATGTTGGAAAAGTTATAGACACACTGAATACAATTTGAGATTCTTAAGATGAAGGAAGAAGATTCTATGGCATCTTTTTTTGTAGAGAGTTGATGAGATTGTGAACATCATCAGAGGTCTTGGAGAGAAACATGGATAGAATACTATAGCTCAAAATTTATCAAGGTGTTTCTCTCTCAAATTTGATTTTAAATTATCTAATTTTGAATAATGTTTTGATCTTACTCAGTTGAGATAGATGAAGTACATGACATCCTTACTACCTATGAGATGAGAAAAAATGATGATATACCATCAAAAAAAGAAGCAACATTCAGGATAGAAATTAAGCCAAAGAATAAGTTTTAAGGTAAGAAACTCAAGGATGATGACAAATACAATATTGATGAAGATGAATTAACTGCTTTGTTTACAAGGAAATTGAAAATAGGGTCAAATAGGTATAAGGGTAAACTACAATTCAAATTCTTCAATTATCGAGAGGTAGGGAATTTTGCTAATAAGTTCCCTCATGAGCATAATCATAATGATATAAAGAGCATGGAAAAATTCATGATGATGGTAAGAGATCATTAAAGCCTGATAAAATCAAGCTAGGATTTAGAATGTTTGACAACAAGAAGTAATTCAAGGATAAGAGGAGTCTCTACACCAAAGAATATTGTAGCTCATCAAATAAGAGTGAAGACAATGAATCAAAGTATGATCATGAAGATGGTAGTCCTATTGAAGATTAAGATATATTCATGGCTAAGGGAAGAAGTTTCTCATATAAAAATGAGTCTACTGGAGTGATTTAAAGATATTATCAAACATTTTAGTTGTCAATTGGAAATCTTGTCTGCAATCCTAAAATATAAATAAGATGAATGTTCAAGGTATGTAATTGGAAATGAGTAATTAAAATTTGAGTTAGATAAGAAATATAGTAAGATGTAGTTATTTATGAGATCTTACAAGAGATGAAGTGATATAGATAACATTCTAAGTGGTCAAAATCATGTAAGTGATAGAAATGGTCTTAGATACAAAGAACTAGAAAATGTAACTCAAGACAAGATGAAGACTAATTTAAATCAGACGTTGAAGGTCAATAATTAGTTAATAAATGAATATATTAGCATAGTGAAGACCAATAAAATTAGTAAACCAAATGTCATGAGTTAAGAAATTTTCAATGGTTATTCTTACACATATAATTAGTATAGGTATAAAGATAGAGAATGCAAGAAACTTGTTAGAAATGAGTTCACATGTAACTTTGATGGAAGTCATCAGTAAAAATATGTGAATAAAGTTAAGTGCCTCAACTATCTTGATGATGGAAATTTTTCTAGGCATTATCCAAATAAGGAAAGGTGATATAAATTTCTTGTAAAAGGTATAATGTGATTCAATTATCACTAGAGAGATCACATTTCTAGATTATGCAAGAAAAGTCCTACAAGACATAATAGGTTTAATCAAGATAATAGAGTATAAGAAATAAGGTAAGTTAACTCATAGAAAGAAAAGGTGGTAACTGTAATTTATGATGAGTCTATAAGTTCAAGCTATCTATTTTCTATGGTGGAGAATGCTACAAAAGTTGGGAAGTTCCAAGAGCTCTCATTATCTACTAATGTTGTGAATGAAGAGACCAATCTCAAGGAGAAGACCAAGGTTATAGTTGAGGTTAGTTCTAAGGTGTGTTTGGATACTAATGAGCAACTTGATGTGTGTGAGAAATTTTCAAGCTTGGTTCCTATGTTTTTAGAGTCTAAAGGTGATGTTCTACAATGCAAAGAAGCTACTTCAGTGATAAAGGTATGTCAAGATTCCATAGTTGATCCAAATGTTGTATATCCTATCATAAAAAATAAATTGAGGGATGCCAAAAAGGAACAAGTTTTCAAAATTAAAACTAAGGAAAAGAAGAGCTAGAAGTCTTATAGATATAAAAATATTCAGTGGTTACTAAGGAGATGTGGGTCACTCCTAGCTTCAATTTGTTTTAAGAGGATTATGGTGTAAAGGAGGTCTCCGTCTACGCTTCTTAAAGAGATTCCTTTCATTGAAGAATAAAATATTTATGTGGTGTTATACATAAGGTCCTATAAGTCAAGATATGAGTTTTTTTTGTTGGATTTGGTATGTCAAGATGGGAGAAGTACTTTGATGAGTTTAGAGTGATCTCATATCGTGTTTTTGATGTATGTATAATGTATGTAGGATCAGAATGGGTGTTTCTATATGGCTTAATGATATTGATGGAATGTTAAGAATTTTTTGGCAAATAGAAAGGTTTTATCAATTATTTATGATGTGTTTTAGGTAATTTTTTTTCTTAATGATCTTGTTTGTGCCTTTTCTAGGTTTTCATGTGCTCTCAGGTTTATCTTTCTTATTACAAATCAAAGCCATGGTATAGGAAGTCAGGGTTACGAAAGGTGTGAATACTAAAATCTTGGTCCAAAAATGTGTGATGGTTTTCTCCAGGTGTGTAATAAATTTGAAATATGGGTATTGACTAGAAGGAGGTTTGTTAACCTTATTTTGTTTTGAGATTCTAGAGTTTTGGGGTATATTAGAAATTGTTTCCTTATGAATTAAGGTTTGAGGATTATTAATATTTTGAATGGGTCAAATGGTTTGTCAATTCATGCTTCATATATATTTGAAGGTTTATTTTTTCAAATTATTCTAGTATTTGTAAAAATAGAGGCTTAATTAGCTAGTAGATTTGTGAAGGAAGTATGTTTCAAAGGAGAAGCTCGGTGATGAAAATTGGTTTAATTAAGGGGGCATATGAGAATGCTCCAAATATGAATTTTTAGGTCTTTAAAATATGTTTACTAAAATTTGTGAGCTTTACAAGTTCCAAGTAGGGCTACAAGGAGTCTAAACAGGCCTAGTGTGAATATTTGATGTTTTTGTGACTTCTTAAGTTGGTTTAGAACATGATTATTATTTGGTGAGTAGCATGAAGTTATGTTATTGGTATTTGAGGTGGCTTGAGAGAGAAGGATGGTAATCCTATATGGTAGTTCTTCATGGTGTGTAAAGATTTGAAGATTCTCAAGAGGTGAAATGGGTCAGAGATCTTAGGGGGAGTCCCTCTCTTATGTTTATTGGTGAGTTTCATTAGATTTAAATGTTTTTGTGTGTTATTTATTCATTGGTTGTAGATCTTGGTTGAAAGAGTGTTGGTATATAGTAAGAGGAAGTTTTCAAGGTAAAGAAGAGGAAGGATTAAGGTAAGGGGTAGTTTGTATCACATTTATAAGGTGGTCCTCTATTTTTGATAGTATTTTTAGGTCCTCAGGATTAATTTTTCCCACTTTTTCAATATGTAAAAAGGGGAGAAGGTTCTTATTATGAGAGTGATTAAAGAGAGAAGGAAGGTGAGTTGTATGATGGGTGGTGACATCAATGACAAAGGGTGATATTGTTGGAGAGTTTTTAGTGATGTCATGGAGGTGTCTGTGTGAGTGTTTTAAGTTTCTTGATAGTCTAAGTGTTAATGACTAATTGTGTAGTGTGCTTTTCCTAGTATGCTTGAAGAATGCTTAGTTGATCTTCACTTTTGTCATGATTATGGATGGGTCTAAAGTATTAAGCATGTGTGAGGGGTCATATAAATTCTCAAGGATGATTGGAGATATTTTTGAAGTTCATGGTATTCATTTGGTTCTTAATTATGTTCATCTTGGCATAGTTGGTTTTGTGACAAAAAATATAAGTAGTCATATTGATGACATTATATTTCACATATTTGAATGTTAAATGGGTAGATTGATACATGTATATATTAATATATGTGATGAGATTATATGGTTCAAATTTTAGGTTATTAAATCAATTTCAAAAAAAGCTATTAAGGTTCAAAGTTGGCGTTCCAAGCAAATTGTAGTGGTTCCTATACTTAGCCAGATTGTCATTGCACGTCATGTATATATGTATGCACTAGTATGATTGTGTATTTAATTTAGGTATGAATAAATTTAATAATGAGAAATGTTTTACATGGATATGTTATCTATAATTCCAAGAAGCTACCCTAAAAATTTGGAGTCTTGAAGTGTTTTCTAGCTCAATATATAAATATTCAAAGTTGTACTTATAGACTGTGATGGGATAGAAACTATTAAAATAAACCATGTTGATGTTAGAATTCATTATTTAGAAGATCAAAATGTGATAAAATAATCATATATATTGAGATAAATGGTGTGTATGAATTCAACATGTCAAAGGTTGCATGTATAGGAGACAAGTATCACAAGCTCGCTAGTTTGATAGAAGATCAATGATGAATAGAAGTTCATATTGATGAAGATCAATGGTGCTAGACAATTCAAAGATTCAAAAATTCATGTGAGAGTACCAAGTAGAAAAAAATCAAGGAACTGTCAATAAAGTGCTCAAAAGGCATGGAAGGGTGCCAAGTGTCATATCTTAGGAGTTTTGAGTTTAGATTAGTGGTAAGTACTACAAGATAAAGACCTGGTTAATCTATAGAGATTGATAGAGTGCATGTATTCCAAATTATCAAGGAGCAATAAAATGATGACAACTTTTTGATGTTTAAACATTTATCCAAGTTAAATTTTGATCTACTTCTAAATAATATCGATGGTGTGAGTTGAGTTAGATGAGAAAATAACATGAGATGTCTTCTAAGTGACTGAGGTTTAATTGTGACCATTTAGATTTAAATATTTTAATTTAATGAAGGAAAGACTAGTGCTTGGTTTTTTAGCTTTAAATTTTGATATGACTAATTTGATCATGGTGTAAACATAAAAGTTATATAGCACTTCAAGGTGGATATGTAAATATTCATTTGAAAGTCTAAATGTTCATACAGTGAAAGTTAATTTGTAAGATCAAATAAGTGTCAAATATGTGAATGGGTCTTCATAAGACCTAAAAGATGACTTAGGTCTAAATGGGTCTTCATATGACCCATTTAGATTCTTTAAGAGTGAAGGAATGTGTTGTGGTTGACAAGGAAGGTTGTGAGATTAGTAATAATGAAGTATCTATAAATGGTGGAATCAAAGATGATTATTTCAATATGTGAGAGACTAGGGAGAAGAATTATATGTAGGAGTTATAGAGTGAAGGAAAGAAGAAAAGGTGTGTGCCTAGTGGATGACAGAAAAGGTTTATGATTGTATGTATGACTTGTAGGTCATATTTATGATGTTTGAATAGTGATTTTACAGTTTTGAATATTGAATATGAGTGAAGGATAGATGATCTCTATGTAGCCTTGGTGGTTGATTTGAGAGGTGGATCAGAGTGTGGACTATATAGTATGCATAGTTAAAGAGAGATGATATACATTGTATCTTCAACAGATTGGTAGGCAATCAGTGATCAATAGATGTTCATTTAATAGGTGTTGGTAGGGTGATCAACATATGGGTCAAAATTACTTGACCAATTGGTGGTTAGAAGGATTTAATCATCTTAGGGGTAGGTTCTCTTTGTGAAACATGTGTTTCACTAAATCTAGTTAGAAGGACATGACCAACATGTGGTCATAAGGACTTGATCATCCTAGGGGTAGGTGTTCCTTATGAAATAGGTGTTTCACTAAATTTTGGTCAAAAGGACTTAAACAATATAATGTTTATGATCATCTTATAGGATAAGTAGTCTATGTGTTTGCAGACTTGAGAGTGGGTTTTATTCTGCAAGAGGGTTTCCCACATAGAAATTCTATTATGTGTGTGATCTTGCATTATCTTCATTATTATTTTCTATAAACATCTTATTTTATTCATGAATGGTTGTACTAAATGCTTAAATGTTTAAAGGTTTTCGAAATTGAATTGGATTGTTTGTCACCATTGATTCACCCCCCTCTTAGTGATTATACTTCTAACATTCAAGTGTTTGTTTGACAAGTGATCTAAAACCAAAGCCTTTCAAATATTTAATATAGTAATTATTTTGGAAAAGGATCTTGAATATAAGGGTTAATATGGAAAAATTGATTCCATTTTTTTATAACCCTTCCAAATTTTTGAAATCTTAGGTGAGAATACTTTTCACCTAAGATGTCTAACTCGAGATGTTGTTCCATTACCTGTTAATGGATAGTTCCTCAAACACCAATTAAAATATTGAATTGTCTTAGGATGCTCCTATAAATAATATATTTTATCTTTTTTATATTTTTCATGTCTTATTTTTCTTTTCTATTTTTTATTGTTAGTTTAGGTTTACTTTCGTACTCTTTTTCTACTTGCATTGTTAGGTTTGTCTCAATTATTTTACCCTATGCTTCCACATTAATCAGTGATGAATAAGGAATTAAAGGTTTTTAACTGGTTATTTAAATTTTAATTTTCTTGTGAGATTACTATTTTAGTATTTCATAACAATATATTTGTTTTTGGGTTAATTTTTAAAGAGTAGGTTATCACATGTCTTCTATATTTATTATTATTTGGGTGAATATGGCTAAAACTAGTTGGCCACTAAAAGTATCCCTATGAGCCAAGAAAAAAATCACATATTATAAGGTTTATATATTTTTTTGGATTAACTTACCATCATAAAATATCTAAGATGAAAAATCTATAGTTTTACCTTTAGTTTGACAGGTTGGTCCCCAACCAAGAATTTAGATGTTTCAAAAAGAAAAGGAAAAGAAAAAAAATTGATGTAAAAAATTTTAATAGGTGATTTATGGAACATTTAATATGGATATGGATGGATATTTGGTAGTAGATAAAGGTCTTGTTTGGGATCAAATATAACTCCATTAGTGATATGGATGCTTGGTTAGAAGTAGAGCAATGTCTAGGCAAAAAACTTCAAGGTAGAACTCACTAGCTTGATGGTTGGTATCATAAAAATTAATACATATAGATCATATTAAATGGTAGATTAAATCATCTTACACACACTAGGTCAATTAAGATATTGGATTTGGTCACTCAGCTTCTCCCATCTTGTGTTTTCTTAAATTTATTCATGTTCCATGCACTATTTTAATAAAAAATTTTGGGTTCATTAACAATTTTAGTTGTTCTAAAATACTCAAGAGTATTTTCAAATAGAGTTTTCATTAGTTATTGTTTGAAAATATGCCATAATTTAATCAAGAAATCATGGAACCTCTTTTTTCTCTAGAATCTAGTCTTGTGTTTTAATGAAATTTGTGTTGTGGACATATTTCAATTATTGGTATAGCTAAAAAGATTCCTTGATGTGAAGTCTAAATTTTATACTAGTATCATTTTTAAATAAATCTAGAAAGACAAATGTTCATTATATAAAAATTTTCTAAAATTTTCATTTGGGATTTCATTAATATTATTATCTAAAATTTCCTAAGTTTCAAATGTCTTATCTCTTCTACATGTTTTTGAAAATTTGGAAAATGTCCCATTTAGGTAAAAATATAACTTAGATTAAGGAAAACTAACTAAACATTTTTATAGTTTTTGTATCTTTTCCTTAAGCAGGTTGGTCCATTTTTGATTCATTTTGATTTAACATGGCTAAGTGTTTATATGGTTTTATTCTTAGATTTTGTTAATCTATATATATTTGACTAAATTGGTTATTAGTTTGTAAAAAATGGTCTTATTTGCTTATTTTTTCTTACCTTTTGATTTTATTTTATCTTTTCACTTTTCTATTTTGGTGAAATTTAATGTTCAAATTATAATAACTATATTTTTCCAAATTATAAATACTAACTATTTTTCTTATAGGGTTTGGGTGAGTGAGGACCTGCAACTTGTTTATTATTCACTCCTCTACTAATTTTTATACTTAATAAATTTTAGAGAATCCACATTTATTATGACTAAGGGGGATGCAACATGTGTCTCAATCCCATTACATTGTTTCTATAACTTGATCCATATATGTTGATTTTTAATAAAGCCTCAGATAAATAGGATACTAACAAATGGAAACATATGTATTCACCACATCCTTGAGATTGATGGTATAGTCTAGGTAAATAACAAGGTCTTGGATACATATGATAAGTTGACATGTCAAGAGTTAAGAGCCCTAGAGTATTTAAAAAACATTGAGTGTCAAGCTAGGACATGTGAGGTCTTAGGTGAGTAATTTCATTCTAGTTGTCAAGATATCACTACATCCTAACTCTATAATAGTAAGATAATATATGCCCATGACTAAGTAATATAAGAGTGTGGGAAAATCATGTGGTGTACCATGACAATAATATGTACCTTAGCATTACATGAATATAAAACATCTAAGTGGGAAAATGGAAACATAATGTATCTTGGTTATTGGGCTAGTATGTGTAGATTATATTTTATGATTATATAGCACCTCAATTTTATACACTTGGAAAACTTAGACCTCAGTTTTTACTCTTAGTTCTCTACCTTTCCCACTTCCACTAGTTCTAAATTCACTCTATCTCTATGCCCCTTAGCTTACTTATCTTAGTCTAACCATTATTATGTTGATAAACTAAGTATTTTATGTTTCCTAGAATGATTAAAATGTACTTCTCTTCCATATCTACAAGTTCAAAACCTATACCTACTTTCTTGTTTCATGATAGATAATAACATAAACATTACTTTTCTATCTTGATGGAAGTGTTTAGTGGCCTAAATTCATCTAATTTTTAAATGAAATGTATCCTAATAGTTATCCTAAGTGATTTAATGTTATTTTTTACTCCAAAGTGATTGATATAAATATAAGATCAACCCTCATTCACTCCTCACCTAGGAATAACCTAAAAATACCTAGAAAAATACCAAAAAGGATTCAAAGAGAATTTATTTAATCAAAATCTTCCCTATTTATTCTTATTTCTATATTAGTCATATGGATTACACATCTACATAACTAATGCCTAATTTTCTAGGTTATAAGCTAAGTCATTATGTTACTTTTTTTATGTATATTATATGATTCACACATAAGCCAACATGTACAAGATAACTATGTGAGTAAGGCCCTACTTAGAGTATTATCTATGTAGGTAGTAATCACTGATAGATAAGTCTTTGGGGTAGCTTGACACTGTGTTCCCATTAACCCATTATTTTCCAAGGTCACTATGAACATGGAAAGCTAGGGGTTTTCCATTTATAAAGGAATGAATATCCACGAATTATAAATAAATACACCAAATTTAAGGTTAAATAAAAAATATAAGCATCTAGTTAGTCACATCCTATTTTAGGATATATTGCATATAGGACACTAGCATTGAACCCAGTTAATAATGTCGATGTAACTATCTTAAGTTGACATTACTATTTAGAGAGACAAAAGCATAAGAACTAGAATTTGATTATTAGTTTAGAATATCCTTCATGCCTACTTTCTACTTGTTTTAGATCCAAAACTACATTAACATTAGAACAAGCTAGGTACTTCACCTTTTTGTCATTTCTATATCTAACATAGTTATACTTTCCATATTTAGACTATCTCATCATAATAAATTTAGTGTATGCTTATAGCTATGTTTATCAACTAATTGTCTTTCAATAAATCTAATTATCACACTTATGAAATTTCATTTATATATACCCCTTTAATATTCTAGATAAACTAATATAGATCATTTTGGGTTCAAACATTTGGTAAACTTAAAATTTAAACATTAAATCCTATGTCAAATATGTTTTTTTATTATATTCATTGTTTCAAATTTTAAACATTTCATTTGAGAAGTAATGGAAAATGTTAGTAAAAAATCCTAATTCCAAAGTTGAGATAAATAAAAATTTCTTACTCATCTCAATAATAATAAGGGCTTAATGGATGCATTTTTAAATTTACAAGAGATAAAAAATGGTAAAAAGGATAAAAGTAAAGTTGGATCACCTATCAATGGTGAATCCTTAGAAGGTGCCATCTCTCATCCCACACTTATCAATTCACTTATGTCTAGTGGAAACATTGATTATGTGTTTAAATAATTATTTCCTAAAACTATTATCAATGCTTATATTATAGAATTACTAGCTATTTCAACATAAATAGCATTTTTTATGCCTATTACTCCTAAACACATTTTTCATCCCCTTTAGGGACCAATCAAATTGATAATCTAAATCCCATCGAGCATACATTTCAATCATTATTTTAATTTATAAAAACCTTGGAAAATAATACTATGAACATTGAACAAAAATATTTAAAATTTCCTCATGTTATAGATTCACAGTATGTGTTATATAACCCACTTATAACTGAAATATATGTGCACCCTTTGCCAACTAGAATTTTTACACCTAAGTTCACATTTTATGATGGCAAGGGTGATCCTGAACAACATCTTAAAACATTTTATGTGATTTCTTGACTATTATTCTAATGTTAAACTTTTGACCAAATTATTTCCAAGAAGCCTCAAGGACTATATTTGAGGTGGTTTTATGATTTACCTTTCCATTTCATAAAATTATTAAAACCTATTATAGACTCGTTCTTATCACACTTGTCCATTAATATTTATGAAAAGGTTTCCTATGCTCAAATTACCAAAATAAAATAAAGAAACAATGAACCCATCAATGAATATGTCTTGAGATATTAGACAATACTAAATAAAATGACCAATAATATGGTAGACAAAGATTTAAAAGATATATTCAAACAATGTCTTCTTTCTCCTTTACATGAGTCCATTGATTTTAATAAGCTCAAATATTTTGATGAGTTACACCATGTTGTATGGTACCATTAAATTAAAATTATGTCATTGAATAATCTCAAGTATGTAGAAAACATACCAGCTACATTTACATCTAGTACTAAGTTTAAAATTAAAACAAGTTATAAGGTAAAATGTCCTAATCCTAAAAAATAAACAACCATTATGGTTAATATATTTTCACAACCTAATCAATTTGTCTTATTTAATACACCAAGGAGATAATTTACATGTTTACCTAAGCCCCCAACATCATCACTCCTATGATTACTAGAGTGCTAATTTATATCTCTCCCTCATGTTATCAAGGTTGATATAAGTAATCCTTTACCTAAAGGATATGATGATAATGATTATTGTGATTATCAACAAGGACCATGACATTATAAGGGTATATGATTTAACTTGAAGCATAATATCTAAGATCTTATCAATGTTCAATAAATTGCATTTGAAGATCTTTTAGAAGAATTAGGCTCACAACCTCATTATCACCATAAATATAAATTTTTTAACAATCATTTGAAAGACCATTCTAAGAAGGAACTATAAGTCCAAATGGAATATAATTCACATCCTCTTCCATCACATTATGGGCACCCAATATATGGGATTATTGGTACCTTCACATGACATATACCTCCTATGGTTAGGAAACCTACTATTTCCTTTGATGATAGTGAAATTAAGGATGATGACTCTAATCTTAATTATTTATTAATTTAAGCATATATTGACAAAAACCCCATATGAAATGTTATGATTGATAATGGTGAAACAAAAAAATTTCATACCATGACATTGTTTACATGCTTGGGCTATACTCATTATGATTTATGCATCTCTATGAGATTAGTTTGAAAATTTGATGGGACCTCCCAAAATGTTCTTGGTGAAATTTATCTAACTTTATAGGTCAATCCTACATATGTGGTTACTAACTTATTAGTTATACATTCCATATGAATATTTTATATGTTATTGGGAAGACCTTGGATACACACTCTTTGTGTAGTACTTTCTATAGTGCATGGGTGTGTAAAATACATTCATTCCAATTGGGTAATTATAATTTCTAGAATTGCATATGAGCATTATCTTGAATAAAAGAAACATATACATAAACAACTAGATATCAAGCCTATTTGTTTTTTTTTCTTGACACCTAATATTATTACTCCTATGATTGTTTCATGACCACAAAGTCCTATTCTAGATGTGCAACACACCATTAATACCATAGCGATAGATGCTACACCTGTACATTATTATTAATAGCATAAATAAATTATTATAAAATATTCAAGGTGGGGATATATCTATGACCATCAATTGGATGGCATAATAGGATGATCCATCTTCAAAAATTCAAAAAATACCATAAATACCAAATAAATAAAAACATTCAAAAATATAGTAATAATTTCAGTACCTACATGTTATATTGGATCCTTGGCATCCATGTGTTAGTTTTATGTTCATGGATGGCATACTTAAATACTCCTACATACACATATGTGTCAAAATTATAATTTAGTGTGATACAAGAATAGATAGATACATGATACATTCCTATTTTAGTGTTAGCCTTTCCCTCTACTCATGTTATATAGACATTAGGGGCATCCACTTATTTGATCTTGATACACACAAGTTATATGATTCCATGATCACTCTACATTATCATGACATATATAATTATTCATGACTTAATCCATGATTATATCTTCCAAAAGCTACTTGATATGATATGTAAATGACATATTTTCCTAACAAATTGTATCCATGGGCTACTATGACATATTTATGTTGGTTATTTATGCTTTACTTTATGCACTTCCTAGAGTGTTTTTCCTTATTATTATATTTATTAATTGATAAATTGAATGTGATTATTTACTTACATCCCCCATGCCTATGTATAATTTCATTGATATTTTTATATGTCATTATTTTTTGTATGAACATTTGAAGATGTCATTCTTTGTTATGTGAACATTAAAATAAGTCATTTCCCTTTGAGTGTGTGACATTTGAACATGCCCCTTATTTTTTTTCTCCTTGGACCATTTAATTTTGACTTGATTTTGAGTGATATTGTGTGTGTGTTTATTTTTTGTTGATATTGTAATATTAATATCTTTATGTTGGCATGATCTTTATAATTACCTTAGGCCTACATGTAATCAAATCAGTTCTATGTACTTTAATGATATATTGTGATCATGAATATAATATGTATTTAGATAATGTAAATACAATTAAAAGGGATATTATATATCCAAGGAGATATCCCAAATAACCTCCTAGAATATGAGTAGGAAAAATAACAAAGAAACCAAAATAGAGTTTACGGGTGTAACAAAAAATAATAAAATTCTCAAGTTAAATTATATGACTCTAATAAAATTAACTATGGTGAATTAATCATTGATAATAATGTAAATTTATCCCCCTTAATTCAATATATCTTGAAGTGAATAGGAGAGAAATCTTCTAAATGCCTCAATTTTGTCACATGCAAGTGACTTGGTGAAGGCATCTATATTTGTTCTTCTATTAGGCAATACTAGAGCTAGATGTTATGTTATTTTATATGTTTTAATTAAATTAACTTGCACCTTAATGTGTTTTATGCATTCATGAAAAACTAGATTGTGAAGAAATTTTATAACACCCTAATTGTCATAGCACTAGATAGTACGTGTCTTCTATGGTACTCCCAATCCTTACAATATGTGATGTAACCATATCAATTTGTAGACATATCCTCTTACATCATGATATTTTTACTTAGTGTAAGATAGAGAAACAAAGTTATGTTTCTTTTTCCCCAAGGATATAGGACTAGATCCCAAAAATAACACATATCTATAAATGGATTTTCTGTCATCAATATTTTCTACATGATCTAAGTTCGAATACCCTATCAAGAAGAAATTATCATTATTCTTGTACTTTAGGCCAAATTAAATTATACCCTTGATATATCTCAGTAATCACTTTGTTGATTTATAGTGATACATCTTCATCTCCTTCATGAACTGTGAAAGATAATTAAATGCATCATTGATGTCTGGCCTAGTATATGCTATGTAAATAAGAATCCCAATCAACTATCAATAGATAGTTGTATTTACTTATGGTTATGGATATCTATGAGACAAATGAAGCCTTGTCTCCATAGGTGTATCAATTAGAGTAATTTACATCATCCAAAACTTCTCTAACATTATCTTGACATATTTCATCTTTGACATAAATATGTGGTGTTCCTTTTACCATACCTATAATCCAAGATAATAGTGTATAAGCCTGAGATTTTCCATGTTATATAGTTGTCAAAGAAAACATAGTCTACATGTTTTATGTCAAAATGGTTGTTTTACCTTATTTTAAAATAAATTTTCAAATTATAGGTGACTAATGAATCAGATAGCTACACCCTTACACCATGAAATTCATGTTTTGGAAACTATATGACTCAAAACCATTAAAAATGCTCAAATTTAAAAAATTAAAAATTAAAAAATAGAAATATTATGAGATAATTATTTAAATTTAGAACACAACAATAAAAAATGAACAAGTTGAGTAATGGATGTGAGAGAGGCTCTAGTAAATGATATCTCAGAGAATGAGAGCACATGCTTCTCAGTTATTTCCTCTAGCTATAGTATGAGGGTGCATCAAGGATCCACATCCTTTTATTTCCTTGATATGATACCAAATGTGAGAAAAAATATAATATTTATTAATATAATTTAAATCAAATTGCAAGGGATACTATATAGCCAAGGAGATATCCCAAATAACTCCTAATATATAGGGAGGAAGAATGACAAAGAACCCAAAATAGATTTAATAGGTGTAAAAAATAATAATAATAATAATAAAATTCTAATGTTAAATTATTCAAATATAACATACTAATATTAATTATCTATGGTTAATTAATCACTGATAATAATATAAAAATATTTACGTAGACATGTTCCCTTCTATATGTTATATGGCTACATTCATAGATTATATAATTGTCTTATCCTTTTGAGGTGAGTTAGTAAGTAGTTCCTATCTTTTGATTAACTCAAATTAGAAACATATTATTTAGGACATGTCATAGAGACATGTTATCCACAATTGGGACATTTTTTAGATTCAAAGGGGGCATGCTTTGGAAGCATGTTCTCCATACTAATTTATTACATGGTACTTACATCAATTTTTAGATTCAATGGGACATGTCAAATGGGAATGGGTTCCACACATTCATAGTTCTTAGATAGAATATGGTAATGGTTTGGAAGCATGTTCTCCACATTTATTTAGTATATGGTACTTATATAAGTTCTCAGATTTTTGGGATTCATATTTTGGAAGTATGTTCTCCACACCCAATCAATATTCAACATCTCCAACTTTATAATGGGGGCATGTTTTGGAAAAAATTCCTCTAAATTGGTACTTGTATAAGTTTTTATATTTCTCCATGTATTTTTGGGGAATTATTTTGAACCATGTACTCCAAACTTACGTAGTTATCTAAATTGTACTAAGCACATAGTTATATGATTTAGATTCACGTTTATGGCATAATTATATATTTGTACTATTTTTATACATAATTTCATCATGGGACACAGATATGGTACATATTTTATGAAACATGTGCCTAATATTTAAAAATACAAATTAATTTTAGATTTCAAAAATCTTTTATGGATTATTATCATATCATGTAAATTTTTATACTTATACCCTACAGAGTTTTATGGAATTTATTGAGGCAATATATTTCAATATTTGGTTCAAATTTTTGTTGTGGTTGAAGTGATCAAATCACTTTATCTTTCCAAGTTTTTAGGTTAGATTTGATCATCCATACTCACTTGGTTATAAGTATCATTGGGTTGCATATTTGAGCTAATATTAACTACCAAGTGGAACTTATTTAACTCTAAATTTGAGGGCTTTAAATATTTATCATAATCTCAATTATAGATCCAATGATAAATATTTTTCAAAATAACTTGTCAATATGATTAAAAGGTTACATCGACACAAAGGTATACTCTTAAACCTTTCTCTTTTAATAAAAATATATTTCAAGTACTTTCAACATAGATTATATGAATTTATTTTATAATATAAAATCCTCTTGGTTGTATTTCAATCACCAATAAAACATTCAAGTTGGGAACACATAAATAAATGGTGTGAATACATAACCAGGTATGCATTTCATTATTTTAATTTATAAATTTCATTATAGATTCAAGGGGGTAAATGTAGATAATTTTTTTTATTATATAACATCTCAAACTTACTTTTTCCTCTTCGTTCTCTACCTTTACCTCTTATGAAAGTCTCACATCCATTTTATATTTATGCCCATTGTCCTATATCTCTTACTCTGACTAGTATTATGCTAATGAACTAGCTCTTCTATCTTTCCCACAATGCTAAAAAATTTCTTATCTTTCATGTATTCAAGTTTATAACATGTACCTACTTTCCTACTCCATGGACACTAATGTTTAAGATAGACAATAGAATCAAGATTATTGTTTTATCTTAATGTAAGTGTAAAGTATACTAAACTCATTCAATTTTCAAATGAAAAATATCCTAATGGCCAACCTATGTTATTTAATTTGATTTTTTACTCTAAAGTGATTGATATAAATACAAGATCAATCCTCATTCATTCCTCACCTAGGAATATCCTAAGAATACCTAGGAAAAAACCAAAGAGCATTCAAAGAGTATTCAATTGATCAAACAGTTTCCTATTTATTCCTATTTCCATAATAGTAATATGGAATGCACATCTATACATCTTAAGTACTAAAATAATAGCATAAAAGCCTAATTTTTAAAGTTACAAGGTACGTAAATTTTGTACTTATTTTACACATATTGTATGATTCTCACATAATCCAACACATAAGGGAGAACTACATATGTTTTTTGCCCTTTTTAGATTATTATCTATGTAGGAAACACCCACTAATAGAAGGGTATTTAGGGAATATTTATTCCATATGCATACTAACTGATTTCCCCCATGGTCACTATGAAGATGGAATGATAGGGTTTTTTCATTTCATAAGGAGTGACTATCCATGACCTAGATCTAAATGCATAAAAGTGAAAGAAAAGGAAAACCCAAAAGTATTTAGGTGGTCACATCTGATTTTAATTGATATTTTATACATGATAGTAGTATTGAACCTAGACAGTAACATTGATGTAACCATCTCAGGCTGATGTTACTATCTAGAGACCCAAAGCATCTAAACAAAAATCTAGTGATTATTCTAGAATCTCCTTCCCCCTACTTTTTACTTGTTATAGATCTAGAACTACATTATCATTAGAATAATCTAAGTACTTCACTTCTTTATCATTTATATATCTAGCATATTTACACTTTCCATATTTAGACTATCCTAAAATGATAAATTCAATGCATGCTTATATATAATTTTAGCATCTAATTAGCATGCTATAGATTTTATTATCATATTTGTGCAATTTAATTTATATATACCCATTTAATATTATAGCTAATCCCAGTCTAGATAATTTTAGTTTTAAACACAACACTAAGTCATGCTATAAATCTCATAAACTAAAATTAACAACCCTCCTAGCTCATTAAATGTCAAGGACAAATAACTAACTATTTATCCAATCTAACCTACAATGTCAAATTATAGAGGGACCTATTAATGGAAAAATTTATCCTAAAATATAGATTTTAGAGAAAAATAAGTGATGGAATTAAAATCAGACTTAGCATGCATGTTGGGATCAAGTGATAAGAGGCATAAAAGGACGAAGGATTTCCTTGATTAGGTATGGTTATTGCATAGAACATGGCCAACTGATCATCCTAAAAAGATTTAAAGGACATTCAACTACCCAAAATTGAATTTAAATTTAATCATACATGGTATTTGATAATTATGAACTTGGAATTAAACATGATTTGGGTTGATTCTAATTTCAAACAAGTTTATCTCATTGAATGTTGGCAATCATTAGATAATGGGCCAAGTAATGACATCATGGTCATGTATCACCTATAAAATACCAAGTTTTGGATTGAATAAGGGTTGGATATTTGATCAAATGATATTGTGGGATTAGATAGATAAAATATCAAAGATATTTTCCTTTTTCTCTTATGCATTTTATGTTTTCTAGGTAGATTTTATCTTTCTATGAGCCAAGAAAGTTAGGACCTAGTTTTATATTCATTCACATATATGATGAATCCTATTCATTATTCATGAACAATTTCATACTTTAAATCTATGAAAATTTATAATCATGGTCTACACCTATATACTGTGACTTTGTTTCCATCATCTACATAGCTAAAGTTATCCTTAGAATCATGTACCATCCATGTGTTTTGGTTTTGTTATGTTATCAAATAAGCTAATTGTTCATACAAAGGATTTGTTTAATTAATATAAGAAGATATATTTTTCTATGGATTAGTCTCATTTTTTATTTTCCCTACACTCTCCTTTTTTATTTTTATAACCATTATGATATTGGTTTTAAAATTAATTCAAATTTAAATCATTTGTTAAATTTTTAACTATATTGCATATTCATTACTTGTCATTATTGATGCACTACTAAATTTAGTGGATGAAATGGAAAGTATTAGTTAGATTTAAATTTATTATTATTTCTAAATGAGTTTATTCTCTTGGTAGAATTCTCCTATTACAAGTGTTTAAAATAAAAAAGTTACCTTGCCTAAGAAAAATCCACAATGACCAACTAGGTGAGGTCAATCCAAGATCTAGTAAATATATACCTTAAGGAGGTTATCAAATATTTATTTTAAGATAGGTTTGGTGGAATCCTTTCTTGAATTGTATTTGGTGTGCCTAAACCACACATTAATAGATACATTGACCCAAGACCTCCACATAATATTGTAGTAGTTTTTTAATGACCTTATCTTCTTGAACTAAAGCCTCTCTCAAGATGAAGGTATCATATAATTTTTTTTTGTGGGAAATATATATGTATGAGCTATAGACATTCATATAAACATCCCACATAACATTGCTTTCTCAAAGCTTATTCACAAAGTTTTATCTAATATGATGAAGAGGTATAAAGATATATGATCTCCCTACCTTAATACCCTTTCAACTATAAAAAACCATTCTAGAGTGACATTCTCCATAAATAAAAACATAGGTGTGGAGATGCAAGACAAAATAATATTTTTTAACATTGGTTGAAATTTGAGTCTTTCCACAATTATTTTGGAGAAGGCTCTAGGAAACCCTATGATATACATTATTCATATCAATATTAAGAAACATATTTACTCTATTAGATTTATATATATAATGTAAGGCTTCATAAACTATTATGACACAATATATGGTCTATATTATAGTGATAAAATCTCTTTGATGGGTATAACTTAGATTGAGTAATAGATCCTAGAGCTTAATTTATAGTGCAATTTGGAGAAAATTATGAATATGATACTTTTCTATAATATGTCATTAATATATGTATAAAATAGAGTAGATTTTTGTATACACCTTAAATTGGTCAAGAAACCACACATATCATGTCTTTTCATAGTCCTTTTCACAGGAGACTCTGACTGGAGAATATGAGCATTATTCACATTAGCCATGTCTTGGTTTTACTTATATTGGTCTTGGTTTTTGATTGATTCATCTTTTTGTCCATAACTAGTCATACAAAACCTTTTAACCAATCATTCCACCTAAATTAGACAGTGTTCACCATGTCAATATTATTTCCCAAAGTCTTAAACTTGTAGGATAATAGCACTAGAATTGGACTATAGCACTAGACCCTAGGGTGTCTCATTGCCAACATTCTTGTCCTCTTGTATTTTGAGTCCCAACCATCATTTTTATTTTCTCATGAGGTAAAAAAAAATTCTTATCCCCTCCCTTAAGGTTTATTTAGCGTTTTGATGTCATCTAATGCAAATAAATCTCCCAAATTCAAAATAAGGAGTCTCCTAGATAAAGGAATTCACAAGGAATTTTATGTCTAGCACTTACTATTTTGAAATAGTAAATAATTAAAAATTAGTCAATAGTATAGCTCAGTATTCTAGATCACACATAGATTTCCATGCTTGATCAAGGAAGGGCCTACATAAAATTTTATTCTTTAATCTACCATGTTCGTTGATTATACATGTTACTTAAGGGAGAACTACATTTTTTTGAGACCCTAGCTTGAGGGTTAATGTAGGTAGAGATCATGATAGTAGGGGTTCTAGATTATGTGATCATACTTCCCCTAAACCCATTTTCCCCCTTTTTATTTTAATTTATTTATTATTTCATGTGTGTAGGTATACTTAGGATTTGAATATTTAAATAAATATATAGCGAGATCTATTGACATTCAGCATCCAAAATTTCATAGGTAGGCTCACACAGGAACAAAACAAAGAACCCAAAAAATTTAGGTCTTTATGACTAGTTTGGATAAAACCAACAGGAGTGGACAACAATGTCAGAACCCAAAGTGTCCTATTTCTAGTGATCTTATAATTTCACCAAATGAAATATAGATATAGGTTATTGACATCTTCATTATCTTTTAGAATAATTTTTTGGATTTGAAACAACCACCTCTGTCTATTTTTCTAGATAAGTTTCTTCTTTCCTTATGTAATTTATTTGATCAAATTGATATAATTTTTTTTTTAATATATTTGATTGGATGTTACCCCTTAATTGAAACCCTTTATTATTTAGGAACTAAACCCTAGTTTCTCAAAAATAATAAAACATTTGGTGAACCCAACTTACATCAAATAAATTTTAAACCCTAAGTACCCTTAAGGTTTTTCCTTCATATTTTTGTGCAAAAAATTCAATTTAAAATTTATTATTTTATATAATTGTTGTGTATTTATTTTATTGAAATTTATTTTATAATTTAAATTATTTAAATAATTTTCAAATATTTTAGAACCCCAACCCAAAATCCTAGATTTCTAAACTAGGTCCTCAAACCCCAAGCCTTCCTTACAATTTTTAGATAAAAATTTTGGAATTTTTGAAAATTGTTTGGAGTGTCAAAAAAATTTTCAAAATCTATATGATGGTATTTATTTTTTCATTTAATTTCTTAATATTTACTTTCCATATTCTCTTTGGTGAAAGCAATAAAATGGCCACTAAGGCACTTCTTCCCTATAATCCCATAGATAAATTTCTAAATATTTCTCATAATTATGACAATGAATGGACAAATTTTTAAAATTCCACATTATCTAAAAATGTGGAAAATGATTTAATTTACAATGAAGACAATTACTATTGTTTTAATTATGAATATGATGATGCACATAAAAGTGATAGTGAAGAAAAATTAGATGCATCTTCTTCTCTTAAACCTATCTCTTTTCTTCCCTCTTCTAAATAAAATAAATTTGATAAATGGGAAAGATAATTTTCACCTCATTCTCCTATTCACAATGCATCAAATGAACAAATTGGTCATGCATTTCCAAGTGAATCTCTCATTGGTAATAATTTGCTTCCATTTGATCTCTCTCTCTCTCTCTCTCTCTCTCTCTCTCTCTCTCTCTCTCTCTCTCTCTCTCTCTCTCTCTCTCTCTCTCTCTCTCTCTCTCTCTCTCTCTCTCTCTCTCTCTCTCTCTCTCTCTCTCTCTCTCTACTTCTATGTTCAAATTAAAACAATATAAATGAAATAGAATAAAAATTCTAATGCATAGTTCAAATTATCCATCTCATGTTCTTAACTCTACTTTTTCATCTCAAACAATGGTATAATATTGTTTAAATGACAACTCTCTAAATCTTACTTCTCATATTGTAAATGAAAATAATGCATGCAAAGACAACATAGATGCACATAATATTCCTATTTCACATGATAATTTACTGCATATTAGAAAAGAATTGACATATTTTATTACCCCTATCCCTAGTGATAATGGAAGTGATGATGAGTATGATGGTGAACATGCAAATGAATATGAAAATGAGAGTGAATATGAAATTGATACTTCTTCTTCTCATTTTTCAAATGAAAAAAATTCTTATTGTGATAATGCATGGAAAAATGATGAATACTATACCTATGGTGAAGAATAAAATGCATCTCATGCTCATACCTCTTCTCTCACTCCTCTCAAACACAATGCATTATAAAATTTTGATTCTATTTATATGCATGATTCTATTTAAAATGATGCACATGTTAATGATAACATCACATCTTCTATTTTATTAGAATGTGATTCACTAAATATGAAAGATACCAATGAATCCCAAGCCACCCCTACTATAGTAACACATGTTTCTCAATCTTCACCCAAAGAAAATGGTATCCCACATCCCTATACTAAGGTCCAAGTTATGATTAATCCAAAGGGTAAAGTGAGCACAACCTCTCCCTATGATCTGATTTCTAAAAGTAGCATTCCCATGGCTAAAATAAATAATCAAATTCAATGATTAAATGAACCAATTCAATATACTAATATACTATCCGAAGAGATTATTTCTTTGATGCATAAAATTGGTGAATTATGGCACCAAGTACATCTTATTATTTGGAAAACAAGGATTATAAGTCTTGGATTAATGCCAATGACTTACATGGTAACCCTATTTTGAAAACATTTTTAAAAGCTTAATTGCCTTAGAATTTCTAGATACCATCATTGTGTGAATTTGATCAAACTAGAGATCCATTCATACATCTTTAAGTATTCTGAAATGCTTTGTCATCTCATGCAATTCCTTTGATTCTAATTAAGTTATTCTAGCATAAATTAGTGGGTAATGCATATAATTGGTTCTTTCATATACTCCCTATTAGTTCCTTCCATACATATGATGACTTCGAGGAGGCATTTATTAGATACTACGTAGTAAACATGATCTTCATGTTACATATGAGAAACTTGTCACATTGCATTAGAATATTTCAAATATTATTAGTGATTATATCTTATGATTCAAGACTCACATGTTAAGATTAATCTATAGACTAACATATTCAGAGATTCAACATATATTAATTAAGGGGCTTCCCCAACCCCTACTAGAGAACATATTATATTAAATAGAGTCCTCTTTTAGGCACTTATGTTATATAGTTCTTACCTTAGAGAAGAAATTGGGATTGATTGAGTCAAATTTAGTTAATTGGATTACTCTAGATTTCATATCTTTACCTCCATATATATCTCCTATCACTCAACATCCGCATGTCCAAAACAAGATAGGAGACCATAGGCAAAAAATAACAAATTAAGAATAGAGAGCCAATTTTTAGAGCACCACATACAATATGTAATATAGATAACATAAGAAAGGCACCACTAAATTTTGATTCAAAGTGGGATAACCCATATGCCATATTATCAGCACTACTAGATAAGAGGTTAATCACATTACCTTCTACTCATCGATGAGATCCATATCTCTTACATAGATAGCCACATCAACCCTTTTATATCTATCATCATAATCATGGACATAGAGATAATGATTGTTATGGAGTCAGGGATTTCATTACTAGATGTGTTGATAATGGAATCATACCATTCACACATGGGGTACTAATATCTCCTTCATCATGGATTCCTAAACCTCATTCCTCCATAACTGAGTCATCACAAGACATTCTTTCACAATAAACATTAGTTACTCATCATGAGAGTAATGCAGTTTCTAGGATAGAGCCTCATAGGGGATCTCTTATCCCACGTACTTTGAGGGTTTAGATACCAATATAGTGAGATTAGCCTACACATATTAGTGTTATCCAATGATTACATAGTGTAGTTCTATATACATATCCAACACAATCACAGATACCATAGTAGAGTTTTATGGGTCCTATCTCCCATAACAACCTATTATGGTTTAGATTAGATAAACCCACATTTTAAAGTATCACTTTAGATAGATATTTAATATAATTAAGTTTTTAGGGTCCTATCTCATGTAATAACCCACTAAAGTTAAGATTATATGAACCCATATTATAGAGTATGACTTGAGATAGATATTCATTATAGCTAAGATTTTAGGGATATATCTCACATAGTAACCCACTATGATTGAGATTAGACAAGCCCCCATCATAGGTTACAATTCCATCTAGATCTATTTCTTAGTCATACACATCATAGTATAGGCCATAAGGTGTTATTTCATGTATCAATCCACTATGGTTATAGATAGATGAGCCTCTTTCATATCACATAGGTTTAGTTACACATCCATTGAGATTGCATCATATAGAGTCTCCATGTACAGCTATAGCTAATGCATTAAAAATAGTATTAGATATAGGGCATGTTATTACATAACATGAGAAGTATGGTCACTTGTTTAGTTGTCCATTAGGGTTCAAATAGTGATATAATAAGAGTGATATGACACAGATTCATACTAGTATCAGTTCATAGCTTCACTTAGTGGGTGATAATGGAGCCAAAGGGCCAACCTTTGAATTCTTGAGCCACTCTCGAGGAATTTATCACAAATTGATATTCACAAAATGATATCTTATATTCCCTTATAATAATAACTAAAATTTCTAGTCCTAGATAGCCATCCCTAGCCAAACTAAATTATCCAAATCTTAATCTTACTAATATCCTGTTTTACCAATCTTAAACCAACTTAATTTACCAAATCAATTTACAAATTAAAAAACAATAATTTTTTTTTACTCACATATGATTCAAAATCAAAACTAACATCACACCTGAACCTATTAAACCAAAATCAAATCCCAAATACCATTTTACCAAACATATGTAACCTCAACATCAATGTCAAATCAACTATTTCTAATCAACCATTTCCAACAAATATACTAATCTACTCCAAATTCTATAACATAATATGCATGAGTCAAAATAAAATAACTATCTATATATATATAATGAGTTTTCAAAACATATACACTATATTAAGTACAATCATTCATAAATGGGCATTATGTCCTCACTCCTAATCTCACTCTCCCAACACATACTAGTCCCATAATCCACCTTAGCATTTAATGGCCTTACACTTCCTCGAGCTATCACATGGCTCTTGTAATGACTCTCTCACTCTAATAGCCAACCATACTCCTCATGAAAGATTTTATATCACATTTTAATATATGTATACTCATTCATGATCCTCATGCTAATGGATCCAAAAATAGGTGGAATAATCATATGCTTATCTAGCTCAGCTCTCAGCGCATCTCTCTCTCTCATTTCCTTGAAACATGTAGTTATCACTATAGCATCCCTGTCAAATAAATGGGAATGGATACCAATCATGAATATCACTCAATCTATCAATCCCTCCTCTACCACATCATCAAGTACATGTTGTGTGAGATCTCAAAGTGTTAACTCAATTATGGTCTCCTAGTAATCATCATCTCCACTTCCTAACCTAATATGTGCTTCATCTTGAGAACTTATCACTCCACATATATGAAATGTATGACAATTTTTAGATATATTGTTTGAAATAAAAATAAAATCATAAAATTATACATAATTCAAATATAATCACTACTTACCTCCCATCATCTAGATCAGCTTAAGATCCTCATGCTCTAGGGCATCCTCTACCTCAATAGGGTATAACAAAACCCATTATTGCCTAGCCCACAATGCAATATATGCATTTGTGCACCTAATATCACCCACATTTATAATCTCTATGGATGCATACCTCACATCCAACTACAATGGTACAAAATCAACCTCAATAGGTCTCACATGAGCTCTTGCCCTCATAGACACTCACACACACCTCACCCACACCCATGCTACTGGGGGCATATCCTATGGTACCCTAAACTATCTAGTAACATGATCATACTAAAATATCTCATATAATTCATCCTAGTGGTCATGTATCCAACATCTGACCCTCATATATCATAATTTTACTTTATCCTCTACCCACCTAGGAGATCATTTATATGACCTCCATATAATGTCACCTACCACTAATATGTCTAACACCCACCTATAATGATCCATCATATGGGATCAAATGGCTATGAAGGTGCCCACTCCTTCCTTAGTAATCCAATCAACCATACAACTGCTATGTGCTCATAGGCCCAATAATGCAATAAGGTAGTTATGCTCACTCTACCTATAAAAATGTCTCTTGTGTAAACCTATAAAGATCCATATATATGTGGGCTACCATAGTCCTCCCCCATGAGAATATAATGTCATATACATCCACACTACACATAATCTTCTGCATCTTATATGAAATAGACATTAGACTCCCATCCAAAATAACAAACAATGCCAACAAAATAACCAACCACTTTTATAAGCATAGAATGCTAGACTATACAATAACTAATAATAATACATCACAATTACTCCCTATTTGATGTATACCTAAGGGCACACTAGAAAAATACAAGGATTCATGATCAATGGTATCATTACCCATATCATCATGTACCATCACTTGCCACCCACTAACTGGTAAATGCAATATGTGATACACATCCTCTAGAGTCATAGTCATCTCCCCTATAAGAAGTGAAAAAGTACATATATCTACATCCCACCTCTCATATAAAGTGGTCGTCAAATATCAATCCCATTGCACTATGCCTAAGTCACACACACGACCTAACCCTACCCTATCTATGACAGCTCTCTCATCATTATATAATGGTAATAACCTCAATGTCTCCATCACCCATCCCTTGCAAAACTCTCTCATAGTCACCTCACCCTATATCATCAATAATAGCACACCCAACAATCAATAGTACCAAGTCAAAATCCAATAAAAATAATAATAAGTAGTAAAGTAGTATCTCAAAAAATCCTATCCATTGGACAATAGTGCTATAAAAAGGACAACAGTGTTAGACAGAAGCACTATAACTTGGATAATAGAATGAAACCTAGACATGAGCATTGGATACAAGACATGAGTGATAAAACTAGAAATATTTTTCCTAGGCTACTTTTAGGAGCTCAAAAACACTAAAATAGGTTTAAAAATAGGCAAAAACCAATTATTTGGGTTACTTATGAGGGTCACATCACCACTAACCTAAACCTGGGCTGCTAACTACTCAAATCAAGCCATGATAGGTGCTCATCTCCTCAACATCTCTCTAAATCCAAAGATCAAAATCTCAACCTAGTCAGTAAAAAATTAAATTGAGAATAAATCTAATTTCATATATTAACCAACTCTTTTAATTTAAAAAAACCATTTACCCATAACTCAAATCCTGTAACTCCATTTTTCAAACTATTTTCTCCACAAAATCATGACAATAATACCCTTGACATCACTCAATATTTGCTCTCTTACTAACTCATCTACCTAATACAACATAAACATTTCTATATTTCTCTTGTATTGAGACACACACCTTGGTCCTCACCAATCCAAATATGTTCCATTTTCAATATCTCAATCTAATCGATTTGAAAACCTTTCAAGATATTCATAACATCCCAACCTTATTTATATTATTACTCCACTAGTCATCACTTTTGGCTCGACCTATATCAAAAATTTCATCCCTATCCCCAAAAGGGGGTGTCATTCATATTATTCATATTTATACACTTACATAACATACCCACTCACTTTTATAGGTGGATACACCATGGTTCTTACACATGTAAAATTTAGATTATTATATTTATCTTAGATTGGTTGAGATATAAAATGATTTATATTATATGGGTAACTCAACATTACTTAAGACATTCAAAGGGATAAACCTTCAATTTATAGATACACAAAATATTTAGATATAGTGGTTCAGATCATATGGATCCATAGTGATTTTAGCTTATAGGTACTTAGACTATTTAGACATAGTTTTTCATATCATATGGATTCAAAGTGATTTTGGTATAGATACATACTCAAATACTAGATTCTAGGGGCATGCACATACTACACATCCTAGACATACAACTTCATACAAAATGACATAGTTTTTAAAATCAGATAGCAGACTATATACATAGTGTAGAGCATAGTATTTTAGGTCTCTAGTTTTATACATGAGGCATGGAAAGATATTCCATATCACATGTGGTTATATAGATTACTAGATTATATAACTACATCACTTAGATACCAGATTTGGGGGCATGTATATACTACATGTCTCACACATATAATTTCATACAACATGACATAATTTTTAGAATCAGATATCAAACTATAAACATAGTGTAGAGCATAGTGTTTTAGGTCTCTAGTTTTGCACATGAGTCATGGAAAGATATGTCATATAACATGTAGTTATATAGATTACTAGATTATATAGATGCATCATTCACATACCAAATTTAGGGGCATGACATAGATGTTCATGTTATTTATCACTCAAGATTATATGGATGGAACGGAAATACATGAAATTATCTTATTCAGAATTGAATAGAGTTTTATATTACACCCATATGTACCTAATTTGTCACCATGTTGGATCATATGACCATTTGTAGTGGTTGGTCCACTATATTACCCAAATTTAGACTACATAAATTGGTGTAGAATAAAGGATAGACATTGGTTTTAGGCCTCTAAGTATTTATCAATTCTATTTTATATATTTAGAGTGGGATAATGATACATTTTTTTCTACTTAGTGTATAAATTTATACACACATTCAAGATTACATGATTTAATGTGGGATAGAGGATAGACATTGATTTTGGGTCTCCAAGCATTCCTCATCTTTAATAAAATTTAACATAGGAAGTAAGCATTTCCCTCATTCTCCATGATACATATATTAAAAATTAATATTCAATAAATGGGGAATCCACTCTATGTGTTCCTTCTCTCTCCAATCATTATTCAGGTCTCTATCCACTTCCCTAGCTAAGAAGTGAGTTGGACCCTTACAACACATTTATTTCCACATAGGTAGGTTTAGTTATGTACCTTTTATTTATTTTACTATAGTATTTCATTTCATTACATCACTAGAATAAAAGTGGGGGAAATTTATACACCCTAAATTGGTTAAGAAACCACACATATCATGTCTTTTCATAGTCTTTTTCATATGAGACTTTGACTAGAGAATATGAGCCTTGTTCACATTATTCATGTCTTGGTTTTACTTATATTGGTCTTATTTCTTGCTTGAGTCAAATTTTTGTCCATAAATAGTCATGTATAACCTTTTTAAGATTCATTTCACCTCAAACAAATATTATTCCTATGCCAATCCTATTCAGTTAGGTCTTGAACTTGTATGATAGGAGTGCTAGAATTGGACTATAGCACTGGACCCTAGGGTGTTCTATTTTTAGTGCTCCTATCCTTTTGAATTTTGAGTCCCTATGGTCATTTATATTTTCTCAAGAGGTCCTAAAACTTTATTATCCCTTCCTTTAAGTTTTATTTAGATTTTTTATGTCAACGAATGTAAATAAAGCTCTCAAATTCAAAATAAAGAGTATCCTATATAAAGGACTTCACAAGGCATTTTATATCTACCACTTACTAATTTGGCATAATAAATAATTAAAAATGGATCAATAGTATAGCTCAACATTTCATCACACCTAGATTTATATGCTTGATCAAGGAAGGCCTAAGTGAAATTTCATTCTTACATCTACAACGCACATTGATTATGCACGTTCCCTAAAGGAGAACTATATTTGATATTATATCCTATCTTAAGGGTTAATATATGTATTGATCTGGATATCAAGGGTTTTAGATCATGTGATCATACTTCTCCTAAACCCAATTTACCCCCTTTTATCATTGATGTATTTTTTGTTTCATGTGTGTAGGTAAACCTAGGGTTTGAATATTAAAATAGATATACAAACATCTTCATCAATATTTAGCATCCAAAATTTCATAGGAAGGCTCACACAAGAACAATGCAAAGAACCTAGAAAATTCATGTCTCTATGACTAGTTTGGATAATAACAACAAGAGTGGATATCAACAGCAGACCCCAAGGTATCATATTTTTGGTGGTCCTATCCTTTCACCAAATGAAAGCTGGATCTAGGTTCCTGACATCTTCCTAGTCTTGCATAGTTAATTTTAGGCTTCGAAAAAATCATCTCAGTTTATTTTTCTAGATAAGCTACTTCTTTCCTTATGTAATTTATTTGATCAACTTGATATAAAATCTATATTTTACTATATTTGATTGGATTTTACTCATTAATCTAGACCCTTTATTATTTAGGTATTGAAGCCTAGTTTATAAAAAATATTATAACACTTTCACTTTTTATATGACTTTTTAATGATGTTTAACTTTTCACATGATAAGATAGATATTGTCTACTTATTAGGTGTGTCCATTTCCACTTGTGTGTTTAAATAAATTGAACCTATCTATGGGATTATTATTGGGATGTACAATAGTTGAATATGTCCATTAATTTTGGTACCTTAACCTATTTTCATAATATTTTCTTGTGTGATTATTGTCACCAAATCTTGTACCTTAGAGTTTTTTTTCAAGCCTACTCTAAGATTTGGGAAACACTATAATACCTCTAGGATTGTGGGTTGCTTATGGTATAGGTATACCTCTAAGTTAAAGGGATAACTCTGTAGATTGATCTTTGAATGCTTACCGCCTAAACTAACTATTTTATTGGATTAAAAGGGTTATAAATGACATAAAAATAACCTTATCTAATGAGGTGATACACCAAAAATATCTCCACTATACTACCAAACAAGTGTACTATGAAACATGACTTACAACACTACTCTCAAAATATCTAATTTCTCTAACATTAGTATTTAAAACATGAAGGTGATATGTAATGAAATACTCAAGGTGAGTGAAATAGAGGTTATATTACACTTAAGATGGAAAAATTCACTATCTACACTTCATGTGACCTATTAGAGAGAGGGCTACTTGTGTTAAACATGAAAGGGTTGAGAAAAAGAAAGGATATAGCCTAATCACTTAACCTTTCAATATACACCAATTCATATAATTAAACAAGATATCTTGTGAACTCAAAACCGTATTTCATATCTTCTTTCAATGTCAAAATATAGTATTAAACTAGTAGGGCTTCACTATACCAGGTGTGGAATTTAATACAAAATCCAAAATGGCTTCCATTTATAGAATGAGTGAGAAAAGAGAAGAAAATAAATTCAAGGGTCAAAATGCCACTTATCAAGGAATGAAAACTAATTATATTATAAGAGAAATTAGTGTGAAATATATATTGAAGGTTTACTTAGACAAGTGTCCATATGAACTATGAAAAACTCTCCAAAATGGCATAGAGACTCTTCAACTAGCCTTTTTGAAATTGCCTTCATGATGAGGCATCTCTTGACTATTCAAAACCAAAATATGAAGAATTAACACATGTGTAATATATTAGGGAGGTTTATAACATGCCATTATATTGATTATATTTGTTCTTAACTGATAACAATGTTTTAGATACTTGTACTCACCATCTGTAGTCATTCATTAACCCACTTGGTCTAATTATTCACATTTGTCACCCAAGTGGTATTTAGTTGATCAAAATAATATATGTAATAGGTTATAACACACACACACACACACACACACACACACACACACACACACACACACACACACACACACACATATATAGTCCCCTTGCCTTACACTACATGAATTAGACCTTAAAAGGTCACAAAAATAGACTTCTCAGTCTCTCACTTGGTAATCACTCTTTATCTTCAATATTTATCTAATATTCCCTATGATGAATGGTGTATTATATATTTTTCCATGTGAATATATGGTGATAAATGGATCTGGAGAGTTATAATAGGTCCCAATCAACCCCCTCCAATGGTTCTCACCTTTTCATCTTCTTTTATACCTATAAAACAATCACAAACTTAACAAAAACACTATTTTATACCTTATATATATAAGTAGGGTACAAAAAAAATAGATGGGAAGGATCATGAGAGATAATTAAATAATTATAGAATAATTTTGAATCCATAAATATCCCATTTGAGTGTATCTCCAACAGTTTCTTCTCCATTGGGTCAAGGATAGGGTTTTAAGAGGGTTTGAATGAGTCTTGGTTCTTAGTGATAGTTCATAAAATTTATATTTTCAAACCTAATAAAAATTCGCTAATAAAAATTTAAATAACTCATTAAACCATTCATAGTTATTTTAGTCACCATTCTTGGTGTACATATAGGTTTTAGTAAGATAAGTTAGTCTATTGAGATTTAAAATGCATTTTGGACACCCTAAAATGAGTTTGAGCCAAAATTGAACATTTTGTGTTAATTTCATGAAAAAAAGGTTATAAATCATCTTATAATTACTCATTAATATCATAAAATTCATAATATGGTTTAAATTTCGTTATAAGTTAACTTAGACCCCTATAAGGCTTTGGCCTAGTTCTAAGCCTAATAGGTCTAACTATACTCCTTGAGCCTTTGACCACTTGTGAGTGAATATATTAATGATGGTTGTTTATAAATATTTATACACATATAATTCAACCTATTACCTCATTATATGGTGATCCAAGACTTCTCCATGCCATCCCCTTATCATCTTCTCACCAAGTCTATAGTCTAGACTGCTTAAAAGTACCCTCTATATGAGACAAAATAGAGGACATATCCCTTATTTGTATTAAAAAATGAAGTCATGGAGGGATAAATTAGGTATTTTGACTATTTTTACAAATTTTCATATTTGGATCACACTTATTGAGTCATTAACACTTCAAAGCATTTGGATAAACTTCTATGACTATGAGGACTTTACACAAAACTATGTTTGGGTCTAAGAACCTTTCTCTAACTATAGGTTTAGATATTCACTTGTTTAAATAATATTATAATGTTCCTTTAACACTTTTAAAATTTATTAAAATCATATTTAATCCATCTTATATGTCAGCTAGCCTTTTAAACCTTTTCTTCCTTATTTTCCTAATCTAGTCTAAGGACTGTGTTGACTGTATGTTTATATTCTCAATAAAATGAGATTCATGTAAGATGTTATGAACATTATGTTTCATTAATAGTATCCATATCAAGTATTTTATCTCATATCACATTAATTTTAACTCATTCATGATTATAGACCTAACTCCCTCCACTAGCATAGGTTAGTTTATCTACTATGGCCATGGGGATGAGCAGACAAAAGATAGTCATAGACTTTCTTAAACATGGTTCATGAATAAAAATTATTTATTAAAAAATAAAAATATTTTCATGGATTTAAAATACATAAATATTAATATCACACCAAAAATCACTTGTTCCAACTCACCTCTTATTGTCCTTATGATGCAAAGACTGGTTGACCATTTTTGCTTTCAAAGGAGAGCAATGGAAAGAAAAAATAGTTTTTTTTTTTTCCATTTTTAGCTTGTTAAAGCTTCCCAATCATGTAATTTAGTTTATTGGATATTAATATTTACTTTATAAGTCCTTCCATATATCAAAGCTACTTCACAAGCCATATAACAACTGAAAACTACCTCTTTTCAACTATTTTCTTGTTTTCAATGTCAAACCCTACCATTTTTTAGTTATTAAATAGTATCTTTGACATATAATAACACATGGGATGTTTAAATAAACTTTGGACCATTTTTCTCTCTATGGAAGCTATAAAATCTCAATAAATGACTCAAAATGTCCTTAGAATGACTTAGGACAAACTAAGATAAAGGTGACAAAGATGAAAACACATGTTTGACCTTATTATAGACCATAGGACACAAATCACACCATATTATACCCATGTAACATTTTTTAAACTATAGGGGTTTGACCTAGTTTAACTTGTGGTTAAATTAGTCAAAATTTTTGGTGATTTCCTAAGAATGGTAAGCCAGTTATGCCAAAGACTAGTAGCCTACTCCTATCTATTAGGATATGGAGTCAGATATACACTATAATAGACACTAAGTCTCCTTTTAAATAACACAAAAGAAATAAATAAACAAGAAGCAACAAAAAAAATAATACACCTAAGTAAACACACATGTGTTCTTAAGAATACTTTGGAAAAACACACACAACAAAAGCAAAAAAAACCTATCCTAATACGTACAAGACCTCAAACTCTTGAGATGAAGAAAAAATTACCCTGATTAAACCAAGGTAAAATATGGTACCTCTTACATCATTTATTCTCTATAAAATTAATCTATCATGTGAAAAATGCTTATCAACAAACATTTGCTTATGTGGGTAATCAAACTTACCATCCTTAGATCTTCTTCTATATGCAAGTGTGCTACTTTAAGCTCTAAATAATTATCCATCTTGACCTCTAAGAATATGGTTTGAACTTGAAGCTAACTTTACTTACATCATGTTCACTTGATGTTCTTTATTTTGCTTTTTGGGAAGTATGATAGTTATCTCAACTTTATCTTCTTCTTGAACATAATTTACCTAATATTTAGAACCATCAAGCTTGTTCTCTTTCTAATCCAACACATATAAAACTAGTTCAACCTTATGTTGAGGTGTTTAATGATCATTAAACATACACATCATTTCCTTATATTCATTATACTCCTCCATGTCTATAGCCTCTTTGATAGTAGCTTCACTAGGTTCCTTCCTGATTGTAACTTCTTTGATAGTAACTAGACACTAAACCTCATGATTAATAAAACATTCTCCTTCAAGCTTGATAAGACACTTAAAAACTTTCATATCACCTTCATGATTATTTGGGTGGTAAGTAGACTTAGTCAACTATTTAAACTCCTCACTTATGTTAGGAAACCTTTTCCACATGTCATTTTCTTCATCATGACTGCATCTTCAAAAACCTCTCAATAAAGTACATGAAGAATGAAATTGTATTTCTAACTATTTTATCTACCATACTCTAAATAATTTCATCATCATGTAAATTAATGAGGTAATTACTCTCAATAAATTTTGTAAAAGAGTTATCAATGTTTACCTCAAATTGTTCATATCCTCCCTCACAGATGATGTTTATGCCAAGATCAGTTTGATCAATATAAGTATATGGATCATGTCCATAAGTGTCTTCACTATAATCATATAGTAAAATTTCATATATTACCTCAATCTTAGAGGAGGATCCATCATCCATATCAAAATCTTCTGGATCATTGTTTGCACAATTGAGATTAGAGCTTGCTTCTACATAGGGCTCAATATGAAACATAGCTAGTGTTTGAGTTCTAATGGTTAAATTTTATCCATACCTTATATTTAAGGGAAAGAATGACCAATTTTATAATATATATCCTCCTATCTTGGATGTGAAATCCCTTGAGAGGAAGATAGTAAAGTGAGCAGGCAAGTCAACCACTATTATATCTTGAATATTACAGAAACTTGAACAATCATGAAGGAAAATTTTCAAACCCTTGGCAAGTCCTACTGACTTAGTTGGTGTCCCATAAATTTTAATCACTCCTTTACTTTATGGTTCATATTTATTTACTTATTTATCATAGAAAATCTTAGGCATAACTAAGGTATTAGCTCCACTATCTACTATGTGATTATGGATATGTTTTTCTCTAATAATGAGAGTGAGGTAGAAGGGAGGAGGCTTTTTAGATTTGGAAGAGGGTTCCATAATGTGATTAGGACCATTAGTGAGAGAAACATTACCATTATTTTATGGTTAATTTCTAAGGTGGATTTGAGATAAACGATCTTGAAGGATCTCATTTTAACCAAACAAATAAATAATTTCCTAAAAAGACATAGATGCCATAAAACTATTCAAAAAATCCACAATATTAAAAATAGGATAAATCAACTTTTCTTGAGTCCTTGAAGGTAAATAAGTGAGTTGAGATTAATTAATTAGAACACTTTTATTATCCTTCTAACATCTTAATTTGAAATAGGTGCAAAATATTTAGGGGATGCTATAATTGGATTCACACCTTGTTTCCTTGTAGGAGGGTTACTTGAACTTGTATGAACACCATGGGAATATCCCAAGGCATTTATATTTTCTATTATATTATCTACAAATGAATAATTATTATTAATAACATATGAGTCATCTACAATAAATTTAGTTAAACTCACTCCTTAAGGCTAACATCCCTCATTTATTTGTATGAGACTCTCATATTCTATAAAAAATGAGCAACCCCTCCTTGGGCTACCAAATATTACTTCCCACCTTAATTGGCATCCATGAATTATCCTTTCTACCATTTTTATACTTGGACCAAGCTACTATACATCAAGACCATGGCTCTTATGTTAGAGGTGGAAAGTGAACATAGGAATCCAATAAGGGGTGATTAGTATCATGTTGGTAGATGAAATCAAATCCAAAAAAAACACTAATAAACTAACACCTTAAACCTAGATATTATGGGGGATCTTGGTGAATAAAACCTAATGAAGAACCAACTCAAACATGAAAAAATAACAAATTTTCTTCACCTTACTTGATTGCTTCAAAGGATTCATTCATTGGTTTTCTTGGCTTGTGCTTCAAAGGTCTTTGTCAATGGATCTTTGGCTCTCTCCAACTCATCTTAGCATCATTGGCTTTATGGATTTGGCTTGTGGATATTGACTTAATAATTTGGCAGAATAACACTATATAAAAATATCTTTGAAATCATTTGTGATTTATAACTTTGGCTTAAGAGAGATTAAAATTATGAGTGTGAGGCCTTATATTTATACATTTTTAAAATTGGCTTTGGTCAACCATGATCATCCATATCAATATGAAGATGTCTGGCCATGAACTAAATTGATTATGTAAATAAATTTCATAAATATTATCATCATGATTTGGGAATATAGAGCATTAATGAGGCATGAGAAGGCTTAATCAAATATTTGTTGCATTTATGTCCTATGAAAGCCACCTTAAAAAATGATGTCACATAAAGATGCAAATATTAGAAACTAATTTCCAATAAATAAATATTCAGTAAGTTTCATGGAATTCTTACTTAAGCTCATAATTTGATTTAATTTCACTAATATTAAACATTTTTAGTACAATTCTTTGTAAATTGGTGCAAAAATTCATTATTGGGTCAAAATTTTACTAGATTTGAATTCGAAGTCGATGTTAGTTTCATATGGAACAATATCCCATTTAGGACATTGTCAACATAAAATAATGCATGCACATGTTGTGTGCTTCCAATTTAGAGGAATTTAGTGGTTTAGAGAATAAAATTACATTTTTGGCATTTTAGTTTGAAATTATTGAGGAAGAACTAATAATATTATAAAATTTATCTCCCTATTTAGGGATACTTTAGCTAAAATCAATACTTGTATATGACATGTTGGAACCATTTAACATGTTTTAGTGTTTTTAGGCCAAATTGTGATGTTTGGTAGAAATTATTTTGAAGTTTTTCTGGAGGTGATTGGTGGCCACTTTTAGGTGTCTAAAATTTTCCCTTGTTTAGTAAGGTGTTATAAGTTATATGCATATTAACATCTTCTCAAAGAATGAAAAGGTCCTGAATGCCTACAACATTTAATGATAATGGATGAACTGTATGTGCCTTTTCAAGGGAATGGTGGGGAAAAGGGTTAGAAAATAGTTCCTTAAAAAAATAAGTAAGATGAGAGGGACAAAATTAATGAAAATTATGGGGTGATAATATAATTATTTGGCCAAAATTGGTAAAAAAAAATTGAGAATGCAAGTGAGATGGTGTACAATGATTTACCCAAAGGTGATTATAATCATTATACCCTGAGAGTGGAAATATGGTATGATAACACAATAATTTTCCATAAGGTGATTATAATCATTGAGAAGATGAAGATACCCTAGTTAGGATATAAAAATAGGATAATAACATTACCAAAGTTGGTATAATAAATCAAATTATTATATCTGGTGATAGAATAATGACTTGCCCAAAGGTAGTTATAATCATTGAAAATATAGGTGGGGTGATTTACAATGATTTTTCCATAGGCAATTATAATTATTGGTCCCTAAATATGGAAAAGATGATTGATAGTTTATGATTGTAAATATGATTATTTTAACTTGATATAGAGGATAAAGATGAATTAGGATACCCTGTTAGTAGGGAGATGCTCATCCAAACTAACAAAGGTTAAAATTCTTTCATTATTTAATTACTCTATTTAGAACATGATTATGTTTGTTTTGGGATTATTGGTGCTGATTCTAAGGATATTTTCATACTACCATTGATGGTGTAGACCTATTTAATCTATTTTTTTATATAACACCCAACAACAGGCATCATGAGGACTTGGCCTAAATATGCATAAGGACTGACTCCTATGATCTAATACTCAAAATAAAATAATGCACCAATGATAAAAACCATGATGATATTATAAATTCATGAATATGGATGAATTCAAGTATAAATGTGTAAGGAATCACCCAATTAATGCACATATACTTGAATCAAGGCAACGGTGTGAAAAAAAATAAATAGGCACACAAACAAATAAACAATGAAATTAAAAAACATAGAAATAAATAATAGTTAGTCCTAATGTTAGTAAAAACAACACAACTAACATTGATTCTATAAAAAAGGTCACAACTTAACAAAAAATCAATATAGCAGAATAAAATAAAGGAAGGGCATGGCCGAGTTGTGTCCATATGCCTTAGGCAAATGGAAGTTGCCTACATAGTTTTTTGGATGATATATCTAATAGAAACTTCAAGTATAATTTAGGTATCCTAGAAAATCATATAAAAATGATATCTAATTAAAAAAAACTTGATGGATGTGATAGAAGAATATGAATGGTCTTACAAAATGACAAGTTCATGAGATAAAAGGCCAAAAAGGATGGGGAAACTAAGTGACAAGTGATTTTCTTGTGACTTAGTGACGGTTCCCAGAATCCTTAAGGCAAAGAAGTGGTCAATGTTATTATTTTTTCTAAATGATTTTCAATTATATTTGGAATTTTGTAGTATTTTAACTCAATCAAGAATGACAAGACACTAAATGGTCTATGCTCATAAAAAGGTGAGAGTGTTACTTACTTTACTCATAAAATGGTGAGAGTGGTGCTTAGGTTTCTCATAAAATGGTGAGATCATTGCTTAGGTTACTATAAAAATGATGAGAGTGGATCTTAGGTTACTCAAAAATTTTTGAGAGCATTTCTTAAGTTGCTCAAAAGATATTGAGAGTGGTGCTTAAGTTGTTCATAAAATGGATCTTAGGTTTATCACAAAATGGTGAGAGCATGGCTAGGTTATCCTCAATATGCATCAAGAATGGCCTATAGAGTATTAAAATGAACTTAGGTCATATTAGTTCCACCTTAAAATGGATTAATCTAACTAGTGTGGTATCTAATTCAAAAAAAAAAGGCAAAGATGGAAAATGGCATAGTACATCATAGGAATGGCAAGGTGGTGCTTCAAGGCATGACAAACAATTATTGCTCTTATTTTTCTCATAGGTAGTTATAACTAATAAATAATGGTATAAGTTAATGATACTAATTTTCTCATAGGTGATTATTATTATTAGCAAGACCCATGAGACATTGATTTGCCCAAAGGCTGTTATAATAAGGCCCACACAAACAAGGCATGATATAGAATGAAACAAGAAATGAAGGAGAAAACTACCAAAATTATATCATAATACTCAAAAATATGGCCTTTATCTATAATAATAAATCCAATATTGAAATAGAATTTGAATCCTCTTACTGAAATTAGCTATGGAACCGATGGAATAGAACCAAGGTCAAAGGCTCGATTAGGGAGGGAGAAAAAACTTGGTTGATGGAAAAGGTATGGTAGAATGATAGATGGTATAAGGTATAATGGAAATATTAAATTAAAACTCAAATGAGACTCATATACAATATCCAAGGTCACTTAAGTAAAGTAATGCTTAAGGTATATAATGTTCATTGGCTCATCAAGTTCATCTTTGTTTGGTGTAGCAAGCCTATATGCTCTAGTGCCAAAATTTTCAACAATGATGAAAGGGCATATCTAATTTCATTTGAACTTTATTTTATGATTATTTTTGGTTATTTTATTCTTTTTCTTCTACTTAAGGACAAGATCATAAATTTTAAATTCTCTATGCTTGACACACTAATTGTACTATCCATGGAGGTAGTTCTGATATGCTTGTAAATTATTGACTACATCTATGCATTTCTCATCATGTAGTTCTAGATCTTGTAGGTGGGCTAATTGATAGTCATCATCTAGGACATGTTTAAAAGGGATGCATAAATAAGGTAACTTAACATCAATGGGAAGAATGTCCTTAATGCCATAAACAAGTGAGTACAGAGTGGCTCCTGTGGGGGTATGGTGATTGGTATAGTATTCCTAGAGGGCATGGAATATTTAGAGGTACCAATGACTTTCATAATCATTGAAAACATTTTTAATGATATTTCTAATGGTTTTATTAGATGATTCTACTTATCCATTACCTTATGGGTAATATGCCATGGAAAAATGTTGAGTAATCTTGTACTTAGTACATAATGATTCGACATCTTTATTTTTGAATGATCCACCATTATTAGATATAATGTTAGAAGGGATACCATAATGTAAAATGAGATGGTTTAATATGAGTTTCAAAATTTTATTTCTAGTCACATAAGTGAGGGGTATAGCTTCAAACCACTTAATGAAATATTCTATGGCATTGAGGATGTGTTTATGGCCATTGGATGAGGTGGGGTTTATCTTCTTAATGAGGTTAAGGCCCCATGTACCAAATGGCCATGGTCTAATCATTGGTTTTAAATTCTTGGCTAGGGAATGAATTAGATTAGTATCCCATTGACATTTTTCACACTTATTCACATATGAAATAACATATAGATCCATTATGGGCTAATATTACTCGGTATGCAAGAATTTATTTAGAGAGGATGACCCCACTTGTGTGGGATCCACATATGCCTCTGTAAACTTCTCATAACACTAATATAGATTCTCTTGAAGTTAAATAATTAAGTAGAGTTCTATCAAAGCTATGGAGGTAAAGGTTTGATTCGAGTAAGGTATAATGAGTGACTTGGTGGATGAAGGATATAGATTATATTTGGGATGGGTTAGGTGGAATAATTTGGTCATTATGGTAGTTTTCAAGGTATGAATGCTAGACAGAGTTAGGACCAATAATATCATAAATCATCATGATGGTTAAAGGTGCATGAGTTGACACTAGTAAATGCTCCATGAGGAACTTATAATCTTTAGTTGTGTCTATTTTTTGAATCAAAGATCCAACAGTAGCTATATCATCTATGGTTTTATTACTTTCCCTTGGAATATGTTCAAATTAGACATTGGTAATCTACCATTTGAGAGTGTCAACCATGGTCTTCTATGGCACCAACTTGTCATATTTGGTCTAAAAGTGGTCTTTAACCTAATTGATGATTAATTAAGAATCACCATAAACCTTTAGATGTTGTATATTCCATTATAACACTTGAAGAATCCCTGTAACAAGTGATTCATATTTGGCTATGGTATTGGTATAAGGGAGGATGATCCTAAAGGATTAAGGGATTAGATCCCCCTATGGTGTAATAAACAAAAGGCCTACCCTTGATCCATGTGTTATGAATGATCCATCAAAATATATATTTTAGCATTGCTCTTCAAGAGGTGTGTCAATGATGGTTATAATGGATTATCAGGAAATTGGAATGTGAGCGGTTATATATTGGTAAGGGTTACTTCAACAAGATAATCTACAAGATCTTTCCCCTTAATAGATTTTTAGTTGGCGTACTTGATTTCAATCTCACTATGAAGTAGATCGATTTTTCCATATAGCCTTGTAAATTTCTTTTATATATTAGATACTCAAGTGGATCTACTTTTGAAATTGCCATGGTCTTATTATTTAACATGTAACGTTAGAGTTTTTGAGCTACAAATAACTTAACTAAACAAGATTTTTCAATGCCTATATAATTATGTTCATATACAACCCGTGTATGGATTAAATAGTACACAACATGATCTTTTCCATTATCATTTTACTAAGCTATAAGTGCCCCTAGGTAATTGTGTATAGATGATAAATAAAATACTAATGCCTTTCCTAACATAGGAGGTAAAAAAAATGGTGGATTCACTAGATTATCCTTTAACTACTAAAAAGTTGTCTGGAAGTGATCATCCAAATGAAATGTGACTCCTTTCTTCAAAATAAGTGTAAAAGCATGACATTTTTCAGCCAAATATTATATAAAACATCAAATAGAGTGGATCTTACCCTTTAAACTATGGAGTTGCTTCAAATTAGTTGGTGGTAACATCTAAGTTATGGCTTGGACTTTAATTAGTTTGACTTCAATGCCTCGATGAGACAAAATTAAGCCAAGAAATTTTCTTGAAGTAACTCAAAAGACACACTTCTTAGGATTTATCCTAAATTTATACTTACACAATCTTTAAAATATCTTATGTAGCATTATTGGATTATCAGCCCTAGTCTTTGATTTAACAACAATGTCATTGACATAGTCTTCACTAATTTCATGTATCATATCATGAAATATGATGGTCATGGCTATTTTCTATGTGGATCTATAATTTTTAAGACCAAGAATAATAACTTCATAACAAAATGTTCCCTATGGTATGGTGAATGCTATTTTATGTTATTTTTTTGGCAAAATTTTTATATGTTTATACCCTAAAAAGTCATACATTAATGAAATAATTTCATAACCCATTGTAGAGTCAACTATCATATCAGTGTTTAATAAAGAAAATTCATCCTTTTGGTATGCCTTATTTATATCTCTAAAATTAGTGCATATCTTGGTTCATTCTAGCTTCTAACTGAATGGCATAATATTTGAAATCCACTCTAAATAGTTGATCGACTAAATATATCATGCTTTCAAGAGTTTTTCCAAATCTTTCTTTACTAATACATAAATGCTAGGATGCATCTTACACAACTTTTTTTTCACTAGTTTGGCATCGAGATGTAACACAAGGTGGTGCATGACCAAGGTGGGGTCCAAACCTGGCATATCAAAATAGGCCCATGCAAATATGTCAAAAAATTCCCTCAAAAGGGTTGTAAGGACCTCACATTCCTTGTCAATAAGGGATGCACCTACCTTGATCCATTTTAGGTCATTTTGAGTCCCATAGTTAACATGTGTTGTGTCCATCATTATAAGGGTTGAACTATCTTCAAGAATAGTGGGAAAAGAGTTAAAATATTTACTTATGTCAGAGTCCTTTGTTCAGACTAGTTCTTTGAGTTAACTTAGGCATGATGAATCATAATCCCCCAACGGTAAGGATGGCCATGTAATAAAAATTATTGGAAAATTTTTAAAGATTCAATCAAAATCTTATTGTTCTTCAAAACTGAACTCAGATGCATAGACAAATTCATCATTAGTGGTCTCTTGAGCTATGATTGAAGCAGATTTAACACTTCAATCTAATAGTGCTTGAATAAGTTTTCATGAGTAGACTATCCTTTTTATTTAATTTTTCCCTAGTCTAAAAACACATAAAATATATTTTTACTTTAGGATCTCAATGAATTATTTATTTTCTTTTGGCTAAGGGTGTTCACCCATTCTCCAAAATAGGCTTTAAGATCCAAATTGATTAAGAACCTTGATGTATGGTCTCCTAATGGAATATTATCCTTAAGTCTTAAAAAATAAAAAAAAGACTCGTCATTTTAAAACTCATCAATTCGCACATTAGATTATTATTAGCCCTAATATATCTCTTAGGGATAATATAATGGAATTGGGTAGTGACAAATGACTGATCTAAGGGTATAAATGGAATGAGTGTCAAATAAATTAGTCTCAGCTAGGTAATCAAAGAGGCTATGATCAAACTCTACTTTGATGTTGGAATCATCATCACTAGTCATAAGCATTAAAACATGATTAAGGTACATGAGGTTACCTTCAGGTGGTTTAAGTCCAAATCCATAGGGTCCTTTGTACTCAATCATATAAATTAGCTCAAGTGTTCCCTATTTATTTATCTTGAGTCCTCCTCCTTCATTGTCTTGATTATTCTTTATGATCCTATTAGGAATAGGATACTTTGAATTTTAATAGTAATTATCCTACTTATCATTGTACAACCATGATTCATCACCTTCGAGAGGGTATTATTCTTGGCCAAAGGTTGGTATCAAAGTGACAGGTGCTAGAATATGAAGTTTGTCTATGCCCTTTCTTTGCTATTTCATGAAAATTGGTTTGGATTTAGCTATTTCAAAGGACTTGGGGTTTTATGGAAGATTTACAATATGAAATTTTGCATGGGTCAAATACTCTCCTTGGCCATTAGTTGAGATGGTATAATGATTTGATATTTCATGAGGTGGCATGTAGGAAAGTGAATCAAGGGTATTATGATCAAATTAGTTATCTTCTAGTATTTCAACAAGTATCTATTTACCTTTGTCCTATTTTACAACAAAATCCATGTTGAAATGGTAGTTATAGCTTTGGTATTCAATGTCCAAATTTTTATATTGCTCATATGGCTATAAATCACCATGGATAGTAACCTTCATCCCTAAATAGGAGAACTTGATACATTGGTGCAATGTTGATGGTATTGCATGAATATCATGTATCCAAGGTCTACCAAAAATCATATTATATGATAAATCAAGGTCTAACACATGGCATAAGGTATCATAGGTCATGGGCCCAATGATAACTAGTTAGATGATGGTACTTTGTGAGTCTCATTCTTCATTGTCATAGGATTTGATATTAAGGCCTGATCTATTTTCTATGAAGACATGTTTCACTTTGTGCCTCTTGATGACAACTTCAATTTATAATAGATTATTATGTAAGGGGATAAGGGATGACATATCACTTTGGTCAAAAGATAGTTTTTGGTCGAGAGCTAAGTGTCCCACCAAAGCTTGAAATTTGCCAAGTGATATGTCATTAGCACCTAGTATTGGCCAAGGAATTCCATCAAGATATTTTTGTGGATAGTGGATGTGTTCAAAAAATATAAAATGGATATTTTTGTGGGTGTCTTTTTTAATTACTTCACAATGTTAAATGTTTAATCTTATATAGTTGCAGATGGTTTGTTCTTGGCCAAGATGGGTGGGTAGATGGGTAAAGTGGTAGATGGATATGGGCCTAGGATGGTAATCTTTGGCCACCAAGTTGTGATTTCATAATTAGGCTAGGATATAGTACCATGGTTGCTAACAAGTGATGGTGGTGGTGGGGGACCAAATAAGACACATCTCGACTACTAGTGTACTTGAGTGTGGTCATGAGGCAAAGATGAGTTATCCGTATAGGGTTCAAAATTAGTAATCCCTACTTGCCAATACCCTTATATGTAATCCCAAGATAAAGAAGGATTACCAGTGTGAGTTGGTTGGTTTGAATTATTTATCAAAGGTCTTGTTTAATTGGTATTTGGTCTTGGATTAATGAAGATGGTGGAAATGTGACCTCATACAACGTGTCCTAAAAACCTATTATAGTCATGTGTAATTGCATGGTAGTCCTTTTAGTTATTAGAATCATCAATCTATCATGTTGATATTGTTGGTTTTGGTATTAGTTTTTCCATGGTTTTTGATACTATTTTTGTTGATGCTACACTGGTCATTATTGTTATTGTTGTGGTTGGTTGTTATGTTATGGAAAGAGGTCTTGATAAATTCCAAGGTTTTGATTAAAAGTGGAAGTACCACCATCTAATTTTATCTCCTCATTATTCAATTTATTCTAAATCAAATGTTTTATTTACACACAACATCACAAATTATGTTCATTAACCAGATGATATTCATAGAATTCAACTTATCGGTACCAATCAGGATAAGGAATGCCCTGAGGATAATGTTTTGGTATAGGCTAGCTAATTAGATTAGTAATGATGAGCTTTAAAAAAATAGGTTTAATAGGTTTTATGATGTCACTAAAAATGTGACCAATAGGCACTATTCACCTTAGAGGAGGGGTTTATAATGGTAGAGGTTGTTTCATTTGTTACGTAGGCCTAGGCTATTGCACTTGATACATTTGTTGAAAAAGTTACCAGTTAGGAGTAATTTTCATATGATGCATGGGATAATTAGATAGTGTTTGTAGTGTTTATACATGTAAATAATAATTCACTCCATTTCCTACAACATTCTTTTTGTAATTGAATCGCTTGGGTTTTTCATAGTTATTAGTTTGTGTTGGTTATGATGCTTGTGATTGGAATTGGTTCTAGTTTTGGTTTTAGCCATTTATTTGATTCATAACTTGATTTGGATTTAATGATGTAATCTTGATTATCCCTTTGTTAATAATGGATCACTCTATCAATATAATTTTTTCAATGATCTCTTTAAAATTATGTGCACACTATAGTTTTATATGATAAGATATCTCACTATGAAATTCTTTGGTAAACACAATGGCTAATTATTTGTTTAGTAAACTATGGGTTAATCAACATGCAAGGGCTCTCCATCACTATATATAACTTAAAAAAAATTCACTAGCCTTTTTATTGGCTTAAATTAAGTCAACTAATGAAATATCATGCTCAAGATTGTATGAGAAATGTTGCACAAACTTATCTGAAAGATCATCAAAATTTGATACTAAATTCTTTAGCAACTTTAAAACCACTCCAAGGCTTATCCTTCCAGACTCATTTGGAATAATAATAAGAGGTATATGTCACTATATACCATTGGCTAGAATGAAATAATGAATTATTTCAAATGAGGCTTGGGGTTACCTTTCCCCTTGCATTTGTCCAATTTTGGTGGTTCGTACCCTAGAGTAAATGGTATCTACAAGTACTCCATGTTGAAAGGGTAAGAACACACATCATCTAACTTAAACATTTTGGTTTATTTCCTAACTTGGATAAAAACAATGACATCCTTCATTTGTTATAGTTCTTGGGCTAGGAAACTAGAAGGAACATTAGCCTAGGCATATGGTTAAGTAGTCACAAGTGGGTTACTTTGACTGGGGTATAGTGGAGTTATAACTTGTTATGGAATGTTGGTATAGTTTGGGAATAGACTAGTAATATGTATGCATATATTAGGGTATTATTATTGAAATTTCACTTATGGTTGTGTTGATGCAGTGGATTGTACCTGGGGTAGGAGGCCTAGCTCCCGCCCTTCCACACAAAACAACAGAAACTCCCCTCTCACCTGTGGGATTGGCGAAGCTGGAGGGGAGAGTCTCTAGATAAGGGATAACTCACTTTGATGTATCTTTTAGGCCTTGGTTTCTCTTATTGATAACAAATAAAATGAAAAGCGGGGGGGGGGGCGAAAGTGAGAGAGAGATGCTAAAAATAGAACCTAAGCCTAAAAAAATGAAAAGGTGATACACCAAAAAAGTTGACCCACCCAGCCTAAATATACACTTTTCACCAAAAAAAGTGCCCATACACTTCATCTAAAGTGGGAAGCTCTTTTGCAATAGTCAACTAGGGGTCCATGGAAATACAAGGAGGAAGAAACTACTAGAAGCATCCTCAGACACACTTATAATAGCCTATTCATAGGCACCTACATTCCCATAGGAACACTTCTGGTAGACCTACAGAAAGGAGACTTCACAATGCACTAGACATGCAATAATCGATCTATGAGAAACATGAAAGACAATGAATTAACACAAAAGAAGAACACAAACATATACTTTAAAGTGCAAGTCCAGATAGAGGTAAAAATGCTAAGTCTTGATTCAAGGTAAAAATTGGCAGAGCTCTGCCTTACAAGGTCGAGAGATTTTTGGGTAGAGTTTTGCCTTAAGGCTAAGAGAGTACTTTTTTCTCAAATGATAAATTTACAATATATAGAAAGAGGAAAAGAACTTGGCACTTTTTGGGAAAGACATTGGCACTCTTTTTGCAAGCTAGCCCATGTGCACTCTAAGCCTTGGGAAGAGGGAGCCATTTGATTGTCGGTTCCTACTTTGACTTTGGCATCCCAACCTTAAGTGTAAGTCACATCTTTTCTCTAGGAACAAACTGATCTCATTAAGGCATTTGCTTGGCTTGTTTTCTTATAAATGCAAACTGGAGAAAACAAGCTGTACCACTTATTATTTGTGATGCTTGGTGACCATCTGGTAAGCACTATTCCAACTATAAGAATAAAGCCTTGAGTTGATACCTCCTCTCATCACTTGGATTCTTTGTCTATTTCTTGCCTTGTCTCATCCTAGTTTTGTCTCTTTCTACTCCTTCAGCCCTCGGGGACAGTCTTCTGGTAGGTTGCTACATTCCTTGTACTCTTTTCATGGTTGGTACTCAGGCATTTTGAAAAAAAATGGCTATTTCACCATCTTAAATTTGATGTCTATGCACCTATCACTACATTTGAATACCCAATGGCTAGTTTGCCATATTCAACATTGACATCCTTGGGCCCATCACCCTTAGACCTTCCTTCAGATTTTCTACTTTGGCCCTTTTTCTCATGGGCCTTTTCTGTGAGCTTTTTGCACAAACAATTTTCCCACAGACAAAAATTCTGTAAGAATTGTCCCAGTCATTTTGACTTCTTTCAAAATTCTCCCTGGCCTTTTCTCTCTCGCAGCCCTTCCGAAGTCCTTCAGAATTTTTTTCTAAAGGAAATCCTTCAGATAAAATTCCAAAAGAATTCATGACTTTGCCTTAGCGAAATTCTTAAAGATCTTACCTACTTCTTTGTGGCCTCTTTAAAGTGCTCCCTACCCTCCGCAAGGGCTCCTGAACCTAGAACTGCCCTCTGTAAGGGCACTTGTCTTCCAAATTGAGGATGCTCCCTCAAACCAAGCAGTTGAACTAGCCGATTGAACCAAAAATGGTTCAATGATTCAATAGTTTAACACTGTACACCACTCATTCATTTAATCGAGCCTTCAAACCTGCCATGTGAACCAAATGCTTGAACCCAAAAAGGTTTAACAATTTAATGGTTTAATGGTTCAATGCTTCACACCATTTGTTGAACTTTGCTGATTAAAACCAAACCCCTTTGAACCTTCCGTGATGAACCAAATGATTGAACCAAGTGATGAACTGAGGCATTGAACTCAAACTATTGAACTCAATTATTGAACCAAAGTGATGAACCAAGTGATGAACCAAGGCTGATGAACTTAAGCTTTAAACTTTTGCTGAAGCATCAAACCAACTAAATTGAACAAGCCTTTGAACTGAGTCGATGAACATTACATTGAACTTTGCAAATGAAACAAGGCAAATGAACCAAGAGCATTGAACTAAGGTATTGAACCAAGCTAATGAACTAACTAATTAAACCAAGGCTTTAAACCAAGCGATGAACTTTTCCAATTGAACCTCAATCGATGAACCAAATCATTGAACCAAGGCATTAAACCGGTTCAATGGTTCAACAGTTCAAAGGTGTTAACTCTTGGAAAGATTATGTCTTTGAACCACTCTTCCAACGTTAAGAAAAAGTGTCTTTGAACCATTTTAGCTCTCTTTCCTTATTAATTCCCTCATATAAGAGTCTGAAGAAGCTTTGTAAAACCTTGCACTCTTTGGACTAGTTCTTCAACTGCCAAAAGACTACACTTATAGAGTTCATAGAAATGGACCTCCAGAGTCCATAGAAATTATGTAGAGCCTATAGAAATGGACACATTCATGAAAAATAAAAAAATTAAATGGCCCAAAATATTAGGGATAGAATGGGACTAATTTTTGGCCTGTTGGGCAAAAAATGGTCAACAAATTGGTGACTCTCAGGGGAAGCATGCCTGCTATGCTTAGAGACTAGTTGCCTTTAAGTCCATTGGGCATGAATTCAAAATATAGCTTTGAAGAAAGGTTAGAAACATCCCCAAATATATAAGAATCCAACATGAAGCATTTTACCCTAGACATAAGGGAAAGCACACACAAGACTAAAAACACTACTTGTGCAAACTGCACATAGGGAAAGCAGGAAAAGAAACTAAAAGCAAATACTATATACAACTAACTAGGTACATTTGCTTCCCTCCTGGATCAAAGGGAAAACTTCTTAAGTCTCCTTCTTGGTAAGTAAAATTATGGTGCTAGACAAGTCGTTGAATGAAATGGAGAGTTGGTGACCCACTCCTCTTGCCTGCCACCGGGGTTGGCTTGTATCCGAGTGGATTAGATTCAAACATGCTTCCAACATATACGTACTCTTTTTGTTCTTAGAAGCTTGCCTCTTGTTGGTTCTTCATGCTGGTGTATTTCATCAAGAAATCAATCACTGCTGGCTCATCACCATAAGCCCCTTGATATGCATCATTGACTGGCTTGTTCTCTTCTGCCTCATGCTCAGGTTCCATGGTATGACCATCCTCCTTGATGATTTCAAAGAAAGTATCTTTAGATTCACCAACCTTTTGAAAGGATAAATTTGAAATCTTGTAGCCCCTTTGCATACTTATTTGAGTCCTAATGCTGCCTTCTCCACTCTTATCTAGCTCATAGCCTCCTTGAAGAGTAGTGCAGCCTGCCCCAATAACTTTAAATGAATCATTCAAAACATGAAGAAGAGATTTTCCATGCTCATCCATGACATATAAGGTGATCTCCTACTCTTCCTTCCTCATGAAGTCTCCCTGGTTAGTCATAAACTAAGCATACTCCTCTTCACTTGCTTCCTTCAAGACATGTTCCTCCTCGAGAATGGGGGAAATGGAGACTAACAAATGAACTCATGTGGAAGAGGAGGCAGTCCTTGAACTAAAATTGAATGATTCTCCTCTTTCCATTTGGTTAGAAATTCATCTATATTAGGTTTGGCATGATAGCTCTCTTGGAGGTGTGTGGATGGAGCAGGTTTAGACATGGAATGTGCCGTTGGGTCTGAACCATCCATCACACACTGGCTGAGGAATCTCTCTCTGGATTCCAACTCTGTAATCTGCCTGTCTATATCCTCTTCGAAGAGCCCTTCTTAGAGGTCACAATCATCATTGGGAGTAGGAACAGCCTCATCTTCTTTAAGGTTTTAAGCAAAACCTTTCTCCTCCTCTTCCTTTTTGCCCCAAGATTCAACTGTTTGCTTCCAACTCATGATCTTGGGATTGGAATCTTGTTCCTATGAATAGGTAGCAACTTTATACTCTTTAAGGTCCTGAGCTAATTCATGATGTTTCTTCTTCTATCTTGGAATTTGGAGGTCATGTTGAAAGACTTGAGGAGGTTGGGGAAGATTTGGGAAGGTCTGCTCATGTACAGGAAGAGTTGTCTAAAAAGAGGCATGCTAAAAAGCTAGACATATAGGATTAAAGGTAGGATCAATTGATGCATCGAATGAGTAAGAATGAGCAAGTGCCATTTGATAGAAAGGATTTGGCACACAAGAGGGAGTTTTGTCTAGAGTAGGAGGGAGCACACAAGGCTCATCAAAATCAGGTTGGGAAAAGGAAATAGGGGATCCTTTTAAAACCTCATGAGAAAATGGGGGTAGACCTTGGGCCAAAATTGCCTGATTTTCATCTCTCCACTTTACCATCACTTCATCAATATTGAAATCAGCTTGAGGATTGGTAAAAGGGGTATATTTTGGTCCAGTCTCCTCTACGAGGTCTAAAATCTCCATCTCTCTTTCTCCAAGTAGTCTCATCTTAGCCTCTAATTCCTCAATCTACTTGGCTAGATTATCCTCATTTTGTACCTCTTAGAGCTCATAAGAATCATTATAGAGATGGGGAGTGCATGAAGGTTTCCATGAATTACAAGAAGCTTCTTGAGGAAGGGTGGGAGGGACTTGAAAAGGACTAACCTTATTTTGTACCTCACACTCTTGGACAATGTCTTTTTCCTCCTTGTTGTTCCATGACTCAACCACTTTATTCCAGCTCAATATATTCAGACTGGGCATCTCCTTTTGGGGTGATGGGGCCACAATGTGAGAGGGTAGTGAGGGTTTGGATTCCACTTCCCTTGCTACCAAAATAGACTACTACATTTGAAGGTTTTCCAATTTGATCTGTCTATAAATATTAGCCTAAAACACAAGATTTACTATATCAGAACTCTCCTCAACATGATTGGGGGAAGGACTTTGACAGGCTTGACTTGGTTCATAAGTAGGGGTTGTGTATGACTGATATGATACTTGGGGCAGTGAGTATGCAGGTTGATGGACTTGGTAAGGCTACCTCTCATGAATACTTAGCTTCTCTTCCAAATATGCAATCAAACCACTCACATCCAACATCTCTCTTATAAGCCTTTGCCAATTAGATCTTTTAATAGGAGTCCATTCACTCTTAAACTGATCCAGTGCAATTCTCACTTGATGGATGACATGATCAAGAATTTCTTGGCCATATCCCCTTCTGGTGTCAAGATTTATTACATAATTTTTGTATCCCAACAGTGTTCATTTGAAGGTGGAAATGGGTTGATTGGCAAAGAGACTGGGTTGAGTGGGAGAAGTGATACATTGAGAAGACTAGGCATAAGGCTGATATAGCTTATGACAGGGTTGAGATTGGTCATATTAAATTTGATAATGAACACCATAAGGTTGGTAAGGATCATAGCTAGACTAGCTAAGGAAAATAGGGTCGATGGCTCTGAACAATGGAATTATACATACCAGAATACTGTTTCTTGATGGCACCAAAAACTGCTTAACCAGTTGATTTAACTCAGACTCACCATTGATGTTGATGCAAAAGCATACAAAGGCTAGTTGGTTGAAAAACACACCAAAAATTCTTCAACTCTTTGGACACAACTTGTCTTAGTTGGTCCTATCAGGCATGCCAAAAACTGTTGATGTAGTGGATTGCACCTGGGGCAGGAGGCCTAGTTCCCACCCTTCCACACGCAACAATGGAAACTCCCCTCTCACTTGTGAGATAGATGAAGCTAGAGGGGAGAGTCTCTAGATAATGGATAGCTCCCTTTGATGTATCTTTTAGGCCTTAATTTCTCCTATGGCTAAAAAATAAAATGAAAAAGGCAGGGATGAAAAGGGAGAGAGAGATGCTGAAAACAGAACCTAAGCCTAAAAATGAAAAGGTGATACACCAAAAAAGTTGACCCACCCAGCCTAAATATACACTTTTCACCAAAAATAAGTGCCCATACACTTCATCTAAAGTGGGAAGCTCTTCTGTAATAGTCGGTTAGGCATCCATGGAAATATACGGAGGAAGAAACTACCAGAGCCATCCTTAAACACGCTTATGGTAGCCTATTCACAAGCACCTACATTCCCATAGGAACACTTCTGGCAAACCTATATAAAGGAGACTTCACAATTCACAAGACATATTGTAATAAATATGTGAGAAGCATGAAATACAATGACTTAACACAAAAGAAGAACACAAACATATACTTTAAAGTGCAAGTCCAGATAGAGGTAAAAATGCTAAGTCTTGATTCAAGGTAAAAACTGGTAGAGCTCTGCCTTACAAGCCTGAGAGATTTTTGGGCAGAGTTTTTCCTTAAGGATAAGAGAGTCCTCTTTTCTCAAATGAGAAATTTACAATATATAGAAAGAGGAAAAGAGCTTGGCACTTTCTGGGAAAGACTTTGATGCTCTTTTTGCAAGTTGGTCCATGTGTGCTCTGAGCCTTGGGAAGAGGGAGCCATTTGATTGTTAGTTCCTACTTTGGCTTTGGCATCGTAACCTTAATTACAAGTCATACCTTTTCTCTAGGAACAAAATACTCTCTTCAAGGCATTTGCATGGCTTGTCTACTTATAAATGCAAATTGGAGAAAATAAGTTACATCGCTTACTATTTGTGCCATTTGGTGACCACCTGGCAAGCGCTATTCCAACTAAAAGAATAAATCCCTAAGTTGATACCTCTTCTCACCACTTGGATTCTTTATCCATTTCTTGCCTTCTCTCATCTTGGTTTTGTCTCTTTCTGCTCCTTTAGCCCTCAGAGATGATCTTCTGGTGAGTTGTTGCATTCCTTGGGCCCTTTTCATGGTTGGCACTTAGGAATTTTGAAAACAAATAGCTATTTCACCATCTTAAATTTTATGTCTATGCACTTGTCACTGGGTTTTAATACCCAATAGCTAGTTTTCCACATTCAACTTTGACGTCCTTGGGCCCATCACCCTTAGACCTTCCTTCAGCTTTTCTGCTTTGGCCCTTTTGCCCATGGGCATTTTCTACGGGATTTTTGTGTGAATGATTTTCCCATGGATAAAAATTCTATGAGAATTGTCCCAATTTCTTTGACTTCTTTCAAAATTCTCCCCAGCCTTTTCTCTCTCGCGGTTCTTCTGATTTCCTTCAAACTTTTTGTCTAAAGGAAATCCTTTAGACAAAAGTCTGAAAGAATTCATGACTTTACCTTAACAAAATTCTAAAATATCTTAGCCACTTCTTTGTGACCTCTTTTAATTTCTCCCTACCCTCCACAAGGGCTCTTGAACCCAAAACTACCCTCCGTAATGGTACTTGTCTTCTAGCTTTAGGATGCTCCCTTAAACCAAGCCATTAAACTGACTGATTAAACCAAAAATGGTTCAACAGTTCAATGGTTCAACACTATGTGCCACTCATTCATTGAGCCTTCATCACTTTAACCAAATACTAGAACCCAAAAAGGTTCAACAGTTCAATGGTTTAATGGTTTAATGCTTCACGCCATTTGTTGAACTTTGCCGATTAAAACGAAACCCCTTTAAACCTTCCATGATGAACCAAGGCATTGAACCAAGTTATTTAACCAAGTGATGAACTGAGGTGTTAAACTAAAACTATTAAACTTAGATGTTAAACCAAATTGATGAACCAAGTCATGAACCAAGGCCGATGAACTTAAGCTTTGAACTTTTGTCGAAGCATCAAACCAACTGGATTAAACCAAGCCTTTGAAAAAAGTCGATGAACTTTGAATTTAAATTTGCCAATGAAACAAGCTAAATGAACCAAGAGCATTGAACCAAGCTAATGAACCAACTGATTAAACCAAGGATTTGAACCAAGTGATGAACTTTACTGATTGAACCTCATCTAATGAACCAAATCATTAAACCAAGGCGTTGAACCGGTTCAATGGTTCAATGGTTCAAAGATGCTATCTCTTGGAAAGATTATGTCTTTGAACCACTCTTTCAACCTTAAAGAAAAGTGTCTTTAAACCATTTTAGCTCTCTTTCCTTATGAATTTCTTTAGACAAGAGTCCAAAGAAGCTTTGTAAAACCTTGCACTATCTAAACTAGTTTTTCAACTACCGAAAGACTACAGTTGCAGAGTTCATATAAATGGACCTGTAGAGTCCGTAGAAATTTTTTAGAGTCTATAGAAATGGATAGATTCATGAAAAATCAAAAAATAAAATGGCCCATAATAGCAGGGATAGAAGGGGACCAATTTTTGGCCTATTGGGCAAAAAATGGTCAACAGATTGTATGATATTCTAGTTAGGGGTTTGCATATGGGTCTAATTTTGGGTAAATTATGACTAAGAGGGAAGAATATGGCTAAGGGTGGCATACTATATGTATTGAGATTGAATAGTGACATATTTTCAACTAGTCAAACTTTGCTAATTTAAGGGTACTTATGAACCAAGACCCTATCATTGAGCTCATGGAATGCTATGGATAAAAAGAAATTGTTACCTAGTCGGTACGTGAGGAACATTAAAACCTCTAGGTTGCATGAATACTTATTGGGAAGTTGATGCATTTTTAAGGTTTGGAATTTTTTGTTGAAAAATATTTATATGTTATTGGTTAGACATCATTTAGTTTTGGATCAACATGTTAATATGAAATTAAAGAGGTGGAACATTGGTTGCCCATATTGAGGTGGAAAGATGTTTTACCACTACTATGTTGATACATTAGATGATGCCTTTTATTATAGAGTATTACTCATTGTTTATTGGGGAAGAGTAAGATTCATCACATTTTATTATGGTATGGCATTGATTATTGGTTGATTACTTAATCATGTTAGTTGAGTGCTTGAAGAAATAGTTGGTTGAGAATTAGTGGTAATCATTTTAGATTGGGACATAGAAACCCTACTTCCTAATTTTTAGAACCACTCACGGTGTTAATTAAAGGTAAATTCATTTGCAGACTATGTGTTTGTGCATTAACACCACTTTGGTTTCAATTGGATGTTACTTGCATATTGTCCATTGTGTTTGGCTCTTTATCCATGTAGATACAAAAGGTAATTATTTGCTAATTATGGTATTAAACATATCTTGAACTAAATTTCATTATGTGAATGGGTCTGTAACTAGATTTGTTTGACCTGTCAGCTCAATTAAGGTTCATGTTAAAGGAGATAACTCAATAAGAGGTGCATTGACAAAGTCATATTGTTAAAATTATGTGTCAATTCAAATAAGTTTGGTATGTTGTCTACATCTTTATAAAGTTATCCTCGATGAGGCATTTTCATTTGAAAAGCATATGAGGGTCTTGATATATCATTGGGACTAGAGCTAGAGGGTTTCTAGAAGAACTCTATTCATTATGTTGACTATAGAGTATGTTGTGAGGAATTTTTATTAGACTTGACAAATTCTCATGGGGGAAGTCTACCAAAAACATAACCCCTACTTCTATAGCTATGACCAAAATCTCATCCTTGTTTTCCAATAATTAATGCTCAAATAGATAAGGATCATATGTTTTTGATGTATACACAAAATATTTTCAACCTTTTATCAAATATTTATGCTTTTAATCTTACAAGAACCCATCAATACTCAATCTCTCTGAGTGCATGCCCTAAGGGGTGCACTAACAAAGGGGTGGGCAGACCTTTAGTGCTTTGCAAGATTGTGGTCCCTTATTGACACATTATTACCAATCCAACTAGCTCTTAAAACCATTACCTAAGCTATTAATCCTCCCTTCCACACTCCTCTAGTCTTTTAACTCTTTCAATCCATATTTTTCTCACCTTGATCCTTTTGTGATAGTTAACTATACTAGGTTAACTAGGTTGACCCTATACAAATTTCAAGCTCTAATTATTGTACAAGGTCAATTGGGTTGACACTGTACTATTTTTGGTAATTTTAACTTGAGATATTTGTTATCCCTTCAGTCAACCTAGCTTGGGACCTAGTGATTTATCTCTCCAAAACATATAGGGTTGACTAGGTCAACCCCTTGAAATGAACATATTTAGAATAATTTAAGGTGATATTCACTTATAGATACAAGATAATTTCTTCACTATTTTAATATGTAATTAAGATTTATTATTCACTTGCATTTCTTTACAATTTACTCTTCCACAATTCTACTTGAGGATTCTTAGCTTACAATTTCTACCTAGAGAAGGTAGTGATATGGAGAAGTCTTGGATGCTTTGGCCTTTTTTGGTTATCCTTTCAAACCATAAATTCTTGTGAATCCCCTCAGGCTAAGGGAGAGATTGAGTCTTGATGGGTTCAGATTTAGGTAAGTATATTCTAACTTTATTCTACTCTCTTTAGTAGATAGAAGTAACATAAGTATTGTCTTGAATAATATTAATTTTAATATTCCATGTATTAAGGTCTTACTCATATTTAGCTTAATTAGTATTATCCTATAAATTATTTGATTACTTTACCAACTCCTCATATTATGCCACAAGTTTTGTTGTGCACTAGATTAGTTTTGCTTTCTTGGTATTAGAATAGAGTGAATATTAAACCTATGACTCCTTTAGGGTTGTTACATGATTGTATTAGACTATAGTATTTATAACCCTTCTAAGCATAGTGTATTATGACAATTGATACCCTAATCAGGTCTAGTATATACCCATATTATTCATGCTATTGCTTATCAAATATATTCCCAATTAGAAGTGTAGGTATGCTCTATCTTCTCTGAACCAAAATCAATTTATAAACATGATGCATTTCTAATTACATACATTCTAGTGAACTTGGAATGAACTAATCTTCACAAGATTTATTTCCTTATTTCATTATTTCATCATTACTTTTATTATATATTTATCATATTAGGTTGACTGCATTAACCTATCTCTAATTTATGTGCATAGGTTTTTAGGTATAAGCTATTTGATTGACCCTATCATCCTAGTATAGGTTTCTAGAATTTCATAAATCTACTCCAAACCACTATTTTGACTTAGTCAACCCTCTAAATTTTTAGGCACTCAAAAATAGGTTTCTACAAAGCATGATCAACCTAGTCAATCGAGTTAGCATAATTTACAAACATATATCAATGTTCTTGAACAATAATCTTCATTATTTGCATCTTGAATCCACCAAAGTTCCTTTTTAGATCTTTACCTATTTATTTATAGTCTTTCCTTTTACATTTTTTATTCTTTAAAACTACCCCTACATAGTCAACTAGATCAACTATACTGACCTAGTTCTATGTTCTATTTGTTGTCTGGATAACTAGGTCAGCTATATTGACACTGTTCATTTTTAGACCTTATTTTCATAGTACAAGTTTGACCATATCAACCTTATTTTTTATTTTTTGCATAAATTTTTTAATATATCAACATTTTACCTTGTTTCAAAGTTATAATTAACCTTATATGCTAGTAATTATCTCACTTTTTCTTTTGTTGTTGTTTACATGATTAGAATAGATCACATAACTTAATTAGGTGGTTTTCAATTAATCATTTAGTTTAAACATTTTATATTTTATACACACAAAAACAAATCAAAAAATCTAAATAATCATTTTAACATTTGTCTACACAAGGCCAACCTACTTGGATTTCATCACTAATGGGGAAACTGACTTGATATTTTGGTCAAGTATAAAACATGGTTAATGGTATATTGTATCTAAGCACCCAACACACTTATCACTACATTGTGTGAAGTGAGGGGGAGGGCCCAATTCCAAGCCTATATCATTATCACTACAAATCCATTTCATCCCAAACTACCTAAGACCATCCTTATATTTCCTTCTAGCTCCTTAATTATAGCCAACTTCACATCACATTTAAAAATGTATTCTAATAATCTACTAAACATTTAGATTGAAAGATTAGTTAAATATTTACTTTTCAAGTTGATTGTTTGCTCTTTGATCAATTATATTTTTTATTGAAAAAACTTGTATTAGTTAATGTTGAGGTAAGGTTTTGTGTTGTGTGCTTCAATTATATTGGCTATCATTAATCCAATTGATTATTTGTTTCCTTTCAATTATTTATTTTCAAATTACTTGAAAAAATTATCTTGTTTTAGTTAAAAATCTATTATAAGATTATTAAATTTCCCTATTTGTTGTATTAGGTCAACCTAGTCAGCCTTGTATCTTTTTCTAGCCTCTTTTCACTTTAATGGATCAAGACAGTCAACCTTGTACTATTTTTAGATCCTATTTTCTATACTTGGTCGACCTAGTAGGCCTTATACTAATTTCTACCTGACCTATTTATCAATCTAGTTATCTATTTCTCCTTCTTTGTATTTTATTCATCTCTCTTTAGTCATAATGAAGTCTCCTATCATAATATTCTTAGATAGCTCAAATCCTTTTATATATTATATGGGATGTTCATTTCTCCCTCTCGTTTCATCCCAAGAGAACCATCACTCTTGGAGAACCTCTTCTCATTCATCCATGAACTGTAATATGGTAAAAATAATACCTCAAGATGAATTTGATGGATCTAATCATTTTTATACTTACCATGAAACTTCTCATCTTCAAAATATTCAAACTAATGTGTGAGTAATTGATAAAAGTTTACTTAATAGTCCAACTAATAATCCTTCTAATAATCCTCCCCTAACACTAATTTAGGGAGTTTTCCTACCAACACCAACCCACCTCCTGATATAAATCAAATTTTAGCCCAAGTTACCTAACAAATGAGCATAATGAAAAATTATAAAACCAACCAAATGATACAACTTCATAAACATTTATTCAATGTGACTAATAAACCTCTAACTATCTATCCTCAAGCTAATTCCAATTACGTTCCTCCACCTCTTCGAGATGTTTTAGGAAATGTTATTACTCAATCCATAATGAATAATAAGATGTTTCAAATCATTAAAAATTATCCTTTATCCCCCTTAATTTTATCCATTGATATTGTTAATATATCTCCAATTATCAAATATGATGGGACTAAAGACCTTGGCTCATTTCTGAAATCCTTTGGCAACCTTTACAAGGAATATATCTAAGCTAATACCTTCACCACTACTAAATAGTGAAAAAAATCATTAGAAATTTAATGTAATGGTATAATCAACTTCCCCAACATTATATTTGGAAACTTGAAGATTTGGTTAATCCTTTGGTCAAATATTTTCAACATAATGATCTTCCAAAAAATTGTCTTAGCTACTTCATCAATGTTAATCAATCTCCCATTGAATTAGATCATGACTTTATCAAAATATGGAAATCATTGGCCCATAAATATGACTATAACCTAACTAATGATAGCTTACTCAAAATCTTTATATCCACTTTTACTCCCATGCTCCAATATAAGGTTCAAACCTTTCCTCCCCAAACACTTAATGAAGGTCTTGATCAAGATAAATGCCAAGACTTTCATATGAAGCAATTAGAACCTAATCCTAAACTTCTTAAAGGATATTTCCAAACATCTAATTCTATCACTAGTAATGCTCTATAAACCCAACTAGGAGTTGTCAAAGTTGATATTCCTTCACCTTCTCATTCACCTCTTTTGGTTAATCAAATGAAATAATTTTTACCACCCTTAAAACCTTTCATCTCTCTCAATGCTCCTCCTAATTGGTATGACCCCAATATATTTTTTTGGTTCCATGATGACATTGGGAATTCTCATGAATCTTGTAGAGGGATCACTAAATTTATTATGTCCTATATGCTTTGTGATTTACTTAATTATAAAGTTATGATTAATATGTGATGTCAAAAATACACCATTGCATCTCAAAAATTACAAACTTCCAAAGTTTCTACCTCAAATAACCAAAAATATTCTTCAAATAATAAATCAAATACCAAGGATCTTTGTACCATTGATGCTAATTATGAATAACATTTTAAAAATTCTTAGTATGTTAATACTACCAATGCTGATTATCATTGTAAACCAACTCATAAAGACCCCGTTGCCAAGCTTAAGAAAACATGCTTGGAGGAACAACTTATTAGAGATACTAGTAATACTAATATTGTTTTGGATGCCCAAGAGGAACCATCTCTTCCTTCTAATCCTCCAACCACATATATTCCTTTAAAATCTAATTTACCTTCTAAACCTCATGCTGGTTCTTCTAAGTCTCATTAGAACTTTTTTGAAGAACTCAGGCCTTGTAATATTCCACTTGTGGAGTTGGTTAGTAATTATCCTTATCATCACAAAATCCTTATGAAATAGCTACTAAAATTGAAGATCCATCCTCCATAGATGAAGAAATACTTTCTATTGAATATCAACCTACCAACATTAATACCATTAAAACTATATGTCCTTCTAAGACCTCCATTGAATTCATTAAAGAGGACACGATCAATGATGAAATTCTCTTTCATACTAATGATCCAACCTTTTCATGAAAGTAGCCATTCATACCACTCTTATCCATAAATTTATAGTTGATGAAGGAATGAATAGTAATGTAACATCTTTATGGCTCATCTAAAAAATTGGTTATAATAAGGATCATCTTAATCAAACCCATCTTACTTGTCATGGTTTTGATAAGACTAATCAAAATCTACTTGGTTGTACTTGGATTCCATTAACCATTGGACCTAAGACTATTCAAACCAAGCTTATGGTCCTTGACTTACCACTATCTTATAACGTAGTCCTTTGTTATCTATATACTCATCAAATGAGGGCCATTACTTCTTCTGGTTGTTAATGTATTAAATCCTTACATAATGGAAAACAATATAAGCATGAAGGTGGTCCCAACCCATGAAGCATTTATCTTCTAAAGACTAAATCAAAATATTGAATTCCTATCATTCCTAAAATAAATAGTGGTCCTTTACTTGAGTTTATCAACATGAATCCTAATTTATAAGTTATTCTTATAGATTTTGATGATGATGAGCCTAATTATTTGAAACATCCTTGAAATACTACCAAATCACCTCCCTATATTTTGCAATGGCTTCTTCCTTCTCTATTATTGATGTATTGTTGGGTTATTTTTTTTAGTTCCAAATTTGACACTAAAATTTTCTCCCAATAAGATAGCACATTAACCCTATTACACGAGAATTAAGTCTCGTTCACTCACTTGAAGTGCACAATGAAACAATGGTTCTTGAAATATTTATAACATAATGATATAAGTTTGTTCACCCTACATAATATAGATGTTAAAGGATTATTCAATACCATGAATATACTATTATTATCCTTCTCGTCCCAAATGTAACTACCACTATTACTATGATCATCATTATTATCAACAACAGTGACTAAGAAAATAAAAATATATAAATAGTAAGACAAATAACTAAACCATATCCCTCACTAACACTTAGTGAATTTAATCATTCATAAGACAATAATGCAATAATTGATATCTTCCATTATATGCTTAGTGAATTACAAAATAGGGCTCTATTATCTATTCTCTAAAAACCATCCTTGAAAGTAACTACAATAAGGGTATTTATACTTGTTTTACTCTGACCAAGTGTCATAATTATAAATGTCATGAACATATGGCACACAAACTCCCAATAAATTGAGAGTTGTGGCTCTTATAATGAGTTCTTCCTGTAGACTCAGGTTAGTATGCCCTTAAACCATCACTCTATGTTATATTCTGATAGCCATGTGTTTCATTCCACATGATATGATATAAAACCTTAGATCAATAAGTTCAAAGTGTCTTATTTGAATTTTTATTCTAACTTCTTCCACATCCCTCACACTCTACTTCCTATTCATCCCAATTCCCATGTGCTCCCCTAGTATTTAACTTTTGTTCCAAGTCATCTATTCTCAAGTCCCTCATGACTTGTCTTCTTGACTATATCCTCTCACACTAGGTCTCCTATACCATTATCCTTCTACATCTAGCAAGTTTCACACCATGACACTTCTATGCCTATCAACTATGCACCATGGTCCTCCCACACCATGGTCCTCCTGCACTATGGTCCTTCCACATCATGTTAGACTTGCATCAAAATGGATAGTGATCCTTTGTGATGTCCCTTACTTAGGGGCTCTTTTTTCTGCACAAAAGATCTGATACCACTATAATATCCCCTTCAAGCAGGGAATATAGAAACACAAAAACACTGAACCAAGAATACGATTTTGCAAGATAATTTCAAATAAGTAAATAAATCACAGTAAATCTCTTATCTGCCAATCAAATATCTTTCACTTATTAAGATAATTATACAACTGAATCTCTATCATACAAATAAAATAATCTGCAATATTCTGTCTTAAAACCTTGGCTTTTTTGCAAATCTGGCAATGAAACCTAAATTCTATCTTGGCATGCTGTGTCGAACACACAGTCGTCAGTGTCGGTCGATATATTGCTAACGTCGATCTCTGTAGGTCCTTCTCTACCAATGTCAGTCTTTAGTCGGCTGATGTCGGTCACTGGGGATCTCTGTCTGCCGAGGTCGGTGCCTGAGCGGATCTATACGGACTTGTATGGACTTAGTACAGCCACTAATTAAACACAACCTGTCTATTCTCAACCCCTGATAGCTGAACAACCTGATCTCAAGAATAAATGATTCTAATACAGAGGATATATATCTATATAACTTATTGGATCAAAAACTAAATAAAGAAATACCTAAAATACTGTGATAACTTCTGTGTGAAGCTATCTCTCAAATCTGTATACCTCTATGATAACTTCTGTATGAAGCTATCTCTCAATTTGGCAATAAATCAACTGATATCTCACAGCCTCTAAATCACACACAATGAAGAGTTGACGTTCTCCACTACAATGGAATCCTAGAACCCTTGGCTCAGTCTTCACAGAAGAATTCTTCAAAATCAATAATCAAATAATCAATGGCTTCTCTAAACTTTCTCCCATGACAAACCCTTATACCCTCCAAAGGTGTGCTTGCTAAAATTAGATCTCCTCAAATTAGAACTTGGGTTTCTTAAATTAGAATTCCTCAAATTAGAACTTGGGTCCTAAAATTAGACCAATTCTTAAATTAGAATTAGGGTCTTAAAATTAGACCAAATAATTAATAATTAATAATTAATTATTAATTAGACCAAATAATTAATATTTGATTAAATCAATCAAATATTAATATCTCCCTTAATTCATGTCAGATCCTCGAACCGTTCAAAGTTGGTGAACCAGGGAGTGATTCTGCACATGACCATACTAAAATAAAGGTGCTCCACTACATGTCAAATATCCCTAAATAATAGGAGCTCAGGCCAAATGTGTCTAAAATAGCCTAAATGAAAGCCAATTGTAGGAATTCTACAAATCAAAGCCAAGCCAATCTCCATCATGACCCTCTATCCATCTTATTAGCCTATGAAGGTCACATAATAGGCTAATCATCAAGTCTGTCAATGTCCATGAAAAAGGGGACATGACAATCCACCCCTCCAAAAATTGCTTGACCCCAAGCAATCTCGGTATAACAAACCAATCAATCCACCTAGATCCCATATGTAGTTATGCTCTGCACTGCTGAGAATCAACGTAAGTACCAACAATATCCTCTAAAATATAACCAAGAGGAATCCACAAACAAACTGGTGAATGCAACTCAACCAAACTCTAAGGTTACAAATACCATATACACCTTCCACCATGCTATACGGAAGGCACACTCCAACTCTGCATCAACTCACAAATGGAACTATGCCAAGTATGGAGAATCCACACACTGTACCTCTAATGTGGTCAGCATATCTGATCAAATCCTGCTCTAAGTCATGCACCGATAAACTGTCAATCCCATCTACAAAATATGGTGCCAATCCATCCCATAACTGATCCCTCTGCAAAGGTGGCACAACCAACTGTACCACATTGTCATCTGTGTGAGAAGAATCAATCTAGAAACTCGACTCCACTGGTATCTCAGGCTCATCAGAATCAGGTACTCCCAAATCATGAACATGTGTGTCAATACCAACATGTTCCTCAGCTAAAATTGTAGGAATATACTCACAATCAACACTCAATGTACTAATCTCTGAGTATACCTCCACACTCTGAATGCTAGCATCAGACTCATCCTCATCTAACTCTGAAGAAGCTGGTGCTAAAACTATCTCATCATCATAATCTCTAATGCCCTCATCCTCTGCAACTAAGAGTCCAAATCCCCATGATTAAGCTCATCCACATGTCTCTCAGAATCCTGGTGAGCCACCTTCATTGTCTCTACCTTAGGCTCTGAAGCTTCTGCCTTTGACTCCTCAGAACTATCATGCTATTTGAAATCTTCAAATTTTGAATCCTCATAATACTCCCATATTATACGATATGCCTTGCCCTTAGGCCTCAAATGACAATTTTGGTTGGCATCATATGGATCTTTGTAATATAAGCAAAGCTTCCTCTGGCATAGACCATTAAGAGCCTCTCGATTCAAAGGTGGTGATGCTGGGTTGGCCTTTGAATCATTCTTAACAAACATAGGCCATGTAGGCCTATCCACGATCCTGGAATGGGTCTGTTGTGGTCTCTGATTAACAGTAGCACCCCTATTATCTCCTTGCTCCCCATTCTGTCAAACAGATGTGTTCATCCTCTCTACCAGAGTAGTGAGTGCCTGTAGTGTCTGATTCATCTGTTATTGCCCTGACATCATAGCATGGTGGAATTCTTTGGTGTCCTGATTAGCATCATACCTGTGGCCCCAGGGTGGGCTACCCTCACATCTGTCAATCATGATAATCTGCTACTATTCTAACAATTGGGTACCTTTAAGTAAAGATCTACTGTGTGTGTAATACCCGTGTGGTCCCAACTCTTGTGGCTGCATAAGATTTTCAAACCCTCAGGATGGCAGGATTTAGCTCTGATACAACTGTGATGTCCCTTACTTAGGGGCTCTTTTTTCTACACAAAAGCTCTGATACCACTGTAATATCCCCTTCAATCAGGGAATATAGAAACACAAAAACACTTAACCAAGAATATGATTTTGCAAGATAATTTCAAATAAGTAAATAAATCACAGTAAATCTCTTATCTACCAATCAAATATCTTTCACTTATTCAGATAATTATACAATTGAATTTTTGTCATACAAATAAAATAATCTATAATATTCTATCTTAAAACCCTGGCTTTTTTGCAAATCTAGGAATGAAACTTGAATTCTGTCTCGGCTTGCTATGTCGAACACACAGTCGCCGGCGTCGGTCGATATATTGCCGACGTCGGTCTCTGTAGGTCCTTCTCTACCGACATCGGTCTTCAGTCGGCCGATGTCGGTCATTGGGGATCTCTGTCTACCGAGGTCAGTGCCTGAGCAGATCTATACGGACCTGTACAGACTTAGTACGACTGCCAATTAAACACAACCTATCTATTCTCAACCACTGATAGCTAAACAACCTGATCTCAAGAATATATGATTATAATACAGAGGATCTATATCTGTATAACTTATTGGATCAAAAACTAAACAAAGAAATACCTGAAATACTGTGATAACTTATGTGTGAAGCTATCTCTCAAATTTGTATACCTCTGTGATAACTTCTGTATGAAGCTATCTCTCAATTTGGCAATAAATCAGCTGATATCTCAAGCCTCTAAATCACACACAATGAAGTGTTGATGTTCTCCACTGCAATGGAATCCTGGAACCCTTGGCTCAGTCTTCACAGAAGAATTCTTCAAAATAAATAATCAAATAATCAATGGCTTCTCTAAACTTTCTCCCACAACAAACCCTTATACCCTCCAAAGGTGTGCTTGCTAAAATTAGATTTCCTCAAATTAGAACTTGGGTTTCTTAAATTAGAATTCCTCAAATTAGAACTTGGGTCCTAAAATTAGACCAATTCTTAAATTAGAATTAGGGTCTTAAAATTAGACCAACTAATTAATAATTAATAATTAATTATTAATTAGACCAAATAATTAATATTTGATTAAATCAATCAAATATTAATATCTCCCTTAATTCATTTGGATCCTCGAACCGTTCAAAGCTGGTGAACCAGGGAGTGATTCCGCACATGACCATACTAAAATAAAGGCACTCCGTTGCATGTCAAATATCCCTAAATAATAGGAGCTTAGGCCAAATGTGTCTAAAATTGCCTGAATAAAATCCAACTGTAAGAATTCTAAAAATTGAAGCCACGCCAATCTCCATCATGACCCTCTATCCATCTTATTAGCCTATGAAGGTCGCATAATAGACTAATCATCAAGTCTGTCAATGTCCACAAAAAAGGGGACATGACATCCTTCTACATCATGCATCAAAATGGAACAACACTTAGTCAAAATTTATGGGCCAACATCACCCCAAACTATGTTCTTAGTCTATCTTGAACTAAGCTGCACTAACATCTTCCAAAAATTTAGGCACCTTTTGTTCTATTTCAAAGATTTTTGAGTTTTTAAAAGAGAATCGAGATGAATTAATAAGGAATTATAGTGAAATGAAATAATCCCACACATTTATAGGAAAAATTCACATAAATTTAATTGATGATTATAACCCCATGAAAAAATAACCACACAAAATGAACCCTAATATTCAAACATGAGTGAAAGAAAAGATCGATAGCATGTTCTGCACTAAAGTAATTATTCCTATAATTTAATTTGAATGGGTTACTCCCATGGTAATCACTATAAAAAAGGATGGGTGTATCTATATCTATGTGTATTATAATGTCTTAATTGTATCTTATGTGATAGATCCCTTCCTAGTGCCTTTCATAGAGGAAATCCTATAAAGTGTTACCAGTTGTAAAGTATACTCTTTTACAGATAGGTTCTTGAGGTACCACCAAGTCTAAGTAGATGAGGAAGACCAATCTAAGATTAATTTTAATATATAATGGGAATATTTTGCCTATATCATCATGCCTTTTAGGTTGAAAAATTCTCCAATAATATTTTCATGGATAACAGTCAAGGATTTTGAAGATTTCATTCATAAAGTCCTCCAAGTCTACTTGGATGACTGGATGGTATATGGTTTAGTCAAGGACCACTGTGTTAATCTAAGACTCATGCTTGATCACTGTTAGGTGTTATATATTTCCTTAAATTTGAATAAGTTCATATTTATGACATATTTTGGCATACTTATTGGGCATATCATTTATAAGGAAGGACTCCTAGTGGACCCAACAAAGGTCTTTATGATTCTATGGATACTAGTGCCTAAGACTCAATGCAAGGTGTATGCCTTCCTAGGATAAATGGACCATTACATAAATTTAATCTAAGAATATGCCAATATTTTTTCACGCATAGAAGAAAATTTAAAACATAATAAATAATTTATATGGACTAATTATTGTAAAGTAGATTTTGAAACACTTAAATAAAGGTTAGTTATTTCTCTTATCCTACAATTCTTGAATTGTAAAAAACCTTTCCATTTCCATTTTGATGCATATAACATGTTAATTGGTGAAATAATTTCATAACCAAGTGAAGAACCTCGGATCACCTAATTTACTTTGTCAGTAGGAAGTTGACACTGGCTAAAAGGAATTATACCACCATAGAATGTGAAGCTTTGTCTATGGTCTACACTCTCAATTTATTTAGGAAATATATTATATCTGCTCTATTTAAATTCTATATAGATCATGAGGCCTAAAAGTATCTTGTCAAAAAACTAATGCTATGTGGGAAAATTTTCCATTGGATTGTCCTATTCTAAGAATTCTAGTTTTTCATAATAGTGAAGCCCAAGAAGAAAAACTATGGACCTAATCATTTATGCCAAATTAATATTGGAGGACCCCAACATGCCATTGAATATGATATTACTAATGTATAACTCTTTCAAGTTGATTGGGTACCTAAGTAATTGGAATATATTATAGTATTTATCAATACTAGCTATGTGCCTAACTCTCTCACCATATAAGAAAAATACAACTATTGGCCTACACCATACCCTATCAATTGAGATATTTATAAAATAGGTCATGATGAGGTGATACACATATATTTAATGCAACATTATCACCTTGAGGTACTATGATAAGTTCATGAAGGTATCTCTAGAAGATACAATGTTGGATAAGCTACCACATGAAAGGTGTTTCTCATTAGACTATGGTGGCCAAATTTATTCAAAAATGCAAAGGCATATGTTAGTCAATGTGATGTCTGTCAGAATTTAGGAAAAATTAATAGGAGAGATGTTATTCCCTTACAACCCATTCCTTCTCAAGAACCATTTGAAAAGTTGGATATTTATTTTATGGGGCCCATCACTCCAACAATATGATGAATGGGCTTTCAATAAATCATTGCAAAAATTGACTACCTCATCCATTAAGCTAAATTATTATCAATAAAAGACTATATTATAAAAACTACCACATGATTCAGCTTGGATAATGTTATAACATGATTTGGATGTCTCCTGAGATTCACTAGTGATCATGGAACCCAATTTTTGAATGAGATTATTTTCATCCTATCGATTGAGTTCATGATCATGCACCATAAGACAACACCATACCACCTACATGTCAATATAACTATGGAAGCATTCAATAATATCATCAATACCACTTTAAAATATATATATAATGTTGTCTAGACTGATTAGGATGATAGAGTACGTGCATTACTCTGGGCCTACTAGACTAGAGACAAGCACCTCAATAAAAACACATCATTGAACTTAGTCTATAAAAAGGAAGTAGTTATGCCAATGGATTTATTCATCCCATCTTTCCACATAGCACATATGGTAAAATTATATGATGAGGCCTCTTTGAAAGCTTAACTAGATGATTTGATGAAATTAGATGAGACTCAATTTCTCACCCATTAGATTCAAGATGTCGAGAATTACAAATATAATGCATGGCATGATAATCATATAAAGAATAAATTCCTTTCTCTATGCATGAAATTTATTTTATATGACTCCAAGTTTATGCACCACCCTAGGAATTTCTACATCCATTAAGATGGTCCATTCATAATAAATAGCATTCGACCTACTAGGCCTCGTCAGTTAAAATGAATAAAGGGTCAGTTCCTCCCAAGACATTATAATGGTAGTCATTTTTTACCATATTATGATTTAGTTTAACTAATTTTTTTTATTCAATAAGGCTTAATTCCATTAGGTTATGATTTATTTATTTCAATAAAAAGTACTACCTTTATGGAACATGTCTCTTCTTTATTGTAATCTTGAGTTTTTATACATAATATGTTTTCATGGAGGACCATGAACCATTTTAGTGTGGGGTAAGGAATCGTATATGTTAATTTAATAATTATAAGTATGAAATTTAAATTGGGCACATAAGATATGTGGTCATGAAAGTAATAAATGTACAAAAGTCATGTAAGGCATGTAAGTGATTTAAGGTGCATGAGGCATTTAATGCACTTCAAAAGTACTTTGAGAGGTTCCCACCATTTTGAGTAACACTTGTCTTCCACTACACCATAAATGTGGCACACAATTGTCTTCCAATTTAAATAAAGGCATGAGAAATGATATACCATTAATGCAACAAGGTTAAGTTATGGCAAGAAGCATGTGAATAAGATGATGGGATAAAATTGTTAAGTCATTAAATGCTTAAAACAATGTTTTAAATATGAAAGCCATTAAAATATTTGCAATTATGACTAAAATTGATAAGGAGAGGGAATTAGTTAATAAAGATAAACCCCTTTAAGAGCATATAAATAAGATTTCTAAAGTCACTTTACACTTTACCTTGCATTAATCTTTCAAGTGATAAGAGTGAGCAACGAACCAGAGAACTAGAGATCATGACAAAATCAAAATTATTGTAGAACAAAGTGTTTACAAAGTTGGTGAATTCACAAAGGTTTTTACTCATGTGAGAATGGATTTTATTAAGTGTATATTGGTGTATAGGATTATAAATCTTTGAAGTTGCATGTTTTAGGTCTGTTATTGATGAAGTGTGAATCTTGAGAGCTAAAATAAGTTGGTCTACCATCATGTATTCTTTTAGGAATGTAGGATAGTGATGAATTAACATTAAATAATTAATAAATGGTAATTTATCCTACTAAAAATTCCAAAATAATCAAGAAGATACCAACCATACCTGAGGAAGAAGAGGTGAGTGGAGGAGACTAGTTCATTATTATAGAAGAGGCTTCAGGGAACCAATAGGAGAGACTAAAACAACTAAAAAATGTAAGAGAAGGGGAAAAGATTTTAAATAAAGGAAATAAATCATAGATATCATCAATACAAAAAACCCTAACATCTCCCCCTCTATCTTTATTAATAGAGGGGATGTAGTACCCAAATTCAGTCTTGTGCATAAACAACTAAGTCTCCAAGGATCAACTATGACCATCTTTGATTATAGCCACCACCAAATAGTGAATGAAGTAGAGATATAGAATGAATACTATTTCAAGACCACCAATACAATAAATCAAGTGCTCTATGACCTATACATTAAAAACTAGTTGGACCAAGTAGGCCTCTTCTAGCTTTTTAAATTGCCATACTTTGGAAAACCTAGAGAGAGTTCCTCCTCTCATGCATCCATGAGGACTACATCTACTTCTCTAGGTGAAACATGAGGATCACCCAAGAAAGGATCATTAAATTTCAAACACTATAGTGCATTGGGATAAATGTTTTGGATGACTTAAATGATATATAGGAAACTTAAAAGACTAACACAATTCTCATATAGTAAAATTAAGGGAATGCAGTACATATCAAGAAATTAAAGGAGCCTACCCTCATGTTCATAACATGGATCATTTACACCAAGATAAAAAGGACAAACCACTTGAAATAGGTGGACATGGACCACCTATACATTTCCCACCAAGTGTCCTAGGGACTAAAGTACAACTATGTGTTGTACTTTATCTAGAAACTAACTGAGGATGCAAATAAGTTACACAAGACACCCAAGTATAGGTTTCCTTAAGGAATAATTATTTTATTATTGGTATTTAATGAGATTGAGGTGTAATATTATAACTCAAGCTCATTGAATTAGGTGTACCCTGCCACTCATAAGTCCCCCATCAAGTGTTTTATATCATTCACTTATACCTAGTGCATTACCCCCTCATACATGATGAGGATGAAGTAATGGTTTGATGGGATGAAGGTGGTATTTGGGAATGAATGGTGCATCATAAAGGATTTTTCCCCTTGGTTTTATATCAATCACAATTTTCTATAAATTAACATTACTCCCAGACATGCATTCACATGAATCTATTAAGAGAGCTTTCAGCATGGGTAAAACTGCCACATGCCTTCTCTACATGATACTTCATTGATTCCATAAACTAGATATATGATGCATATCCAATCAGTTTACAAGTATAATAACTCAATTTATACTTCTATAGCCTCCAAATAATGTATGTATATCTAGGCAAGAAGGCATTTATGGAGAGGATAAAAACTAACTTAACCAACATCAAGGTTAATGATATCTTGGTTTGGGAGAAAGTCTATAAATTATTCTATATGTTATGCCCCTACCAATACCCTCAATATGGAGACCCAAAAGAGAGTCTCCCCAAATCACCATAGCTATGGAAGAATTAGATGGAGTTGATCACCATTCAAGTGGCTAGTAGGCAAAACAAAAATGACTAAGGATGGTGGAGGCACAACCCTCCAAACCCACTACTTCTCACCATTTCATGTCATATCCACTTCCACCTCACACTTCATCTTCACCACCTCATCCATCTCCATCCCATCCTCACACTTCATCATCTCATACCTCACCTTCCCCTACTCATTCCACTCCTCTTCACTCACCTACCCCATACCCTTTATCTCCTCAACCAACAAGGATCATAATGCTCATCTCATTAATGAGATTACTGATTTTACCCTCCATGTAATACTCAAGAGCCTTATTTACCTAAATATGCCTTCACTTTCAATGATTTTGGAGAATACAAATTATTTCAAGATCCTTTCATCATGTCTCCTCATACATTTATTAATATTGGTATTTCACCCTCTGAAACTCCCCCTAATTCTCAAGCATGTATAATTTCTCAAACATTTGATGATAACTATATAATGTCCCAAGCTCAAACTAGAGACTTAGATGTGTAACATTATAAAAAAATTATTCCAAATGCATGATTTTAATTAGGATGTTCATACCATTTATGTGGATCATACCTTACATCCTGAGGGTCATGTGCATCCTATTAATTCTCCTCTTATTGATACTCCTTGGGTGGTACAACAAATTATAACTTCCAAACCTCCAAAAATTTCTACATCTCCTTTACCACTTATTGATCAAATAATTACCTCGAATCCTTCTCCCATCATTAAACCCACTAATATTCCAATCCCTTTTAATCCATCTACTTTTAAAATTACACTAGATGTGAAGGGAACTGATGTTCATTAGGTAAATTTTGAGTATGATCACCATGGCAATCAAATTACAGTTATTTAAGTAGATGTTGATTATTATGGTCTTATTCCTATGTTGCGTAGTGATTAAGCTACCCTTGAGTTACTTTATTCTTGATAACCTAAACTTCCTTGACAACATCATAAACTTATAAATTTTAAGACTAAAACTCTTTTCTTCAACAACTTTATTTTGAGCATTGATCCTAAAATAAATCCAATTTCTACCTCACCCAATGCACCATACCAATTTTAATATGGAAATTTCATGCTATTGAAGAAACCACTCACATCAAATATGGTTCTCCATCTTGTCCTCAACCAATTACTATCTCTCATGAACTCTCACCTACTAAACATGATAATTTTAGCTTATTCTTTGGTAAATATCATGAGGATTTTACTTGGTCCTACGAGAACATGATTAGAATTAACCCTAACATTATGGTGAATAACATCATTACTTATCCTAATGTCAAGCTTGTGAATCAAAAATAAAGAAAATTTCCACTTGAAGTCTCCACTTTATGTCATAAGGAAATCATCAAATTACTTGATGCTAAATTTATCAAACTAGTGGATTATTGTGAATGGGTTTCCAACATTATTCTTACTAAGAAGAAGGATACTATGGCCATTAGTATTTGTCTTTATTTCTATAATTATATTCATATCACTCCTTAGGACCAAAATAAGATAACTTTCACCATAGAATGGGGCACCTATTACTATGTTTAAATTCCTTTTAGTATTAAGAATTTTTTAGCCACTTACCAAAGAGAAATGACTCACATCTTTTAGGATCTCATTCATAAAATTATTGAAACCTATGTGGATGATCTCATTCCTAAATCTAAAAATCATAAGAATCATCTTTGAATGCCTCCTAAAATATAAAGTTATACTTAATCCTTACAAATGTGTCTTTAGAGTGACATCTAGAAAATTATTAGGATTCTTAGTCTCTCTCTATGACATTGATTTGGACCCTACCAAAATTTGTGTTATCATTAACATGCCCATTCCTTGTTATATTCCCAACATTCATAATTATTTAGTTAAACTTGGGGAAATTACGCAATTTGTTCCCAAAATAGCATATTGAATTAACTCTATCAATTCACTTCTAAAGAAAGGTACTACTTTAGAATGGACAAATCCATGTAAAAAATCCTTTAATAATATGAAAGAGTCATTTCTTCATCCACCTATGCTTTGTCCTCATTATAATTATACACATTTAATTCTATATACTTCTTCCACACCTATTTTAGTTGGGGAAATGCTTGCCCAAAAAGATGATACATGAAGAGAGTATGTTATCTACTACATTAGTAGAGGCGTCATTGAATATGAAACATGTTATACCAAAATTGAACGTGATTACCTTACCATCTATTTTTTAGTTGAAAATCTTTGCCACTATATGGTTTACCAAACTTCTTATGTCATTGTTCATTTTGACCTCATTCATCATTTATTCTCCAAAGCATTTCTTACTAGAGATAGAATTGGTAAATGGATGGTCCTCTTTAAGGAATTTGATCTTCACATTATCACTCAAAAAGTTGTCAAAGGGAAAATCATATCTAATTAACTTGTCATAGCTCCCATACAAACCATTTATTCTCTTCAAGATAATATTCTAGATAACAATATCTAATACATAAAAGTCCTTAATAAATATATTTTTGTCAAATATTATTTTCATAGCTTTACTACTGATCTTGAAGCCAATAATCTTGATAAATCCACTACTCCCTCTAGTACTACTAAACCAAAATTATTTATCAAGGAGATTCATTAAATTAATGTCAACTTTGCATGAGGTTACTTGGAATCTTCACTTTTATGGTGCTAAATGCCTTAAAGGAGTTGGGGTAAGTTACATTATTATAATTACTCTTGGAAAGATCATTTCTTTAGATTTTTTCTTCACCTTTTATGTTACCAACAATATAGCCAAGTAAAAATATATTATCTTATGCATGTGAGCTAATCTTGACATAGAAATTTAATATCCTCATGATTTAGGTGACACTCAACTCATTTTCCATCAAGTCAATGGTGATTATCAATGTAAAAGTGAGAAACTCATCACATATCATTAAATTTTAACCACTATTGATAAGGATTTTATATCTTTCATTATTGATCCTATTCTTAGAGATCAAAATTCCATTGTTATTTCTCTTGCCTCTTCAACATCTCTCTTTCATGCCCATTAGGTCCTTTCTTGTCCTAATTTTATTATATAAATAAAAAAATATTCATCCTATACTCAACCATCAGATTCACTTATCTATCATACTGAGATTGTTACCATTCAACAAAGCCCATAGTAACTCGACATAATTTAATTCTTGTAACATATAACTTATCCTCCTAATTTAGACTCTCGTGAAAAGACATGCATTTGTGAAAAATATTTCAAATATGTATTTCAACACAACATTCTTTATTATCACAATGTTAAAGGTACCTTTCTCCATTGTGTTATGAAATATGAGGTTCCTCCTCTTCTTGGACAAGCACATGGGATAATTTGTAGTGGCCAATATAGTAGACATGCTATAGGCTGAAAATGCCTACGTATGGGTTACTTTTGGCCTACTCTTGACAAGGATGCAATTGAATATGCTAAATAGTGTAATCCTTGTCATTTTAATGATGATATAATCCATTCATGTCTAGTAAAAATTCAAACTATTAAATCTCCTTGGCCATTTACCACATGGGGATTTGATCTCATTAGAAAACTACCTCACTCCCAAGATGGGCATGTTTTTATCATCACTACTACCAAATCTTTTACCAAGTGGATAGAAATCATGACCCTTATTAACATCACCAGTCCTACCATTTCCAAATTTATTTTAAATCAAATCATTTTAAATTTTGGTGTTACCCATACCATTGTTTTAGAAAATGGTGGTAATTTCAAAAACAAACATGTTAAATAGCTTGGTGCTAAATTCAAGATCAATCACAAAATTTCCATGCTCTATCATATATAATGTAATGTATAAGATGAGGATACTAATAAATTTATCAAAAAAATTATCTCAAAGATAATTCATTAAATGTGCATGGATTGGCATCTTCATCTATACACTACACTTTGGGCCTATAAGACTAGCATACACACTACCAATGGGGCAACTCCATCCTTGCAAGTATATGATTCTGAGTCAGTTCTTCCTTTAAAATTTGAACTTCCCTCTCTTCAAGGTATTATTCCTAATGAATAATTATATTAATCTCATCTCCATGCCCTTGATCTACTTGATGAACATCATCTTTTAGCCTTACAACATAACCACCAATATAAGGTTTGCATTGTTAGACAACATAAAAAATGTGTTAAAGTCCACACATTTAATGTTGGTGATATTGTCCATAAATTAGACTACACCCATGATACATAAGGTAAATATGCATAAAAATGGTAGGTCCCATATCTTGTTAAAGATATTCTTGGTCTAATAAACTACCATCTTTAAACAAATGGAGGCCATGTTTTCAAAGAGCCCATTAATGCATAATTTATGAAAATTTACTTTACTTTTTTTTTTAAATATTTTCATGCTTTCTATCTGCATCTATCTAACACTTTTTATTGGTTATTTACATGGGTATTTTCCCTCTATAATAAGTTCTTTGCTTTCACAAACGTTTATTCCTCCCTTTTTGTCTTTTTGTTTCTTGATGTACCATAGTCTTCTTTATCTTCTTACATTTTCTCTTTTCAACACCCCTTGGGTTTTTATTTTGTGATTTTAGCTATAAGATTATAGATAGGAATAGATAGTCCTCACAAAACTACCATCTTTTTATTTACCCTACTTTATCTTTCACTTGCTTGTTGGACCCCTCAGGTTTCTCTTTTATGAAGTATTATAAGATAGTGAATAGGACCTGGTCTTCCTCCTAAAATTACCATATTTTCATCTTTTTTAACATCCTTATTCTCAAACTTTAGCTTTTAATTCTTTTGTTAGATGGAATCTGGGCAAACAATATATGTTAGCATGTTTTCCTCTATTTCCCTCATTCTTATGATAAGGAATCACACTTTACTATCATTGTATCCTTCCTTTTTGACCTTTGTCACATTTTTAGAAATTTTAAGTAATTTAAATTTTTATATGTGTCAATCCTAAGATAATCCTAACTCAACTCTATATAGCTTCACTCCACTATTTCATTTCGCCCTTGACAAAAAAATTGTGATTCCAAATCTACTTTCCCTTCTTTTTTAATTCCTTCTTATTCAATTCTTATTAACATACTAACACTACATTATTTTAGTTTTATCTATCCTTAGAGTGAAACAACATGTTTTAGTAACTATGGGTTACTTCGTTCTTTTTCACCATGATTTTACATTTATAGAGTTATCTTACTTTCTTTTTTAACATTTATCATTTTTTGTACTATACTGTTATTATGGACATATAAGTTTTTACCTTTTTTCCATTGTTGAGTAAGGTTGGCTTGTTACTTCTCACTCATCAATGTTGTTTTCCATTTTATGCATTTTTTCCATTTATTGAATGAGATAAGTATTGTTACTTCTCACTCATCAATATTTTTTTACCATTTTTTTTGATTCTTTTACCATTGATTTAGTTTATTGCCATCCTATTTGACATGTATCCTTGGTTTGATTTGGTTATTTTACCTTTCTTACTTAAGAATAATTTTTTTTATCTTTTTAGTCTTTAGTAGCCTTGGATTTTTGGTTGCTTGATTTACTCTTGTTATTTTACTTGGTCATTTGGTCTAACATAGCACTTATCACCCCACCTTGCCAAATTCTCAAGTGTGTCCTATCCTCATAACACCAACTATCTTTACTTTTCTTATCTTTATTTACTTTTGCTCTTTAGTTTTTTATCTTGGGTTTGTCAAAATAAGTCTCTATGCCCTACATAATCAAAACTAACAACATAGTAGACAACCATCCCCCAACAAAGGTAAGTCAAGGTATGCATCAAACTTACTTTTTAGTTATTTACTTTTCAATTATTTTTTATTTAAAATACTACAACTTTTTTTTAACATCAACATTGTATGTTACTATGTTCTTTCTCTAAGCACCATCGACTGTTACACCTTAGCGACACAAGATGAGATTTAAGTGGAGGATATGTATACACATAATATATTCAACCTTTTATCAAATACTCACTCTTTAAATCTTGTGAGAACCTATTGAGACTTAATCTCTTTGAATGCATGCCCTAAGGGGTGGGAAGACCTTTGGTGATTCATAGGATTATTGTCCATTATTTCCAAACTATACCAATATAACTAGCTCCTAAAAACATTCCCTAAGATATTGTTTCTCTCTTACACACTCCTACAATATTTTTCCTCTTTCTATCCCTCTTTTCCTCACCTTAATCCCCTTTTACCACTTGAATATACTAAGTGGATTGGGTCAACCCTATATAGTGTTCAACCTCTAATTACTATAAATGGTTGACTACGTCAAACCTATATTATTTTTGGGTATTTTCCTTCAGATATTTGTTAGCCCTTCGATCGACCTAGCATGGGACCTAGTGATTTATCTCCTAAGAACATATAGGGTCAAATCATTTAACCCCATACAATTCACTTATTTGGAATAATTTAGGATGAGTTCCACCTATAAATACAAGATCATTTCCTCATTATTTCAATATACAATCAAGATTTATTATTCACTCGTGCTTATTTACAATCTACTCATCCACACTTCTACTTGAGAAGTCTTAGATTAGGGTTTATACTAGGAGAATCTAGTCTAATGGATAAGTCTGGATGCTTTGGCCTTTCTTATTTACCCTTATAAACCATAAAAACCTCTTATGAAGACACTTTGGCCAAGGGAGAGATTGATTCTTTATGGGCTCACATTTAGGTAAGTATATTCTAAATTTATTATCCTTTCTTTAGTAGATAGAAGTATCATAAGTATTGGCTCAAATAATATTAATATTCATATTCCATGTACTAGGTTCTTACTCATACTTATCTTAATTGAAATTATCTTATGCATGTTTTTATTTCTTTATTAACCCCTCATATTGTGTCATAAGCATTAGTGTTCACTAGATTAGATTTAATTTCATGTTATTATAATAGAGTGAACATTAAACCTAGCTCTTTTAGGGTTATGTCATCACTTTATTATACTTATTATTTAGAACCCTTCCTATCATGGTGTATTGTGACAAGTGGTCCCTCAATAAGGTATAATAGATCCTCACATTGGTCATGTTTCCACTTAACAAATGTATTCCCAATAAGAAGTGTAGGTATGATCTATCTTCTTCAAAATAGGATTGATTTATAGACACGATGAATTTTTGATTACATACAGTTAGCATAGTAACATATTATGATTTTTAAGGAAATATTTCTTCAAATGAGGGTAACGTAGCTAGGTATTTCTCTATTTATTCTTGATCTTGCTCTGACTATGGAGATGTCTTATCAAAATAGTGAGTTATTGGATCTTGATTTTGTGCCCCTATTGAGTGTTATAAAATTTTTAAGGATTTATCTCATAAAAAACATCATCTACATAGGGGTCTTGAATAACATTTTCTTGTGTGACTACATTAATAAGCCCTGGATTGTACATGATGCCACTATAGTGTAGGAAGACATGACGGGATTAATAGTAAATGGTTCATTACCAAAAGGGAATAGAGTTCTACAAAATCTAAAATTCAATGTATAAATAAGATAAAAGGTTAAAATTTGGTCTAATTTAGTCAAAAGGATGGAGATTTATATCCAAAAAGGTTTATGTAATGACCTGTGATAAAATAGGCTAACATCAAATGTCTAATGTTTAAACATCTCACACAAAAAGGTCAAATAGATGGACTAAAAATCAAAATGTGAAATTCTAAGAACAAAGTGTTTCAACTGAGTCTAATTTAGGAAAAACAAGGGTGCTACATATTTTGGCCAAAAACAACATCAAAAGCTAGACTCAAACAAAGTAAGTCCTAGGACTTTTAGCAAAACAAGCACAAAATATAGACTTTAAAATCAAAATGAGATGTTTAATCTAACAGGATTAAAACACTTTAGCATAAAATAGGCATTTGAATTTTAGACATAAATTTTATCAATGGGCATGAGGTATGAAACAAAAGGCACTTGGAGATAAATTATTTTCTCCTAAATAATGGCACAAAATAGACTTTTTTGATGAAAAAATTGGACAAAAGAGAATGACATAAATATTCTAGATAAATATTCATAAATTATACTTTATTTGGTTTAAATTTGGAAAATTTAAACTCTATGTGAATAAGTTTAGGAAATAATTTGAGTAGCATAACAATGCTAAAATTCTCAAAAGGTGTGACATTTTTTTGTTTCAATACTCTAAAGCAAAATGGTTTGACATGCTTTAGGCAACATAAAATTATCCTCCTCAACTCAAATGACACACACACACATAAAGTTTGACAGATTTATAAGGCAAAAGTGTTATGTAAAATAGACTCGAGACTCACTTCACCACGGAAAAAAATAATGGTAATGGGAATGGTAGTATTAAATTATGTTATTGAACATAGTGTGCAAGCAATGCACAAGAAGACCTAAGTTCACCAATGATGAAAAATTATAATGAGTCTATAAATGACCCTCAATCCAAATTTGAAAATTGAACCCAAGTTCCCTCAAGTCTAGTGCAAATAGATAACCCACTTACCACATAAACCTTATGAAATTAGAAAGGTGAAATTTCAAATTTAAATTATATATGAAGGACTTGAAAAAATTTGTCAAATGGTCTAGACTCAAATAGGTAGCATAACTACAAAAATTAGATGATATGACATAATGTTTAAGATGACCAATTTGAACAAGGAAAAGATTGATTTTTAATTGGATAACATAACACATCCTTTTTTAATAAAATGTGGACAATGTGTTTAGTTTATGATGTTGGTTAACAAACAAGTTTTGACTCAAAATAATTACCAAGTATTTTAAGACCAAATATACCAATTCCTATAAGTAATTGTCTTAAGCCTTAAAATGACAAGGTTACATGATATTATTGAATTCTATCTTTATGTGTATACTTGAGAGGATGTATTCATCCAAACTAATAGTGCATTATATAGTAGGTTATTTTACACCCCCTTCTCTCAAGTGACAATATGATGATATGAACCTTGGGGTGTACCTCACATAAATAATATTTCCATGGCAAGTGGGGTTTGTCTAAAAACTATACATTTTTTTACCATCTAGATGGATCCCATGTGTACCAACTTTCACATTATCACAAAAGAGAAGTAGCACATAAATTGGGTCTACATCAAATGTCTTGTTGTGAAAATGTCTAGTGCTTTTCATAACCACTATATCTATCACTTTCTTAGTGTAATGCAATATTCAAAATGATCATACATCTTGGGCTTAGCCTGTACTAATAGAGATGGCTTAAGCACTAAAACCACTATCCCAGTGAGTGTATCCTAATCTATATAACCCCCCATGGAGAGGGGTTGAAGATGATGCCAAGAGATGGAGCCTTGGGTCAAAGCTCCCCTATAGAACTTATAGGTGGCGATGAAATCCCCCTCACAATACAAAATGCATAATATAAAAACTACGTAAAAAGGATTTATAGTTGTTTCTAGATCACCCAATGCTTGTGGGTTTTGGGGAGATACTTGACAAAATCCTTTTTACACCATTGGAATAAGGCATAATTTTCAATGAAAATGGTGCTTTTGATCCCACAAGTTTCTTTAGGGGACAAGGGGAGAGCATACATGCACAAATTCCTTTTTACTCAAACAAATTCTAACCAAGAAATAAATTAAACAAAACTAAATTAAACTTTGAAATGAGTTGAATTTTATAGAACTAAATAGAAATGTTTGGTGATGTTCTTTGGGCCCTTTGCCTTGAGTTACAAAAGCTTTTAAAGAATGACTACAAAAAGATTCAACATAAACATGCAAATTTTTCCTTTTAAGCACCAAAGACAATGTTTATAACTCTTTTTAAGCATTAAAATTAAAATGTGTGAGTCTAAATCATGAATTTTTTAATTTTTAAACCCAAACCCAAATGTTTTAATTTAGCCTAATTCATTTTAAAACACCAAATTTAAGTGTTAAATTTTATTTAAGCTTAAAAATTGACATTCAATGTTTGCATTAACACTATAAAATTAAGAGAGTAACCCATTACTTATAATCAGTTTTGAGTGTTAGAAAATTAAATTTGGATTTAAGCTCTTGGGTTTTAGATTAAATTACACATAGTGACTATTAGCAGTCATAAACAATGATCAGTGGTTTTAAGTCAGTCGTCATTGATCAGTTAGTAGTAACTGTCAGTGGCTAATCATAATAACCACCGGTCAGTAAATGACCATTATCAATAACCTATAGACCCAAGGGTAAAACCTCAAAAATAAAAATGTTAGATTAGACAAGTATTAGGCCAAAAATCAATAAATTCTAAAAGGAAAATCTTAGTTAATGAGTTTAAATTCTTTTTAATCCTATAAATCAAGAACAGGTATAACAGAAAGAGTCAAAATGCATGTTTTTAGTTTATTTATATTTTTCAACCCAAATATCAATAGTTGGACCTAAACATCCATGGTCACACCTGACCATCAACGGTCCTTGTGTAAACCCATGAAAATGAAATCCAACCAAATAGAGTTAGAAAATCAATTTTTAAATTTTTCAAGCATTCAAATCTTAATTTAAGGCTTATATATTGATCCTTTTGGTATGTGGGATGCATTGGATCTCACCAAGAATTCAATTTGTGAACATAAGAATCCAATAAGGGGATATTAGTATCATGTTAGTAGATGAAATAATATCCAATAACACACTAATAAACTAACACCTTAAGCCTAGATCTTAGGGGGGATCTTGGTGAATAAAACCTAATGAAGAAACAACTAAAACATGAAGAAATGATAAACTCTCTTCACTTTCATTGATTTATTCAAAGGATTCATTCATTATATTACTCAGTTTGTGATTTAAAGGTCTTTGTCAATGGAGCTTTATCTATCTCCACCTCTTCTTGGCATCATTGGCTTTATGGATTTGGCTTATGGAGCTTGACTCAATAATTTGGCATAATAACACTATATAAAAAATAGCTTTGAAATCATTTTTGCATTACAACTTTGGCTTATAAGAGCTTAAAACTATGAATGTGAAGACTTATATTTATAGATTTTTCAAATGGGCTTGGATGAACCATGACCATCCATCTTAAGATGAAGATATGTGGAAATGAATTAATTTAATGATGTAAATAAAATCCATAAATATTATCATCATGATTTGGGAATAAGAAGAATTAATGAGGCATGGGAATTCTTAATCATATATTTGTTACATCTATGGCCTATAAAATCCACCTAAAAAAATGATGTCACATGATGATGCAAATATTAGAAACTAATTTAGAATAAATAAATATTCAATATGTTCCATGGAATTCTTACTTAAGCTCATAATTTGATTAATTTTCCTAAGTAAGATTAAACATTTTTAGTGAAATTATTTGGAAATTGGTGTACAAATTGATCAAACTAGTCTAAATGTCATATTATTAGGTCAAAATTTTACTAGAGTGGAATTAAAAGCCGATGTTAGTTGCATATGAACTAATATCTTATTTAATACATTACTGATATAAAATAACACATGTACATGTAATGCATTTGTGAATTAGAGGAATTTAGTGGTTTAGAGTGTCAAATTGCATTTTTGGGATGTTTGCTCAAAATTATCTAGGAAGAACTAATGATATCATAAAATTTATTACCTTGTTTAGGGATAATTTAGCCAAAATCAACACTTGTATATGAATAGTTGAAACCTTTTAACATGTTTTAGTGTTTTTAGGCCAAATTATGATGTTTGGTAGAAATTGGTATGAAGCTTGGTTGGAGGTCATTGGTGGCCAATTTTAACTATCTACAAAAGTTGGATTGTATGCATTGGCTAGCTTATTAAAATTAGGCTATCCTTGACCTCTACCTTAAACATATTATTGAGGTGGGAACCTATTTCCTTTTTGAGAATAGGGAGAGGAGTTTTTATTTAAACCATACTAAAAATTGAGGTGCCTAACATGAGCTTCTAAGGTTTGGATCCTTACATATTTATCAATAGAATATTCTACCTTCTTAGGGGTAGTTCTAGAATTAGTATTTGTACTTGGGAATTTAGCAACACTTGGAGTATCAATAGACATATCAGGTAGAAAAGTCATAGAAACTTTTGGAGGCAATTTTCAATCTTGTATTAGGCCATTATAATCTTAAATGACAAGGTCATAAGATTGATGCGAGGTGTAACCACCCACAAACTACAACATTATGGATATTTTAGTTACAATAGACCTTAAATATGTAAAAAACACAAAGCTTGAAGGTGATCTCATGGGAGGAGGAAGCCTATGCCAAGTTCCTTGGAATATCTCATTAATATTATGCATTATCTCCTTTAGGGCTCTTTTAATTACATTGAGCTAATGAATGAGTGATGTGTGATCACTCTTATATTCAAACATTGATGTCAACATCTCTCCAAAATCATCCCAAGTTGTGATGCAACCTTTAGTCAATGTCCTATACTAGTCAAGTATTTTCCCTCTAAGGGACATAATAAGTAGTCTAATAATAATATTGAATTTAGTGCCATTATGAAAAGTATAAAATTTTAAGATGTCCCTAATATGATCACTAGGAGTGACATGACCTTTACGATTGAATGTGGGAAAATGTTTGGTAACATTAGGGTTTATATCATCATATACATTGATGAGGATAAGATTTTTAGTGTTAAAGGCTAGGAAGGCATGCTACCTAGCCATATTTTACTCAAGTTCCTCTTCAATTTCTTGATTTATTAGCTTGTAAAGTCCTCTTTTTATTTAAAGGTCAAGCTAGGCTAAGGATGTTGAACTTTAAGGAAGTCCAAGTTGAAGGAGTGGGTTTATAATATTGACATCTCTACTAGTAGATGATCTAGTAAGGACCATGAAGTATGAACATAATAACTAATGAAAAAAATGGTCTACAACTAAATATTACTTTAAATGGACTCACTAAATGCTGAGTAGAATACCATATGTAGTTATGATGTTGTTAAGACCAACATTTACCTTGATAAGATGTTTTAAAGATAATGTCCCACTAGGCATGCTTGAACTATTGTCACCAAATCTTTCACCCAAGAGTTGGTTGTTGAATCCTACTCTAAGATTTGGGAAACATTGAAATACCTCTAGTCTTGTGGGTTGCCTATGGTAGAGTTAGATGTATAGGTTTAAGGGCTATATCCCTAGATTGATCCTTAAATGCTTATCACATACACTAATGGTTTCCTTAGATGAAAAGGGTATAAGTGACATGAAAATAACCTACTCTAATGAGATGATACACTAGGAATATCTCCATTAGACTATCATACAAGTTCACTATGAAACATGACTTGCAATACTAGTCTCAAAATCCTAAATTGATCTAACATTAGTGTTTCAAACATGGAGGCGATATTCATTGAACTACTCAAGGCGAGTGAACTAGAGGTTATATTACACTTAATATGTAAAAATACACTAGATATACTTTATATGACCTATTAAAGAGAGGGATACTTGTGTCACACATTAAAAACGTTGAGAGAAAGTAAGGATAGACACTAATCACATGAATTTTCACTATATACCACTTCACACACTTAGACAAGATAGCCTATGAACTCAAAATTATATTACATATATTATTTAAAAGGTAGAATATAGTATCAAACTAGTATGGGTTTGTCATACTAGGTGTGGAATTGAATACAAAATCCAAAATAGCTTGCATTATATAAAGTGTGAGACGAGAGAGAAGAAAATAATCTCGAGGGTCACAATGCCACTTTTCAGGGAATGAAAACAAGTTACATTGTAGGAGAATGGCATGTGAAATAGACCATGAATTTATACTTGGACAAGTGTCCAAATTAACTATGACAAACTCTCTAAAATGGCATAGAGACATTTCCACTAGCCTTTGTGAAACTACTTTCATGATGAGGCATCTCTTGACTATTCAAAACTAGACTAGGAAGACTTGACACATGTGCACTATCTTAGGGAGGTTTAAGATATGACATGATAGTAATTAGATGCATCCCTAACTATTAGCAATCTTATGGACACTTGTATTTACCATTTGTAGTGATTCATTATCTCTCTTGGCCTCATTCTTCACATTTGTCACCCATGTGGTCTTTAATTTCTCAACCAAATTCATGGAAGAGGTGTTAGGAAATCTATCTATAGTACCCTTTTATTTATACTCCATGAATTCAACCATAAAAGGTCTTTAAAATAGACTTCTCACTCTCTCACTTTGTAGTCACTTCTTATATTTAATCTCTATCGAAGATTGTTTGTGATGTTTGGAATATGAGAGATGTTTCCATGAACATATATAGTGATAAATGGATATGGATATTCATAATAGGTACAAATTAACCACCTATAATTGATCTCACATGTTCATCTCCTTCTACACCTACAAACAACACAAACTTATAAAAAAACTATGTTTTGTACCTTGTTTGTACAAGTAGGGTAAATACCTACTACATGGGAAGGAGCATGGGAGAGTATTAAACAAGTATATAAAACATTTTATACCAAAAAATCCCATTTTAGTGCATATCTATTGGTTTATTCTCTATCAAGTCAAGGATAGGGTTTTAGGAGGGTTTTAGCAAGTTTTGGTTCTTAGTGATAGTTCATAAAACTCAAACATTAAAACCTCAAAAAAATTTCACTAAGAAAAAGTTGGGGACATCTTTCAACTATTCCTATATCTTTGGATAACCATGTTTTGTGTACGTATAGGTGTGATCAAGTTAAGTTGGCCTATCAAGATATATAATGCATTCTAGACACCCTAAAATGATTTTGAGCCAAAATTGACCATTTTGGGTTACTTTAATGAAAAAAAATGTTATAACTCATCTTATAATTCCTCCTAAATGTCATGAAATTCATAATAGGGTAAATATATCCTTATAAGTGAACTTAGACCCCTATAACATTTAGGCCTAATTCTAGGCCTAGTAAGCCTAAGTGCACTTCTTGAGCCTTTGACCACCTATGAGTGCCTCTCACAATTATGGGTGTTTATTCATGTTTATGAACCTATAAATAAACCTCTTACCTAATTTTATATTTCTTAAAGACTTATAAATGTCATCCCCTTATCATCTTCTCATGAAGCTGTAGTCTAGACTACTTGGGAGTGCCCTCTATTTGAGATAAAATAGAGAGCATCTCCCTTATCTATCTTACCAAAATAAATATATAGAGGGATTAATCAGGTCCTAATGAATATTTATACCAATTTTAACATTTGTATCACACTTATAGAGTCATTAACATTTCGTGTGAGGACTGTACACAAAACTCTATTCGGGTTTGAGAGCCTTAAACTATGATTGTAGGTTTATATCTTTTCATTTTAAGAGAAGTTTGAAATGTGAATTTACCATTGTGAGAGTGGTTTTATTAATATTTAATCCATATAACACATTGGCCATCCTTTCAAACTATTTCTTCCTCATTTGCCTAAGCTAATTCAAGGATTATGTTGACTATAGGTATATGTTCTCAAGAAAATGAGATTCTTGTAGGATATTGTGAACATTGTATTTCATGCCTATACTCTATTTTAAATCTCTGATCTCATCTCATATTTTTTTTAAATCATTAATTATTAGATACCTACCTCTTATTGTCTAATTTTTTCCCACATACCAAGCTTCTGCCTAGATAAAAAAGTTGAGTAGAGTTCTTGACCCATGGATGATCAAGAAATAATTTGAGTAAGTCTAGAAGAACTAGGACATCATCAAATGTCATGTATAAATGAATACATAAAGTTGTTTTTGTATTTAATATATTCAATTTTAAATCCTTTCAAGCTAAAATATTTCATGGAAATGATGTATTTCATGCCTAGATAATCCTATAAAAATTACATATCTTTCTATCTTTTTTATCTCAAGATATAAGAATTAAAAGTTGAATAAGCAGAGTGGAGATGTAAATGGGGATGTCGAGTTAAATCCTTATCAAATATCCATTGGGTTTCAAATATTTCAAAGGATTTCTAGGGAGAATGTGCAAGTGACAAGTGGTGTAATATTGAGACTAGAATATAGATCCAATGGCATATAGACAAAGCTTGAGCCAGTGGGTCTAGGTAAATCAATGAAGCATGTTCACTCATAAAAATAAAATTAGATAGTGATCAATGGGTCAAAAGGTTAGTACATCCTAAGATAAAATTCATAGTTCATAAGTGTTGTAAGCATTTTAAATTGGTATAATATATATGGATCACATTCATTCATATAGAGAAATATCAATGATGTGAGTAAGGTTAATAATTTAATAGAGCTCAGATCAAGTAAGGGGCCAAAAAGTGTCTAAATTTTATAGTCTAAAATCAATATGTCAATGAAAAATAAACAAACAAAAGTATAGGAGACTTCTAGTAGAGGTCAGTGAATTTATTTTTAACCCAAATAAGAAAATACATAAGAGCTAAGTTCAAAGATGATCTAGGTTGAACTAGAATGGATATTTCAGTGATTGAGCATCACCATTAGATATACATGGAGGTATAAAAGGTATTTTAGACCTAATATATAAAAATGATGTAAACTATTATCAAAGCAAGATTAAACACCTTGTGATCTTTATTTCATCGATATTAAGACTATATCAAAACCAATGATTGAGACTAGTTTCATTTATAGTAGACTTTGGTTCAAATTCTAAAGTAATGGTAGATATTTGTGATTATGGTAAATGTCTCATACTTCTACATGGTCCTAATTTTGATAATCTGGTACCTATAACCACTCAAAATTAGACATTAAGATAGCTCCATCAAGATCAAAGATAGGAACATTTTGTCTTCACAAGCAAGTCAAGTGGGGGATAACATAAATTCCCAAGATGGAGATATAGTGGTTAGAGAAAGTAGTTAGAGCATTAATAGATTTTTAGGCTACCTAAGGGTTTTCCTCCATAGTAAATTCATGACTTATCATCTTCAGCAAAATCTTGTCCTCTATTGTGTTACTTGACCAATGATGATATTTGGGGGATATTGTGACAAATAAAAAGTTAACTTTTCAATATAAAACTGGTGCTAATTTGAAATAAAGATGAATAATTATTCATAAAAATGTGGTAACTCTTTTATTGATGATGGATGGAATATTCCTTTTCCCCTCTCTCTCATCCCATTTTTATATAAATATAGGCTTCTAATCTTTAAAAACGATCCCTCTCTTGGGTATGACTAGACTCTACAAATATTGAGTTTTGTAACCTCCTAAGATGAATAGATGACTATTTCACATTTCATTATTTTGCTATAGTGCATTAATGTTAGTTTGATTTGCATATGTGGTATAAATCTCTCCCTCTTTAAGTCCTCATATCACCTAGATGATAGTTTATCCTACTATATAGGTCATGTTTAGTGTTTAATATGATTTGATTAAATTTAGCAAGTGGATATATTTATTGTTTAGTTCCTTAAATCGATATTTTCAATCATTTCCCTTAGGTTTTGATCACTTAGAATCTACATGAAATATTGATGCATAAGTTCAAATAGAGTGGATGAGTAGCCAATTTAGGTGCATCACCAACATTATTTTAGGTTTCCCTTTTGGTTATCTTTCTCTCCTTTTTTGCCCTAGAAATTAGTAGGTTATAGTGGAAATGGGCTAAGTGATACATCAGAGGATCTAGCCTCATTAAAAATCCTAGAGGTTTGACCCAATATTAGATAACTTGTAGCCTAGGGTTGTTCCCATGTTAGACTAGATTTGAGTAGAGGAAATGAACAATCCTTTACTTAGAAGGGTGCATTCTAGGTCTACAATAGTTCTGACATTCTTAATGGGACTAAGATCCAAGAGATTAGGAAGATTGTTGGTGTGTCTTTCTTCTAATTATTTTTTGGAAGTAAGCAAGTTAACACTAATGATAACCCCAAATCCAAGCTTCTAATTGTAAGTAGCCCATGTATGTCTCATCATTTAAAATTTGAAGGGCAAAGAAGGAATACACATGTAAGTGGGTAAACCATGTTACCCTATGAAGTGTTGAAAATGTGCCTCCTTCTAAAGTATTAAATATTTGAGGTAATCATGACCTAATGGAGGATGTCATGGGATTATTATTTCTTATGGTAAGTTTCATTTTTCAAACCGTGTGGTTAGAGATATATCTCCCAACCCTCATGAATAAAAATTAATGATAAGATATTGAGTGACATATAACCTCAACTACAATAATACTTTAATAGATATTAAACCTCAAGATGGAAGGGGGAATATATTTTCATAAACTGAATAAATCACTATAGATGGATTTTAGGTTTAATATGTTACACTTGTTACCTTCAATACTATCAATGCCAACTTGAAAAGAGTAAAACTATAATAGTGTGTGTGCATGAATAATTTTCATGCCCCATAATTATCCATCAATTCCAACATGTGATATATAATGAAATAATAATATCATTCAATATGGTCAATTTTATAACTTTTAAAATCCTATAATATATAACATGTAACATGTTTGCATATGCATTGCATGCCCCCAAATTTGTCTTAATTTGTATATAGATGTATAATAATTTGAACAAAAATGATAAATTAAACCTTATTAATCATTTAATTTATCCTTTAATATAGATTATTTTTATATGGAGGCTTGAATCTCTATGATAAACACACTAATATGCCCCCTTTTTGAGGTGAGGATTATATCATGTAATATTAGTCATCTCAAAATAAAAGAGTTAAACCCATCATCCTATATGTAAAAATGTAAGTGTGTAAATCATGTGATAACATGTGGATAACATGTGATCATAGTATGAATAGATCATTAAAGCATATATGAAATATGTATTATAAGGCATGCATGTTTCATATCAAGATATATATAATAATTAAGCACATGGTACTAATCATCATAGATATAAAAAGTTAATGGTAACCTAAATATAAAATGTGATGATAAATATCATGGTGATACACACAAATATAAAGGTGCATTATATGTATCACGGTACCATAATTTAAATAGGAAATCCTAAATGTATCATCTTATAAGCACACAATGTCATGGCCATGACACACATATTAAAAGAACACACACTAGAACTTAATATCACACAATTTAAGATCCACACATAATGAAAAACCAATATCACACAAGGAAAGAGCAATACATAATGGACAATCAAATATCATGCAAGTTAATAGCCACACACACAATGGACAATAAAATGTCACCCAACAAGGTAAGATCCATATAAATAAAAAGTTATTGAATGATAAACTCAATCAAGAAAAAGCCATAGAATAAGCAAAGGGCCCAAATAAAGAGTCATAAAATGAAAAATACAAAGAATCAAAATTCATAGAAGAAGGAAAGGGCCCAAAAAAAGAGGCATACAATGACACACTCAATCAAGTAAAATTAATAAAAGAAGGCAAAGGCCAAATTAAGAGACATGTAATAATACACTCAATTTAGCAAAATTAATAGAATAAGGCAAGGGCCAATTAAAGAAGCATGCAATAATACACTCCATAGATCAATTTTAAAATACCAATGAAAGATGCACTTGAAGCACAAATAATTATTATCCTATATGAAATGAAAATGTAATAATGAAATAGAGAATAAGTCAATCTAGTCTACAACATAAATCTAGGTCAAAGTCACAACATAGAAAAATATCATATCCATAAAATGTAGCATTATAAAGAATATAATCAAGAGAAAAACATGTGTAAGCAATCAATTTAGCTCAACATGATTTATGAAAACATCATAAAAAGTGTTTTACATTATTTCGATTGAATGTGATGTAATAAAATATTAGTATTTATACTATTTATATTATTTAATATATTGCAATAAAACATTGATTTGAATGTTAAATCAAAATATACTCAGATAAATAAAATTTAATATAAATGGGAAGTACTAAGAGGATATAGATATTTAGTGTGCTATTATTCTACGTAGATTCAAGACTAAATTCATGTGGTTAAGAAATATATAATATGGAGTAAATGTGGATCATGAACAAGAGTGTTTGGATCTTCCTAGATAAAAAAAATTGGCTCTAAATGCTATCATCTAGATAGATGTTTGTTATTTAAAGTTTTATCATGTGAAGATGTGTCACTATTTTAACATATGACATTGTGCTTGAAATATGTAATTTATGTGATATCAGATGCTAATTTTGTGAAAAAATCCTTAAAACCTTTCTTCTTCACTTTAATACCCTAGATCCACATTTGAAATTAGGTTAACCTATAAAATAAGGAAAATAGGTGGGTTGAGCTGACCTCAACCACTCCCCAATGAATAGTTAAGTGTTTTCTATGTATCTAATACTTTGAAGAGGGAAGTCAAAATGCATTTAGTTATCCCCATTAGGGGCATGTGTGCAATAGTGGTCATTTTATGAATACAACCTATAATTTATATTTTGACACTTGACAATGGAAAACTTGGCTTTACATAAGTGATTTATACATAACTAGGGATTGTTTGTCACGATGGATTTAGGAATTGAAAAGTTTAGGGTAATCCATTTGAGTGTGAAAATTTATATAAATGTAACTTTGATGAGTGTTAGATGATCAAATAGGCTTAAAAATATTTGTGTATCTATATGTGAATTTTTGGGTAATTTTTGGTGCCACTGACATGCAAAACTTATGGGCCAACCCATAAATATAATTTAAATTTTAAAAATGATAGTTGTTTGGCACTTATACATGTCTATCAGAGTTAGACACATTTATAATTTAATAGGTGTCTAAATCTGACATAATCATCTTAAAGTTATGAATACTAATTTGATTATCTTGAGATAGTTTGAGTATGATAAAGAACATGTTAGATAGAAACTCTAGAGTTATTTTAGGTGACTATTATAAAATCAGAAAGCTTGTGGATAGAAGGGGATGTTGTGAAAGATCCATATATGTATGTCCAAGTCATGAGAGGTAAATTTATGTCAAAAATGACATTTATATGTGTATTAATACCAAATTTAGTGTCTAAAAATGTCCCCCCTTTATTTTAGATTGGAAAAATAATAATGTAGGAATAAAAGGATAAAGATATGCAATTAAGTGTGTAAAAATGCTCTATCTTTGAAAGAAGGATTTGAGTTTGAAACTTTATCTATATAAAACTACAATGAAAATTAAGCAATCAATGTCCATACATGAAATGAAACTTTAAAATATAAAGAGTAAAGAGGGAATACACATGTAAGTGGATGAACTATGTTTCCCTATGATCCATTGGATATGATCCCTTAGCTTGAATCATTGGTTAATTTATCTTCTTAATGAAGCAATTGAGATTGGGGTTGATCATTCCATAGTGGATAAATATACTATGTTAAAGGCCATGGGTTGGGAAAATTGAATGTCATAATGTATCAACCCCAAAATTGACCCACAAAATTTTGGGCCTCTAGGGTTCTAAATTTAATTTTTCCAACATTAATCAATGTAAATTAAAATAAAATTTAAAAAATGGTAATGATATTGTATACATTATTTCATTTACCATTCATGGTATTCAAAGTTAGAGTTTACCATACCTATTAGTTTAAATGATTAAAACCAACTTCTAACAATAATTGCAATTGTTATATACTTTACCTCATAAGTAATCACTTCATCCCAAAGAGGATTTTCTCAAAACCTATTGAATATAGTATAATATGTATATGATACCCAAATTAGATCACTTTATTATGATAATAATTTTATATGCATTGATTTCACTTCCAAATATCTTAATAATAGCATTAGGGTTAGTTGTCATTGGGAAATATCATTAACATCATTTAAGGCTCATTTAAAAGCTTCAATGTTTTGTGTTTTGTCTAATTTAATGACTCTTCACACAAAGTAAGAGAAAATTGGTCTTTAATATACATTTCCCAACAAATCCTAGTTCACATGAAATTCACACCATTAGAGCAGTGCAATATAGTCATACTAGAAATTAAATTAAATAATTTTACTATGAGGAAGAAAATAAATTTGACATAATTCATCTATGTGCACTAATTTTATTCAATAGTTATATAAGATATAATGGAAAATAAATGTTCTTTTTGGTCTAATTGGTGATAGAGAGTACTCACAACTCAACATACCTAACCATTATGTCTTAAACTAGATGAGTTCAATTTCATGTACTACCATACTATATTAGGATTTATTACTTCCTCATGATGAATTAATGTAATAATATTAATTATAAAACTTCACCATTAACCAAACTATTTAATATAAACAAATACATATAATGATGATAGGAAATATAGTAAATAGTAAGTAAAAAGCAAAGGAAGTGTCATTAGCTACTAACTCATGTTGGTTAATATATTAATTGATAACTTAAGGATCCATACTTGTTTCTACTATAAAACTCAACCTCCAACTATATTCACAATAGTTATATCCTATTTTTTGATGATGTAAAACATGATTCTTGGAATATTTTAATTCCAACATGGCATCGACTATTTTATATATTAAGGTTAGCTAATTTTCCAAATTTCATTTATTCTAAAAAATGAAAACTTAACAAAATGAACATTTATCCATTCATGAAAACATGGATTAGTTCATGAAATAAACATCAATAAATAATATTATTAAATTTTATTTCATAGTGAGTTTAACTAACACTTGATATGGCTTCTTAATTAATAATACCAAGAAGCACAACTAAAACAATTAACACATGACTGATTTGAGTACAAATAGATAGGTTACAAACATAATGATAATACATTAGAATCAATATACATCTACCTAGTGTATCCTTCTAATTTTAAATTTAACATAATTTGTTTACTCACTATTCCTTTTCATGATGCTTACCTTTACTATATGTGACTCTTTAATTATTCGTCTAAGACAGAATATTCAAATAATAAAACTTTTCCCAGTTCTATCATCATACATGATGAACTTATAAATCCTAGGTAAATTTATGATATTATACCATCATGTAGATGATATTTATGAATTATATAATATCTCAATCTTGTACACTTGGAAAACTCAAACTTTGGTTATTCCTCTCAATTTTAGACGTTTCCTAATTTTATAAGTCTCACATATGCTCTCTCTTATGCCCCTTGGCATATATATTAGTTTAAATAGTATTATGTTAATAACATAATCCTTATATATTACCTAGAATGTTTAAAACCTTATTATCTTATGCCTATATAAGTTTTGAATCTATACCTATAATCTTTCTCCCTAGACTCTTGCATTCCAAATAGCCACCTATGTCGATGTAGGTGTCCTATTCTAATGCAAGTGTCTAGTGACCTAAATTCATCTAAATTTCAAATGAAATATATCCTAATGGTTGCCTAATTTATATTATGTAATATTATCTAACGGGATTGGTTTGAATATATGATCAACCCTCATTTATTCTTCACTTATCTTAGACCAAGGTAACTTATCGAAAGCATTATATCAAGCATTTAAGAGATCAAAACTTCCATATTTTCTCCTCTTTACATATAAGTCATAGTGAAAACATATATATAGATCTAAAGTATTGAAGGCTCAACCCAAGATCTATATTTTCCAAGTTACAAGCTAGATCACTATTATATTTACTTATTACATATTTCATTATTCACACACAATCCAACACATAAGAGAGAAATACATAAGTCTACGCCCTATTTAGAGTATTGGATATGTAGTTATCTCTCATTGATATAGTGGTATTCAGAGTAGTTTGACACCATGTGACCACTAAACCATTTTTCCCATAACCATTATGAAGATGAAAAATTAGGGTTTTGATCATTTGATAAGAAGAGACAGTCCATGACCTATATCTAAGTCTATTAGAGTGAATACAATGATGAACCCAAAAGTATCTAGGTGGTTAGATCCTATTTTAGTAGCTATTGTGTACTAGACACTTATGTCTGATCTAGAAACTAGCATTGACACAACTATCCCATGATGATGTAAGTGTCCATGGTTATAAGGCATTTGATCTGAAATTTAGTTATTGTTCTATTATATTATTCCACTTTTATTCCTACATATTCCAAATCTAGATCTATATTATCATTAGAACCAACTAATTATCTTGTTTTGATTATCATTAAAATACCTAGCATAGTTATACTTTCTATTTTTAGCATATCTCAACATAATAAATTTATTATATGTTCTATTTGAGTTTTTTAATTAATTATCTTGATATAGATATATTTATCACCCTTGTGCTTATTCATTTATATTTTCTTAACCTTATCTACCCATATTAGGATCTAATTCCAATTTAGCGTTAAACCTTTGGTCAATATGTCTTGAGGTACAAGGTAATGTTGGATAAAATGACCAATATTATGGTGGATAAATAACTTAAGGACATATTCAAACAAAGTTTATTTGATCCTTTACACAAGTCCATCATTTCAAAAAAGTTTAAATCTTTTGACAACTTGTACCATGTTGTTCAAAACTATGAAATGAAACTTATCTCATTGAATAAACTGAAGTATGTAACAAAAACACTAACTAAATCTACATCCAATATCAATTATAAAATCAAACGAAGTTATAAGGTAAAAACTCTTGAGCCTAAAAAATACATAACCATCATACTTTATGTTATTTCATAGTATCCTAATCAACTTATCTTATATAATGTACCATGGAGACAATTTACACACTTACCTGAGTCTCCCACTTCATTAACCCTATGTCTAGTATATTTTCATCTTATATCTCTCCCTCATCTTATATAGATTGATACAAGTCAAAATCTACCCAAAGGATAGGATGCAAATGTTTATTGTGACTATCACCAAGGCATTAAACACTCTATGAACAAATGTTTTAACTTGAAGAATAATATTTAAAACTTCATTGATGACCAACATAATAAATTTGATGGTCCTTTAAAGGAATTAGGGTCCAATTCTAGTGATAAACAAAAACAAAAGATATTTTAAAACCCTTTACAAGACCAATCTAAGTAGGAATGTGTAAGTGCAAATGTTATATAACACACATCCTCCTCTATCACACTATGAACGCCCACTATATGGGATTATTGGTACCTATACATGGCATAAACCTCCTATGTTTTAGAGACATTATATTATTTTAAATGATAATGAGATTAAGGATGATAAATCTAATCTTCATTCTTTATTAATTCAAGCATACCTTGAGCACCATCATCTATGCAGTGTTATGATTGATAATGGTGAAAGTAATTTTTTTTCACCATGACATACTTACACACTTGGGTTATACTCATCGTGATTTGCATCCTTCTACTAAAATAATTAGATCATTCAATGGGACCTCATAATTGGTTCTTGGTGAGATTAACTTACCTTTATAGGTGGGTCCCATGCATGTGGTTACTACCTTTTTATTTATACCTTCCATACATGTCTCTGATATGTTATTTATATGTATTTGGATACATACTCTTTGAGTGGTACCTTCTATAGTACATGGGTATGTTAAATACATTCATGTTAGTCAGGTAAATATAGTTTATAGAATTCCATATGAGCATCCTCTTGGAAAAGAGAAATTTATATCCAAGTAGTTAATTATAAATCCTACTAAGGCTAATCCAATATAAAATTATAAGAAACAAAATTTACCTTTACTAGTTGATTAGTACATGAGAGACCATTACATCATAGACATACATTGGATTTCATGGAATCGTCATCTACTACCCACCATATTCAAATATCCAAATCACCTACACATGTTCCTATTACTATTGTTCTAAATAAACCACATAAAACTTAATAATGGTTTCTATGAACCCCTACTCCTATTACTCCAAATATTTCTTCATTACCACAAAGTCCCATTATACATACATAGAGCTTCACCAATATTACAGTGATATGTATTGCACCTATACATGTTCCTCAATAGTGTCAATAATTTATTAGAAAAAATTCATAGTGGGGAGATATATATTATCATAATTTAGATGAAATCATAGGTTAGTCTCTTCACATATTCCAAAAATAACAAATAAATTTAAAAATATAAAAATATTTTTGGCATGTACTTATTTTATTGGCTCTTTGGCATCTATGTTGTTAGTTCCATGTTGATGGATAACATATCATTTATTTATACATACACATGAGTTTCACACTTATATTTAAGTGTGGTATAATCATACACAAATAAATGATTTAATTATGGATATTTGGCCTTACTTATTCTCACATCACTTGGATATTGGGGGCATCCACTTCCTTTGATCATGATACATCCATGTTATATCATTCTATGGTCACTTTCAATTATAATATTTGAACTCATATATGTACTTGTACATGATTTTTTCCATGCTTATATATTTTTAAGTATACTTGATGTGTTATGTAATTTATTTTTTTCCAAACACATTTGATCCATGGGCTAGTATGCATTGTTTATACTAGTTGTTTTTTATTTCGTCTATGCACTTCCTTAAGTGCCTTTCCTTGATAATATTTTATTTATTTGAACATTTGAATATGTTCCATTTTTTGTGACCTTGTGCCTTTATTTTATTCCTTGACATTTTATATGTCATTGCTTGTTGTGTGGATATTTTAATATGTCATTCTTGATTTTGTGGACATTTGACAAAGTCATATCCATTCGATTGTGTGGCATTTAAACATGACCCTTATTTACATTTTCCTCTGACCATTATATTTTGACTTGATTTTGAGTGATTTTATGTGTGTCCTTGGTTATTTGTTGTGATTATACTATTACTATCTAGGCATTACTATGATCTTTATCATGAATTTTAGGCCTTGATGTGATCACATTATGGTGTTTCAATGTTACATTTACCTATACATGTTCCTTCTATATACTACATGGTTCATTCATAGTTATATGATTATGTTATCCTTTTGAGGTGAATTAACTACTAATTATATCTTCCCACACCTCAAAGTGGGGAATATCAATGGGGCCATTCCATATAGGCATGACTTCTACACTGATTCACATATTTAGACTATAGTGGGGGCATGTTCTAAAAACATGTTCTCCACATTTTTCACAGTTTTCAATTTAGTGGGGGATGTGTTTTGGAAACATGTTGTCCACACTTATTCAATATGTATCATACCCAAATTATAGTGGGGGCATGTTTTGTAAATATGTCCTTCAAATTGGCACCTATATGAGTTTTTATATTTTTGCATATATAGTGGGGGTATGTTTTGGAAACATGTTCTCCACACTTACAATGGTTTCTAATTTCAGATTATAGTGGGGGAATGTTTTAAAAACATGTGATCCACACTTACCCCAATTTCATATATCTCCATATACAGTGGGGACATGTTTTGGAAACATATTCTCCACACTTACACTAGTTTAATATTTATCCACATACAATGGGGGCATGTTTTATAAACATGTTATCCACACTTACACTAGTTTTAATTTTAGATATGTAGTGGGGCCATGTTTTGGAAACATGTTATTCATACTTACACAGCTCTCAAATTGGCTAGATTCATAGTTATAGGATTTAGATACACATTTGTGGTATAATTATATACATTAGTACCATTGTATACATAGTTTTAGCATGAAACATTTCTAAGGTGCATATGCTATGCGATGTGTGCCTAATATTACAAAATGAAATTAGTTTTACATTTAAAACACATATAGGGACTGCCACCACCCACTAGGTTGGATTTTTATGGACTATATTGAGCCAATATACTACAGTAGTTAGTTAAATTTTTGGTATGGTTGAGATGATTAAATCACTCAAACTTTCCAAGTTTTTAGGATTTACTTGATTTTATCATCCACTCTCACTATTTTTATAGTGTGAGTTAATTTGGTTCACTTGCACTCACCAAGTTATAAGTATGATTGGATTGCATAGTTAAGTTAATCTAAACTACCACGTGGAAATTCACCTTTTATCCAAGGTTAGGGGCACGGGCCCTCATAGATTTATCTCTTTATATCTCCCTAGATACATGTACTTTCTATATTTATTTTTTTCCTGATCTCAATTTTAGTGATTCATAATAATACATCTTTCAAATAATATTTCTAAAAATTAAGATGGTTGATTTGATACATAGGTGTACTTTTAAAAACTAATATATTTAAACTTTAAACATTTCAATGATTTCAATTTTAGATTATATGCATTAATTATATACTATAATATGCTCTTGGTTGTAAGTCAGTCACCATAAATTACTCAAGTTAAGACTAAAACAAATGCATGGTGTGTTATACACACCCAGGTACACATTCCTTACCTTTATATTAGTAATTTCATTACTAGAGTAAGGTGGAGGGAAATTTAGATGATATTTATGAATTATATAGAACATAAATTATAAAAACTTGGTAAACTTAGACCTTGGCTATTACACTTATCCTAGACCTTTCTACAAGTCTTCAATATGCTCTCTTTTGCCCTTTTGCCTATCCCTTAGTCTAAGTAGTATTTTGTTAATGACATATGCCTTATATCTTATCCATAAATTTTAAAACTTATTTAGCTTATGAATTTATAGGTTATGAACATGTAGCTATTTTTCTACTCCCTACACACTTGCATCCTAGACATACACCTAGGTCAATGTAGGTGTCATGTTCTGACATAAGTGTCTATTTCCTTAAAGACATCTAATTTTAAAATGATAAATATCCTAATGCTTGGCCTAAGTAATATTATGCAAGATATTTTTTAAAGAGATTGGTATAAATATAAGATCAACCCTCATTAATTCCTCACCTAAAACAAACCAAGGAAAATTATCAAAAGCATTCTATTAAGTATTCAAATAAGCAAAGATTATTTATTTCATCCTATTTCCATATCAATCATTGAAACAACACATCAATACTTATAAAGTATTGAAGGAGCACTCAAACCAATAGATATATTTTTAAAGTTACAAGCTGTGTCACTATTTTAATTGATTATCACATATTGCATGATTCACATACAAGCCCACATCTATGGTAGAACTACATAAATTTGAGGCCCTATTTAGAATATTAGATATGTAGGAAAAACTAATTGATAGAAGGGTTTTTGGGGTATATTTATACCATTTGACCACTAACCCATTTTTACCATAACCACTATGAGGATGAAGAATCAAGGTTTTGATCATTTGACAAGGAGTGAAAGTTCATGACCTAAATATGAGTGCACTAGAGTGAAGCTAATGATGAACTCAAAATCATCTAGGTGGTCACATTATATATTAGTTTTTATTCCATACTAGATACCTACATCTGAATTAGAGACTAGGGTTGATGCAACCATCCTATATTGACATAAGTTTCTATGGCTATAGAATCACTTAATCCATAATTTAGTGATTATTTTAGAACATTATTCTAGTTTGATTCTTGACTGTTCTAGTTCCAAATATATATTAGCATCAGAACCAACTAAGTATTTTGTTTTTACTATCATTGGAATATTTAACATAGATATACTTTCCATTTTTAGCATATCTCAGCATAATAAATTTAGTATATGCTCTATTTGAGTGTTTTAATTAATTAGCTTGCTATAGATCTATTTATCACCCTTGTTCTTATTCATTTCTATATTATTAAACCTATCTACCTATAGGAAGATCCACATCTAATTTGGGGTTAAACACAAATTGGAGAAATATGAGAAAGATTCTCAACCTAGTGATGATTGGTAAGAAAGCAATTAACAGAAAGGGCCATATATATATTTTCCATTGGTGATGAATTTAACCAATTAAAAATTTACAACGTAAATAGCTATAACATGAATATTAAAATAAAGAATGTTTAAATGCCATAGTATTATATTACCTACTACCATCACATTTTGTTGTTAATTGATTAAAAATGTTAATATAACTCTTATTCACTCAACCAAGCATTACACAACATAATAAAATCCATTTCCCTTAAGAATAACCAATTTGAGTCTACTCATATAATGATTAACTTCATCTCAGAAATGAAATAAAGATATTTCTATCATAAGTACAATTCAACACTATATTTACCACCAAAGAGTTGCAACATGATTAATAAAAACTAACATAACACATCAAAAAACTTCAAGAGCACATATATGAATTATAACACCCAATCACATCATGAAATTAAACCTAAAATGAACCAAAACCCATATCTATATAAACACTAAGTCATACATAATTAAGTTCTTATGGGTTTGATAAATAATAAGCCTATTTAAGGAATACAATATAGTCACCCAAAATTACTAAATATAGATAGTAATTTTATGAAACATCCTCACATAAAATACCAATCGTATAAACCAATGTTGAAAATTATCCTTAATACTTATTGGTAATAATTTAACTTATAACCAGTGATATTTATTATTATAAAAATCATTTTGGGTCAAATATTTCAAATAAGCAAAACATTCAAACATGTCTAATAAGGTCTATAAATTAGAGGAAGATACTTTAGAGTATTTGTAACCTAGAAAAAAATATTTTCATGATCCACTCATTACCTTCACTAATATATTTCAATAAGAGAATTCAACATAAATCTAATGATGTTACTTTATGTTAGGGTAAGCAGTCTAGAAACAATAGATCAAAAAATAAGTACAACATAATCTTAAAGTAACTATATTATAATAGGGGTTTTTGTTTTATTATTTTTGAGAAACTAGGGTCTAGTTCCTAAAAAATAAAGGGTCTAGAGTAAGGGAAAAAATCCAATCAAATACAAGTTTTTATCAATTTAATCAGATTAATTACATATAGAAAGAAATAAACTTATCTAGAAAGACATGTTGAGAAGAATGATTTAGGGGTTGAAATCTATTCCATATGGTTGGGAAGATGTCGAGAACCTAGATCTAGATTTTGTTTTGTAAAAGGACAAAAGCATTGAAATAGGACACCCTGGGGGCTAATGTTATATTCCTTTTCTACCACTATTATCCTATAGAATTGAGTTTTCTAGGTTTTATCTATTATCTTTGTGTGATCTTGTATATGAAAATTTAGAGGTTGAATGTTGACAGAGCTCATTGTAGGTACATTTTAATCTCCAAACCTTTGGTCTATCTACACACATGAAACAAAAATAACATCAAAAACATAAGGGGAAAAACTAGGTTAGAAAAAGTATGATCACATGATCTAAAACCCCTACTGTCATGATTATTACCTACATTACCCCTCAAGATAGGGTCTTAGATAAAATGTAGTTCTCCCTTAGGGAACATGTACAATCAATGTTCATGGTAGATGCAAGAGTGAACTTTCACCTAGGCCCTTACTTTATCAAGCATGAAATTCTATGTGTGATGAAAAATGTTGAGACATATTATTGATTTATTTTAATTATGTAATGTGCTAAAGTAGTAAGTGATAAATATAAAATCCCTTATGTAGTCATTTATATAGGAGACTCTTTATTTTGAATTTGGGAGCTTTATTCATATTTGACCGATAATAGGAAAACTTAAGGATGAAGCTAAAAGGGTATTATGACTCATTAAACAAGGGAAAATAACCATTGAATCTCAAATTCCATTGAAAAAGAGTGATGTAAATGGACACCATAAGTTCTAGTGTTGTAGTCCAATCCTAGTGCTCTTGTCTTATAGGCTTATGACAAGGGGGATGGAATTAGCATGTGAAATCTGACCTAGCTGAGGTGGAATGACTATTTGAAGGGCTTAGGATGATTGGGAATAAGAAAAAAGGTGATTGAAACATGAAACAAGACCAAGATGAGTAAAATAAAAGACATGGTTAAATGTGAACAAGTCTCATATTCTCTAGTTAGAGTCTCCTATAAAAGGACTATGAAAAGACATGATATGTGTGGTTTCTTAAGCAATTTAGGGTGTATAAATTTGAGCCATTTTATTCCAGTGATGCAATGAAATGAATTAATAGAGTAACATAAATAAAATAAAATGCATACCTGAGCCTACTTATATAGAGATGAATGTGTTGTAAAGGGTCCAACTCACTTCATAGCTAGGAAAGTGGATGAAAAGATAAATAGTGCCTAAAGAAAGAAAGAATCCCTAAAATAAATGCCATTTATAATGAATCTAAATTTTGAATCTATATAACATGGAGAAGGAGGGTAATGCTTACCCCTATTATGGATTTGATTGAAAATGAGAAATGATCAGAGGCCCAAAACCAATGTCTATGCTCTATCCCACATAAACCCATATAATATGGAATGTGTGTATAGAATCTATATGCTATGAAGAGAAAAATCTATCATGCCCCCACTCTGAATACTTGAACTAAAACTGGGAAATGCTTGAAAGCCTAAAACCATTATCTATCCTCTATGATGCACAAACTCATGTAGTCTTGGTTTGGGTAATATAATGGACCAACCACTATAGATAGCTATGTGTTCCAACTTGGGTACATCTGGATGTAATCTAAAACTTTGGTCAATGTGTAAGAAGAGAATGGCATGTCTTTCCATTCGATCTATATAATTTTGAATGATGAAGAATATGAAAATCTATGCCATACCCCCAAATTTGGTATGTGAGTGATGTGTATGTATAATATGGTAATATTTATAGACGTATGCAATATGATATATCATGCCATGCCCCATGTGTAAAACTAGAGATCAAAACACTATGTTCTACACTATGTCTATAATCTACTATTTGGTCCTATAACTATGTCATGCTATATGAAGCTCTATGTGTGAGATGTGGAGTAATATACATGCCCCCACATCAAGTATCTGAGTATGAATTTGTATCAATGTCATTATGAATCCATATAATTTAAACTGCTATATCTAAATAGTTTGTGTATCTATAAGTTTAAAGTATATCACCCTAAATATCCTTAGTAATATTGAGTGACCCATGTAATCTAAATCACTATATATTTTGATTGATCTGAGTTGAATCTAATCATTTGATTTTTGGATGTGTATGAGCCATGGTGTATTCACCTATGAGAGTTGATAAGCATGATGGGTAAGTGTAATAACATGAATAGTAAGAATGATTCCCCCTTTTGGGGATAAGGATGAGATCATGTGATAGAGGAGTTTGATCTAAAAGTGATGACTAGTGGCATAGGAATAAATGTAAAGTTGGTATGTGTTGAATTGATTGAGAGGTTGTTTGATTGATTATACTAAGTTGTTGAGATTGGGACAAGTTTTGATTGGTGATGATTAAGACAGGTGTTTAGGTGTAAGATAAATATAGAGATGTGAATGCCATATTAGGAAAATGAAGTATTAATAAAGAGAGGCTCACATGATGTTGAAGGTATCATTATCATGATTTTGTGGAAGAAAATTATTTAAAAAATGGATTTATAGGGTTCAAGTTATGGTCAAAATGGTATTTTGCTTTGATTGAGAAATCTGGGTAATATAGGAAGTTGGAATAATTCTTGATTCATTTGTGTTGACTAGGTTGAGATTTAGAGCTCTAGAGTAAGAGATATGTTATGAAGATGAGCACCTACTATGACCTAGTTTGAATAGTTAGCAACTTAGGTTTAGGTTGGTGGTGATGTTACCCTAGTTAGTAGGTGAAACACATGATTTTTGCCTATTTGGATGTTGATTTTGTATGTTTTCTAGTTATTAAAAGTGTCCTAATAAAATTTTAAATAGTTTTAACGCTCCTATCTAGGGTTCAATATTGCTATCTAGGTTTCAAGATTCCTATCTAGTGTTGATGTCCTTTTTACAACACCATTGTACACTGGGCTTAATTTTATAAGATTTTGATTTGTTACCTATTATTTTATAGCTTGGCCACTTACTTGGTATGGTTGACTTATATATATATATATATATATATATATATATATATATGCTATTTGTGTTTTGCATGGTGAGGTATGGATGAGGGAGTTCCATAGAGGTCAGATGATGGAGACATTAAGGATGTTACCATTGTATACTAATGAGAAAGCTATCATAGATAGGGCAGAGCTAGATTATGTGTGTGACCTAAGCATAATGTAGTGGGATAAGTATCTAATAATAGATTTATGTGAGAGGTAGAATGTAGATACGTGTGCTTTTTGGATTCCTACAGGGGAGATTACTATGACTCTAGAGGATGTGTACTATAATTTTCATTTCCCAATTAGTGAATAACATGTGACATTATAGGATGAAGTGGGTGATAATGTTATTGATCATACATCCTTGTATTTTGATAGTGTGCCTTCAAGTATACATCAGAGAGGTAGTGATAGTGATGTGCTATTATCAGTTATAGTATAGTCTAGTGTTCTAAATTTATGAAATAGGTTGGATGTGTTGTTGGCTTCATTTGTTTCTATGGATGGGAGTGGAGTGTTGATTGTATATAGGATGCATAGGATTGTTCATAGTGTTGAGGTGTATAGCACTATGTTCTCATGGGGTAGAACTATGCTTACCCATGTATATAAGTATATTTATAGGTTTACATAGGAGGTATTTAATGTTAGTGTGAGTACAACTACCTTATTGCATTATTGAGCTTATGAGAACATTGTACTTGTGTAACCAATTAGCTTACCTAGGCTAGATTGGGCGTTATCATGGCCATTCTGGTAGAGGTGGATGAATACATTAACTATCTAATCTCTTGGGATAGATCATTATAGACATGTTTTAGATAGATTGGTAGCTCATGATATCATATGGAGGCCATATAGAGGATTCCTTATGTGGGCTAAGGATGGATTATAGTTGCAATATATGAGGGTCAATTATTGGATACATAACTACTAACTTAGAGTGTATGAGTGATTTCAATATGAGTACATGAATAGATAGTTTGGGGTACCATAATATGTGACTCCTATAGCATGGGTATGGGTGAGGAGTGCATGGCCACTAATGAGGATAGGAGTTCATGTGAAGCCTATCGAGGCTAAGTTAGCACCATTACCTTTGGATACATGAGATGCAACTATATATATTGTAGATGTAGAAGATGTTGGATGTACAAAGGCATATACCACATGGTGGGCTAGGCATCTGTGGGTTCTATTATATTTTGTTGATGGAGGGGATGATCTTGAGTATGAGGATCCTACACTAATCTAGATGATGGGAGGTAAGTAGAAATTATATTTGAATTATGTACAAGTTTTTGATTATTTAGCATAATTTGAAATAATATAGCTAATGTAATGTTGTACTTTGTGTGCATGTGGAGTGTGAGGTGATCAAGATGAAGCATAGGATGGTGTATGGAGTGGATATGATGAGTACTAGGAGACCATCATTGAGTTGACACTATGAGATTTTAGATGACATATTTTTGATGATGTTATGGAGGAGGGTTTGATAGAGTGAGAAATAGTTACTACTAGTGTTTATGCTCATTTATTTGATAGATATGATATAGCTATAGCTACATATGTTATGACAATGGAAGAGAGAGATGAGCTGAGGGATAAACTAGATAGGTATAAGATGCCTCTATCAGAGTATAATTCTATTAACATAAGGATCATGGATAGCACATAGATCTTTAGTAGTAATATGTAGACTTGTGTGAAGAAATAGTCAACTACTAGAATGAGAGAGTCATCGTAAGAGGCATTCAAGAGCTTGAAGAGGTGTGGGGCCATTTAGTTCTAGAGTGGATTATGGGACTAGTACTAGTGGAGAGAGTGAGGGCATGATGCTCATTCATGATTAATTGATTGTACCTTGATATGTTGTATATGTTTTGAAAACATTGTTATATATATGGATACTATTTTGATTTCTACTCATGTGCATTGTGTTATGGTATTTGAAGTATGTTATTATACTTATTATAAATGGTTAACTAGAAATAGTTGATTTGGTATTGATTTTAAGGTTGTATATGTTTTGGCAAAATGTTTTTTTAGATGTGATTTGATTATTCATGATATGTTCTAGTGTGAGATTAAGCTTGATTTGTAATCATATGTGAGCATAATTTTTTTTGGCTTTGTAATTGGTAATTTTTTTTTGATAAAGCAAATTAGCTTAAGATTGGTATAATAGGATATTGGTAAGGTCTGGGTTTGAATGATTTGGTTTAGCTAGGGATGGCTATTTAGAACTAAGAATGTTAGTTATTAGTAGAATAGGATTTAAGAGGGCATTCTATGCTCAATTATTTAAGAGTGGCTAAAGAATACAAAGGTTGGCCTTTTGCCTCCATCATTGCCCACTAAGAAAAGATATGTAATCATGCATGTACTAATCAATGTTTGGAATATGTGTCCAATACCTCTGAGTAGGTGGCTCAAGAATACAAAGGATAGCCCTTTGGCTCCATCATTGCCCCCATGAAGTGAAGTTATGAATTGATACTATTATGAATGTGTGTTGTATCACTCTATATTGTATACCTATATAAACCCTGATGGCTAATTGAACAAGTGCCCATATTGTTCATGTTGTGTAGGAAAATATGTTGTTTTTGATACTATTTATTATGCACTAACTATAGATGTGTGTAGAGACTCTAAAAAATATAAAATTATTAGATGTGTGAATGAAGTTGTGTGCTATAAACAAGGCTCATCTATCCATAATCATATCAAATTGTTGTGTGAAATAGTACCTTGTGGCCTCTTCTATGATGCATATAATTGAGTGATAGATCAAAATGAAGTTGAAACCTATGATGTTTAATCATCTAATCTTAATCATAGTAAGTTGCTATGTGAAATGGGTCCTGAAAATCTTGGCCATAATGAATATCTCTCTAGAGAAATCCTCTATGACATGGGTTCATCTAATCTTAATTTTAGTGGGTTGATATGTGAGATAGGACCCATAAAACTTGGTCATAGTGGATATCTCTTTTGATTAGTACCTAAGACTATGCTATATATGTATATAGAACTACATTATGTACTCTTCTAATAATAGTGATATATGTAGGCTACTCTCTTTGTACTAGTTTCCAAACCTTTTGAATAGATTGAATAAGAGATCTCTTATTACGATCTATTCTAGAACATACATTACTCTAATGATGAGTAATTGATGATTACTATAAAGGAATGTCCTAGGATGACTCAGTCATGGATGAATGAGGTTTATGTTTCCCTAATAGAGATCTTGATTCCCCCTATGTGAATGCTATGATGCCATTATTAAAACATCTACTAATGCAATTCTTGAGTCCATAATAATCATTATCTCTATGTCTATGGATATGATGATAATTATAAAAGGGATGATGTGATTATCTATGTGATTAACCTCTTATCTATTAGTGTTAATAATATGACACATGGGTTATCCCACTCTGAATCAAACTATAATGGTGCCCTCCTATTGTTCTCTATAGTGCATACTATAGGTTGTGCTCTAGAAATTGGCTCTCTATTCTTAACTGGTTACTTTTTTGATTGAGGTCTCCTATCTTGTTTATGACATGCTAGATGTTGTGTACTAGGATTTGTAGATATAGGTATTGCTATGAAATCTAGAGTAATGCAATCAATTGAACCTACCTCAATCAATCCTAATTTCTTTTCCAAGGATAGAAATATATAGCATAAGTGACTAAAAGAGGACTCTAATTAATATAATAGATGATTTGGGAGAGGTTAGTGAATCCCCTTAATAAATATATGTTGAATCTCTAAATATGTTAGTTTATAGATCAATCTTAACATGTGAGCCTTAAATAATAAGACATAAGCACTAACTCAAAAGTATTCTAATTTAATGTGGAAAGTTTCTCATATGTAACATGAAGGCTTGTGTTTGCTATGTAATATATGAGAGATGAATCCTCTAAGTTATCATATGTTTGCAAAGAGCTAATGGGGAGTAGATGAAATAACCAAAAGAACCAATTATGTGTTTCCCCCACTAATGTTTGCTAGAAAAAATGAGATGACAAAGCCTTTTGAAAGGCTTGAAGGTGTATGAATGGATCTCCAATTCCATCAAAGTGAGGTAATTATGGTATCTATAAATTCTTAGGTAATGAAGCTTTTATGAATGTATTCAAAAGAGGGTTATCATGTAGATCATTGGCATCCATACAAGACTTATAATCCTTTTTTTCCAAGGTAAGGAGATGTACTTGGTGTTTTAATTCACCTACTACATGAATCAAAGAAATAATCTCTTGAGATGGTATATTAACATCTTGAAATGGTTCATTTAATTGTTAAATTTGATCATTAATTTTAGCCATGGGAATGCTACATTTAATAATTAGATCATAGAGAGTGGGTGTGCTCACTTGAACCTTTGGAGGAATGGTAACTTGGATCTTGGTAGAGGGATGTGGGCTACCATTCTCTTTAGTTGAAGAGTGAGAAACAAGTGTTACTATAGTAGGGGTGGCTTGGGATATTCATTGGTATCTTTATGTTTTAGTGAATCACATTCTAATGGAGTAGAGTATTTGATGTTATAATTACTATGTGCATCATGTGAGATATATTCATGCATAGGAGTAGAAACAACATTTGGTAGTGCATTATGTTTGAGAGGAAGAGTGAGAGAAGAGTTAGAAACATGAGATGCATTTTGTTCTTCACTATTTACATAAGAATTATCACTATTCCATGCATTATCATAGAAAAAATATTATTCATAGTCACTTTCATTTTCATATTGATTTTCATGTTCACTATCATATTCATTATCACTTCCATTGTCAATAGGGAGAGGTGTAAGAGAAAAATTTAATTCTTTTCTAATATGCAATAAATTATCATGTGGATTTGGAATATTATGTGCATCTATATTATCCATAGATGGAGTGTATGCAATATTTTCATTTTTAATATGAGAATTAAGAGAAAGAGAGTTATCATTTATACATTATTTTGACAAACTATAGTAAAGAACATGAGATGCATCATTTAAATTATACATTGATAATTTGATTCTATTTCATTTATATTGTTGTATTTTGAACATATAAGTAGAAAAAGAGAGATATTAGGTTCACATGGAAGAGAATTATCACCAATAAGATGTTCACTTAGAAGTGCATGACTAATTTATTCATTTGGTTCATTGTGCATAGGAGAATGAGGTGAAAAGTACCTTTCCCATTTGTCAAAATTATTTTCTTTAGAAGAAGGAATAAAAGAGATAGGTTTGAGAGAAGAAGATGCATCTACTTTTTCTTCACTATCACTTTCACATGTATCATCATATTCCTCATTACAATAATAGTAATTATCTTCATTGTAAATGGAATCATTTTCCACATTTTAGCTAATGTGTAATTTTTCAAATTTGTCCATTCATTGTCATAATTATGAGATAAATTTAGAAATTGATTTATGGGATGAGAGGGAAGAGGTACCTTAGAGGACATTTTATTTTTTTCACCATAGGGAATATATAAAAGTACTATTAAGCAAATAAATGCAAAAAATAACTACTAACATAGAGATTTTCATTTTTTTTATAATTGAAATAATTTGCAAAAATTCCAAAATATTTTTCTAAAAATTTTAGGTAAGGCTTGGGGTTTGAGAACATGGTTTTGAAATCTAGTGATTTGGGTTGAGGTTTTAGAATTTTTGAAAATTATGACAATAATTTACATTCTAAAATAAATTTGAATGAGATCAATGTAAAAAAAATTATACAAAAATTAGAATATTGAAATTAAATTTTTGCAATAAAAACTACTAAAATAGAGATTTTAAAAATATTTTTGACACTCTAAACAATTTGCAAAAATTTCAAAATATTTTTCTAAAAATTGCAAAGAAGGAAGGCTTGGGGTTCAATGAACTAGTTTGGAAATCTAGGGTTTTTGGTTGGGGTTTTAGAATTTTTGAAAATTATTGGTATAATTAAAATTCTAAAATAAAATTTATTGAGATAAATTCATAAAAAATTATACAAAAATTATAATTTTGAAATTAAAATTTTTCACAAATTTTGAAAGAAAAACCCAAAGTGTATCTAGGGTTTTAGATTTCTTCAAAGTAAGTCAAGTTCACTAAATGTTTTAGTATTTTTAGGAAACTAGGTTCTAGTCACTAAACAATAAAGAGTTTGGAGTTAGGGGAAAAATCCAATAAAATATTGTAAAATATAGGTTTTTATCAATTTAATAAAATTAATTTCATATAAAAATAAATAACCTTATCTACAAAAATAGGTTAAAACAAATGATTCAGGGGTTAAAATATATTACACAAGATTGGGAAGATGTTAGGAACTTGGATCTGGCATTCATTTTGTAAAATGATAGGAGCACCAAAATAGGACACCCTAGGGTTCAGTGTTATAGTCTCTTTCTACCATTGTTATCCCAAAGACTCAAGTTTTTTGGGTGTTATCCATTATCTCTATGTGAGTTTGTATATGAAATATTAGAGGTTGAATGTTGATAGATCTTGATATAGGTCCATTTTAACTTCTAAACCCTAGGTCTATGTACACACATGAAAAAAAAAAAACATCAAAAGCATAAGGGGAAAAATTGAGTTAGTGGAAGTATGATCACATGATATATAACCCTTACTATCCTGATTGTTGCCTACATTAACCCTCAAGATAGGGTCTGAAATCAAATGTAGTTCTCCCTTAGGTAATGTGCATAATCAACATACACGATAGATGAAAGAATGAAATTTTTCCTAGGCCCTTATTTGATCAATCATGCAAGTATATATGTGATGTAGAATTCTAAGATATACTATTGATTTATTAAGTATGTAATGTGCCAAAGTAGTAAGTGCTAAATATAAAATGCCCTGTGCATTCCTTTATATCGGATACTATTTATTTCAAATTTGGGATATTTATTCACATTTGATTTCTTACTTGGAACATATTCATGGCTATTTATCATCATGTTTTTTTTGTGGTTGTAGTTTCTCATTTCATGTTCTTGAAAAAATAAGATACCCATTGAATACTCTAGTTGCCAACTTTCCTAGATTAGCTTGGTCTCCATTGTGTAGTAATATAAATGTCCATATGTTGACTACTCATGATATAGGTAAAGTATAAACTAGACTAAGACAAGGACATTATATGAATATGTGACCAAAATAGATACATGGGAATATAAATTACGTCCAATACTTATAACAAAAGGCTAGAATGCTGAAAGCATCTCGTAGAGAATAAAGCAACAAAATAACAAAATGACTAAATCCAAATGGGTTTATTTATTTATGAAAAGGCTAAGATGGAAAATAAAATAGAAGAAACAATTCAAGAGGAAGGAATAAATATGCAAATTATATGTGTCCAAGAAAGTCCCCAAAAAAAATAATTTGACACTTATTGATAATTAAGAAAACCTGATCTTACAAACACGACTGGAAAATTCCTAAAAGAGGTCTCTAAGAGAGGTACTTAGATTATTTTAAGGATTTTTGTGGAAATAAATATTTAAGGAAACATTTCAAAAATACCCCTCCTCTATTAGCCTAGAGTTGAAGTCATTTAAATAAAAATAGGCATTTCTTGTAAATGACAAATCCAAGAGTACCAATGAGATGATGTAATTTTTCAATTTCTTTTAGTAAAAATAAGATGCATTTCTACAAAAAAAACTTTCTAAAATAGATAGATAATAAAATATGAGGGTTATAAATACCTTAATCAAAGTCAAAGTACAAGAGAAGAAAAAAGTGCATCATCTATTTGAGGATATTGCAAGTAGAATTTTAAATGTGTGTATGCTAGTCCAACACACAGTACAATCACTGATCTACTACTTATGGTATTTATTGCACTAGTATATTTCACATTTTTTACAATTTTTTTCCTTGTTTCTATCTTTTCCATGTTGAATGCACATGTTAATATTTAATCAAATTAAGTAAAAATTTGGATTTTCTTTCAGTCTATTATTTCTTGAAAATATAAAGACCTCAAATCCAAGAATAAATATGAGCAAAAGATTTAAATGTCCTAAATATCTCAATAGTATTATCGTAAATAGGTATTAATTAAGAAAAACTAATCCTAATGGGCCTCGATAAGTGTAAAATCCATGTGAATGTAATTGAGACCTTCAAATAAGTCCATATAGCTATCTGTCACCATGTAAGGAAAACATATGTTAATGTAATGCACCTCCAACTGCTCATTGTGGTTTATTTTCACCTTTAGATTTTTTTAAAATTTCTAATATAAAAAGTCACTTCAAGAATAACCAAGGTATCCTATTCTGTAGCCTACTATATAATGCCTGCAAATTCTTATCTATATTAAAACTAACAAAAGAAAATAAATTGCATTAAATCCAATAAAGGCATTTCTAATTCAATTAAAATTTAAGCAAACTATCAATCTATAACACTACCATTGAAATTTATAGGTTTTTTTCCTGTAACATCAACCAAAATAAAAAATAAAATACTTGCTTACTGTGCATAACAATGACATAAATTTAAATCATTCTCCAATCTTGGCCATGTGATACATAAGACACAATGTCATGATCAATCCAAAACTATAGTATACATTGACGTAACATAAGATTTGGAGATGTTAACAAAAGCTCTATGATTTGATCTCTAGCATTAGGCATGGTAGAAAGGCTAAGGTATCGCTCACTGATTCTCATCTTAATAATAATAATAATAATAATAATAATAATAATAATATTATTATTATTATTATTATTATTATTATTATTATTATTATTATTATTATTATTATTATTAGTAGTAGTAGTAGTAGTGGTGGTGGTGGTGGTGGTAGCTTCCTTATCCATGCTTTATGTTTTGTGATTTATGACTTAACATATTAATAAGCACCTTCCATCCATGTAAATCATTTTTATGTTGTTAACTTTATTTATTTATTAGGTATTGATATCCACATAGTGCACGATTATGACCAAACACACACTTTACGACTTGACCAAACACACACACACACTTAGATATACTTCTCTCGATAAAAAATGAAAGAATAGAGTAAAAATGGATCCGTTCCTTCTACCTCATTTAAATTTCAACCCAGGGATGTAAACTTGATAAGATGATGTCACTATATTTGCACACATAATTCATAATTTGACATTCTACTAATTATATCTAAGATGCTAAAGTGTAGTAAATGAAATTCTTGAAAGAAATATAAATAAAGTGCAGTAAAATATATGATTATGTATGAAATCTTCCCTAATTGAATATAATCAAGAATGTAAATCACACAAATGAGAAATGAAACACACAATGCTTAAGGAAATCAAATAACATGCTTAGCTAATCAAATAACTTGGATTGTTATTGCAGCCTTCCAAAGGGGGCCCCTCCTCCTTCTAACTCTAGCTTCAACCCTTCCTCTTACAACACTAAATGGAACTTAGAATTTCTCACTCATATTAATAAAAAGTGCAACAATAATTTTTTGCATGAAGTTACAATCACAATTTCTTAACACAATGTAATTTTAAAAATCTCTATTCAACATATACTATTCTTTATATCTCTCAACTCTACTCCTACATATTTATATACCATAGAGGAGATTATTTTATGAATAATAATATATACATTATATACTAGGATACATTTGAATTGGGATAATTGAAATTAGTTCCTTTCACTAAAGATGTCCTTCATATGAATCTTGTGACTTTGTTGCATGACAAACAAGTATATTTTGTTCTTCAAATGCTTCCTTATTGAGCTCCATAGAGGTTAGAGTCATTTCTGTGAGCCAGTTAGAAGAGTATCAAAATCTATTCATCTATGGTTTTAGTCACACAGTGGCTATATGATGGTCCATGTAATGATATTCCTTTTGCTACAGGATGATCCATTCTATCTACCTATTTCTCCAAAACATCTTCAAAACACATTTATAAAAAAGCATCCTAAAGCAATAGACAACCATCATATATTTACATCTAATACATAATTATAACTATTCAAAAGAGTTTGAAAACATAATGATACATGGCTTATAAAAGCAAGAAACTATATGTAAAAGTGTTCAAAAGCATGGTAATCAAGTAGGATGATTACAATAAATGAACAAAATAATATGACATTTATGGGCATTATCACTCCCCCTAAATTAAGATCTTTCTCAACCCTGAACAACATACTTATTCATTCCCAATTCATAAAGAACTCTAAAATCCATGGGATCTATAACACGAATGGCAAGGTGAGTGTAAAATGTATGACTCTATTCAAATAGTTGCCAAATTTTGGCTTCTCTAGTTTCATCCATCAGGGTTTTATTGTACCAATGTAGAATAGGGTACCAAAATAGGGGTGGCTAGAACTTTAGGTTCAACAATTGTGATCCCATGTCACCTAAAATAAGAATATATTTTGTGTTCCTGGTAAATGCTACATTTAAATTAAAAGGGGAATAGGGATTCATCTTTATTAATGCTAAGGTGAGCTCATTCCATCATTTAGTGCATGATTCTCTTATAGTAGGACCAATAGAAGATCTCAATCCTAAATAAAAATCTTGAACCTTATCATAATTCTTACCAAATCAAGTTCTTACTTCATTCTTCAACAAGATATTATCCCATTCTGCTAAGACAATATCAAGTGCCATTGATTCACTCTTTATGAGCAACTGACTCTCATTCTCCTTTTTCATGTATTTTGGTATTTATCTTCCTTCTCTTTGTTCATTCAACAAATATGATAGAAAATTCTTATAGTTGGAGATCTCCAACATATAAATTGGGTTTATACTCTTTATCATATGGAACAACATAATTGTGTAGGTAAAACTCACACAATTGTGTTTGTTCTTCCTATGAACTTACTTTATAAATATAAAATAAGGAAAAGGGATCAATAACTTCATGGGTCATATCATAATAAACTCTCATAAATTTGAACTTGTGCCATTGTTCTTCAAGATAATCTGAATAAACTTTTTCAAGAGGCCTGCAATCAAAGATTTCTTATGTTATACTAGACATGTCCTCAAATTTTTATTTCAGTTTGGTGTTACTCTTTTCCTTCAAATTATTTTCCACTTTCAATTTTATATTTTATATTTTCTTTCCTTAGTTCCTTTATATATTCAAATTTATTATCCATCTAATTCAATAGTTAAAAGATATTCTAAAATGGGAGTGATACCTAATCTCAGGGGTAGCTTTATGTTCCTCTTACTGATTGACCTCTACAAAAGGTTGTGGAATGATAGATGTAGGATGATCTTCAATTGAGGGATACAACTAACAAGATTCTACAACAAGTGAATCTAGATCTCCACTAGATTGATCTTATAATTGCTTCCTTGGTTTCTTAATTTATTGTAGGGCTTGCTCAAGCATAGAAAATTTGATTTGTATAGAAGGTTTCTCTAATTGTTCATCTTCTTCTTACATGAGTTCTTTATGCAACTCTTGTTCTACTTCCTCCTGTACTATTTTATCAGATAATTCTTTAAAATTATGTTCAAATTGTTCTTCTTCATCATGAATTTATTCAATATTGTGTTCAACTTATTATGCTTCTTCTTGTATTGCCTCCTCATGAAATTCTTTAAAACTATGCTCAAATTATTCTACTTCTTCCTAATGGAATACTCGAGAACATTCTTCCCTGTCTATTTCAATCTCTAAAGATTCATTACTACTACTAGTATCTTCTTCCCTAGATTTTTCATTTATTTGAAAAATAAAAGAAGGTTTAGTCCTCATCTTTCTCCTTAATCTATGAGATCTATGAGGAGTAGGGTTTACCTTGATCTTATGAAAATAAGGTAGAAGTTCCTCCTCAAACTCATCTAAATCAATCCAGAGAATGAGTTTCTTTCTTTTCCTTCTATATTTCCTACCTCTAAAAGTCCCTTCTTCAGTCCTTATTGTAAGGTCTTTGGTTGCTAAAAGAATACCTTATTTCATAGGTTCTTGTGTGAGTACAAGAAGGTTTTATACTATAGGTTATTTCAGTTTTACAGGGAGAGATTATTCTTCTGATGTTTATCCTTCAACCTCCAATTATTATTCTAGTTCATTTACTTATTTATCACTCTCTTCATTTCTTGGTAATTGGAGAAATTCCTTCAAACTAATGTGAGGTCTAGTTCTTTGGAAATAGTCTTGAACATGTAACTAGATGAGACAATGGTGGGAGAGAGAGATTTAGAATTAATTTTTTGAAAAGCCTTTTACATTTTCATGGTCATGCGAAACAAATGTTTTTAAATGTTTATCTCCATTTATTTATCTCCATTTAGTGCCACAAATGATTTAAGAATTTGAAGTGTAGGCTATGAAACATATAATACTTTCCTTCACAAATGAAATATCTAGAGATAAACTTAGCTACTTTAGCCCGTCTTCTTGGTAGAGATAACCTTGTGGTCCCGTACTTTGACGTTTTTAGGTATTTATTTACTCTACTAAACTTTCATCTCTTAGCCTCAACATCATATTTGTCTTGCCATTTCTCCTATATTCTTAGTAGTCTCTTTACTCTATTGATGGTTATTTTTGTCAACTTGATTTCCATCCTTTTTACCATGGCCAAGATATTATGAAATGTACCAATAAATTCTTCCAAAATTCCTTCATATAGGGCCTATATTTTCTCATAATTATACTCCCATACTATATGCTATAACAATGCCAATATTTTTGAGTTGTTGGTCAAGGGGGTGATGTCCAATGGTTCATGTTTTAACAAATCACCTCCCATATTATGTGAGTTATAGGTCTAGGTGCTTGCAGTAATGGTTTAGGGATATGGTGGAATGATTTTAAAATTTTTCTTTGGAATATGAAATAATCATTTTGACTAAATGGAAAATCTCCCCCCAACTTAATCAGTCACTTGTCCTCAAGGGATGAAGCTGATGTGAAAAAAACATTCATGGTAAGAGTAAGGGGTGATAGTAGTAGTTGTGTCAATGGTCACAAAATGAAGGATATGGTAAGAAGGCATGATAACAATAGGATATGATGATGCATTAATAGAATTAAGTTATATTATCTTTAGAAATAATTAAAATGTATGATAAAAAGTAAATATAGAATAATTATCTTATTACCTATAGAAATACCTTTCATAATTATGTAAATGATGATGTGAAGTGGTGATCATGACATACACTAGAATTTGAGTGGGATAAAATGCTTTATTTAAGATGGAATATAGGAATACATCTTATAGTAATATATTCTTCCTATAGAAACAAGTGTTATCCTACAACAAGTTTTTCCCCTGTAGCAATAAGTTCTTCATCTTATAGAAAGAAGAAAAATATTGTTCTGATCCAAAAGAATGAATCTAAAATAAAAAAGGGAAAACAAAAAATTTTTATTAGAGTAGTGACTTTTATATTTTTCATTTTTTTAATGAATGTCAATCAGCTAGTGACCTAGTTTTTTGAGACAACACCCATCAATAATGCCCAAAGTTATCATTACTAAATTTTTTAATATTTTATTAATTTTTTTCTCCAAACTCAACAAAAATCACAAGAACCAGAGGGTAGGATTTTATTCAACCTAAACTAATCCATTGTGAATGACTTGTTCTTGGATTCATGAAGCTTTATTACTCCTTAGAACATATTAGAGAAGGGTTAATAGAAATACCCTTCAACTATAAGAACAAGTTGATTTGCTTCATGAAGAAGAGTTGGATGTTGTTATTCAATAAGTTAATGAGTGAGAGTTTCCTTAGAAAATGGTTTTTTGTATTGATTGAGCCTATGGCTATTAAAAAGTAGTTAGAACCAAATAGATTCAATGGTCATGAGCTTTACAACTCTATTGTCAAAAACTTGTTTGATTTCATAAGTCCTAAACCATCTAGATTGTAACTTTCCTTTATGATCCTTGTATGTAGAGTTAAAAAGGAGTGCCCAGTCTCCTAGTTAAAAATGATTAGTCTTGATGTTCCTATCATGCCATCCTACACATTGTATTTTCACTATTTTAGTATGATGAAGTGTTTCCTTTCTTAATTCATCAAGTGCATTCAGCTATATGATCCTATTTTATTGAGCTTGAGAAAGATCTAAGCCAAAATAAAGTGTTGTTATTAATGTATTATGTTCAAATTCAATGGGAAGAATAGAATTTTTATCATAAACTTATTCATATGGAGTGAAACTAGTTGTAGTTTTTCAAGTGATTTTATAAGTCCAAACTACCTCTAGAAGATGAGTTGACCAATCTTTTCTATGTAGGATGATAGTCTTAGTGATGATATTTTTTAGTTATTAGTTTCTAACTTCCACCTAACCATTTTACTGAGGATGGTAGGGGGTATATTTATTGTGTCTGATTTCATATTCCTTAACTAAGGCAACTGTGAGGTTTGATGTGAACTATGGACCTTGGTATGTGACTATTTCTCTTGGTACTCCATAACAAGTGAAGATTTTTTCATAGAGGAACTCAACTACCTTCTCATCTTAGGCATGGGTTAAGGATTTAACCTCTACCCATTTGGTGACACAATAAATGCATACCAATATGTATTCCTTGTTGCTGGATTTAGGATCAATGAAACCTACATAGTTTAGTTCCCATTTGTCAAAGGGTTCCAGAACTAGTTATGGCTATAATGGAATTTCATCAAAGTAAGTGGGTTTTCTCATGCACTGGCATTGATCACATCTATAGGTGTACATCATGTCATCTTTATGCAAAGAAGGCCAATAATATCCAATAGTGATTACTTTCATGACAATCCATTTGGTAGTAAAATGACCCCCACAGGGTTCATCATGGTAGGCTATGATAATGTCATAAGCTTCATCTTCTCATATACATCTTCTCATAATTTTATTTGGTCTATTGATAAAGAGATATCCTAATATCTAGGAATAATATCAACTATTTTGGATCAGATGTTGTTTGTCCCTAGGTGAGAAATGTTGTGGTAGTGATCTTGTAGTAAGATAGTAATATTTGTGAGCCATGGAGATTAAATTGTTATAGAAAGTAAATGTTCATCAAGAAAAGAATCATCAATAATTAGACTGTGTTCATCATTTTTCAATTGAGATAGAAAATATGTTACTACATTATCCTTACCAGGTCTATCCACAATGGTAATATCAAACTTCTATAGCAAAAGTAACCAACAAAGTATCCTACCTATTACATCGAGTTTGTTAATTAAATATCTTATTATTGCATGATTAGTGTGGATAAATACTTGGTAACATATAATGTAGTTTTAAATTTTTTTAATGACATAGATGATAGAAATAAATTACCTCTCCATAAAAATGTAGTTAAGTTTATCCCCTTTAAGATTCTTATTGATAAAATAGATTACATAACTCAAAGATTCATATTTTAGGTCAAGGTTAGCTCCTAAAGTGGTGTTAGATACATCTGTATGAATGTGAAAAGGCTTCTTCTAGTCAGGACCTCTTAGAATAGGAGTTGTTATGAGAAGGTCTTTGAGTTACTAAAAGTCAATTTGGCAATCATCAATCTATGTAAATTCAGCATTTTTTTTTAGTAATCCAAATAATAGGGTGGCAATTTTACTAAAATATTTGATGAATCATCTATAATAACCAACATGTCCTAAAAAACTTCTAACATGTTTCTACTTATTTGGTGTGGGTAGATCCTTGATAATACTTATCTTTGTTGGGTCAACTTGAATTATAGTAGGTAACATGTGATGTCCCAACACAATCCCTTTAGTCATAAGCATGTAACATTTTTCATTTCTTAGAGATAATTGATGGTCTTAGTAGAATTGAATAAATTTCTCTAGGTTGATCATCATTTCTTTGAATGTTTTCCCATAGCTAGTGAAATCACCTATGTAGATTTCAATAGAGTCATGGGAGAGATCAAAAAATATGCTCAACATATCCCTTTGAAAAGTAGTTGGGGTATTACAAAGACCAAATGGCAAGATGACATAGGCATAGGTTCCCCAAGGGAAAGTAAAAGTGGTTTTATCTTGGTTTTATAGAGCAATTCCTATTTGATTATAACCACTATAGATGTCTAGGAATGAAAAATACTTCTTCCCTAATAACGTATCCAATACTTGATCAATAAATGGAAGGGGGAAGTGATTTTTCCTAGTGGCAACATTCAACTCTCAGTAGTCAACATAAATATGCCATTTTCACCCTTTTTTATGGATAATGACTAAGGGAGAAACCCATTGGCTATCTGAGATAGGACAAATAAATCCTAAATCCAAGAGTTTTTGTAACTCAGTTTTGACAATATCTTTGACTATAGGATTCATTCATATTTGGGTTTGGTGAATAGGTTTGCATTCTTCTTTAATGTAAATGTGATGCATGCATAAATCTAGGAGTATTCCTCTCATGTCATGGTAATCCTAAGAAAATAATATTATGTGCCTTCTCAATATTGTAAGTAACTAAATTTCTTAATGGGATGTTAAAGAAGTGTTGATGTTGAGAGATTTGTTTAAGAGGATGTCTAATTGCTTTGTTTAATAAAGCATGGTCTTTAGATTGGTGATTAAAAGACCATAACTACATTGATGGGGAATTAATTTATGGAAGGACCAAATATATCTTATAGTTTTAGCAAAATAATTCTTAGGAAAGGTATTCTGAAGAGGGCATGGTGTACATTCTAATAGTTTGGTTTCTATAAGATCCTATCAATAGGTGTTTTACAAGATACTAGTAAGGACAATGTCTTCTTCTTGGGCTTGTAGATCTAGACTCCAATCAATGATGTAGAGAGTCTAAAAAGATATAGCTTCTTCAAGATCATCAATCCAAGGGATTGGTCCATCATTCAAGGAAGGCTAAGATGGAGGATAAAACACTAATTTTTTGGTGTCATTTTCATTAGAGATTAACATTTTTCCTGATCTATAGATAATAAAGGCATTAATGGTAGCCAACCATGGGTGTCCAAGGATGAGAGGATAACCCACCAAATTGATCTTAATCTATAGGACAATAAAGTATATTGGATAGCACTAAGAATCCACAATGATAACAAGGTCCTCAATAATCCCCTCACGCTTAATAGTTGATCAGTAGGCCATCTGGAGGATGGTAGGTGTTGGATAAAGAGTGGTAAGCTTCAATTGCTATATGGTCTCCATAGTCATGACATTAATAATTTCACCCAAGTTAATTAAAGTATTGAAAATGTGTTGGTCATGGATGTTAAAATTAACTACGGGACTTCCTAGATAAAAACATTTTAGAGGAGCTATATTTCCCAACATAATATTTATTAATTGGCCGATGACCTAGACTGTTTTAGGATCCTTCTTCTTTCTTCCCAAATTTTTCAAGCATAGTTTATGAACAACTTTATTATAGATAGGAACATCCTTTATTTATTGAAAGAGTGGAATTTGTATTCACACATTCTTGATTTATCCTAAGATATTGAATTTAGGCTCTTTTTTAGGATGTGATATGCTCAATCTCTCTAGAAAAAGAGGATTGTCAGTTTCTTTTTAATTTTTTGATAGACTTGGCTCAGGATTAGCTATGGATGGTTATGAATTAGTATGGAGTGGATATAGTTCAAATAATTTTGTGATTATGGGTGAGGTGGGTTGTGGAAGAAAATGAATTGAGTGAGGTTTAACATGATTAATATCTAAGGTGTATGTTAGATATTGCATCATTTCAATAGATTATGTCAATTGAGCTGATTTATTGGTAGGATTAGGGATGGGCTAGGTGGGTAATTAAGTATTTAAAATAGCATGATGAGTTTTTGTCATTATGGTCTATTTTTATGGTTATTACACTAATTGGGGAAAACCTTGATTCCCTCTCCATTTCTATTTCCATAGATTAGAGGGATATAACTATTAATGTTTTTGAAATTGTCCCTATTGATATTGTCCATTATATTGCATTCATAACTAATTTTGGAGTATATACCAATTTTTTGGACCAATTTGGATTAGGTATATTCAACCAAGAACCATATTGAGGATTATTTGAGAATTGATAATTTTTAAAGAAAGAGTTTGATGGCATACCTGGTTTTTGTACCCATAATTTCCATTGAGCCATGAAAAACACTTGGTTCTCATCTTCTAATATGGCATGCAACTCTATTATATTAGGGTTTTCCTTGGTGATTTGTCTATCTAAGCTTTCATGGAATATCATGTGTGATCCACCTTATTCTTTTATTTAGGGCAATAGGTGGCTAAAGCTTTCTTAGTTTCTTCTAACTTCCACCATGTTATAATGTATCAAGATGAGTAGTAAGGTAAATGATGATGTCATACTTCATATCTTAGAGTAGGTTTCTAAATTTACCTTTAGATAGTCTTGTAGTAGATGATGTAGGAAGGGTTGTACCCCCACTTTAGTTTATGGTTGATCTGGAGTAGTTTATACATAGAGATGTTAGTTCATTGAATGGCATCATAAAAAAATCACCACTAGACATTAGATCTAGTACCTTTAGAAAATAATCTTTAATTCCTTTTAGTAATATCAAATTTATTAATTATTTGTCCATTATAGTTTTCTTGGATTTTTTCAAGATGAATAAAATTCTTTCCATATACTCTTCTAGTGACTTGTCAGCAGCTTGTGTCATTCAGAAAATGTCATCTCTCCTATAGTTTCTACCCCTACAATAGTCTTAGTATTTTATCAAGAATTCTCCTTCATTTCTTTCTAAGTATAAATGACATCCTTTTCAATTCCCATGAACCATATAAGGTCTACATAGTTGAGTGTTTCTACAAATAGTTTGAGTTTTTAAGCATCTTGATTATAGTCATAGTTGTGACATAAGATGTCAAACTCAAAAAAAAATATATTTAGATCCTCAAATTATTTTCCTCTAAATTTTGGTAAGGAAGAGTGAGGGATATTATTCATGGGTCCATTTCCATTAGGAGTAAGGATAGAATATTTGAAAGTAGCAGACTCATTTGTAATGTTTTCTTCCTAGTGATCCCCATGATACCCTTTGTGTTGGTAGATGGGATGTTGTTTATATCCAATGCTCAAAATTCCTATCAATTCTTTTATTTATTGGGGTGTAAAAGATGGAAAATTTATATTTTTCCTTAGGAATGTATGGCTTATTATACAATGGGGATGGTGTGGAAGTTTTAGAATATTCCTCTAGTGTCTTGACAAAGAGTCTTTCTAGATTAGAATATTTTATTGGCCTATTATTTCTTCTAAGGGAACAAGTAGTTTTGAATGCCTCCTTAACAATAAATATGGGTGACAGAGGGAAATGAACTTTAGATTATTAATTATGAGGTGATAAGGTGGGAATTATTAGAGGTGGTTCCTGTACATCTCTTCTAGGGGTTTGAACCTCTTTAAGATTTCCATCTTGTGCTATTGGTCTAGCCAAAAAATTTCTTCTGTCTACCTCTTATATTGACAACTATATGTGATCTTTAGAAACTTATTCATGTTCCTTAGTTTTTTTATGATGTATTTAGGATCTTGTAGCAACTTTCAATTATTTAGAGAAAAATATTCTTATATATTCCCATTCACTTTGCATACGTCAACCACTTTTTTTTCCACCCTGCCTACATAGGGTTAATAATATGGGGTTTTAAAAATTTACACTATCCTACTTACAAAAAAGAAAATTTAAAATATGAAATCAAGAAATATTTAATCTAGAATTTTTTTTTTTGGAAAAATGACAATAAACATCCAAAAATAATTGCTATCAATATTGAAGATTACAAATGTGTGACACCCTTCCTTAGCAATAGTTCCATAAATGACTAGCCACTGATTCATAATTAGATATACATCTCTTAATCAAAAAATGAACAAAGAGAGTAACTATGGATCTATACTTTCTACCTCATTTAAATGTCAACCTATGGATGTAGATTTAATAGGATGATGTCACTGTATGTGCACACTCAATCTATAATTTGACATTCTGTTAGTTGTATATAAGATGCTGAAGTGTAGTAAATGAAATGCTTGAAATGAAATATAAATAAAGTATAGTAAAATAAATGCTCATGCATGGAAGCTTACCTAATTTAATCTAAGCAAGAATTTAAATCACACAACTCATAAATTAAACACACAATGCTTAAATAAATCAAATAACATGCTTGGCTAATCAAATAGGATGGATTATTGCTATAGCATTCTAAAGGGAGCCCTTCCTCATTCCAAATCTAGTTTCAACCCTTCCTCTTAAAACACTAAATTTAACTCAAAATTTCTCACTTATTAATCAAAAGTGAAATAATGAATTGATACATGAAGTTATAATCATAATTACTTAACACAATTTACTTCTAACAATCTATATTCAACATATACTATTTTCTATATCTCCCAAATCTACTGCTACATATTTATATACCACATATGAGATTGTTTTATACACAAAAATATATACATTTTATTATAAGATACATTCAAATTGGGGTAAATAAAATTGGTTTTATTCGTTAAAGATGTCTTTCATATGAATCTTGTGACTTTGTTTTAGCATAAACAAGGTTGTTTTGTTCTTTAACCACTTCCTTATTGATCTCTATATAAGTTAGAGTCATTTCTATGAGTCGGTTGGAAGGGAATAAAATCTATTAATCTATGGCTTTGGTCACGTAGTGACTATAGAATGGTCTATGTAATGAGATTCCTTTTACTATAAGATGATATGTGATATATACCTATTTCTCCAAAAAATCTTTAAAACACATTTATAAAAAATCATACTAAATCAATAGACAACCATCATATATTTAATTCCAATACATAATTTATAACTATTTAAAATATATTGAAACCATAATGCTATATGGCTTATGAAAGTAGAAAACTATATGGAATAGTGTTCAAAAGCATGGTAATGAAGCAAGATGAGTAAAATAGATGGACACAATAATAATAAATTTATGGGCATCATCACTCCTACCTATCACTTTATCTCTCCTCTCTTCTCCTCTATTTTATCAAATTGAGCTTGTTCCTTTGAGGAAGGTTTTCAGGCTTCCTTACCCAATTGACATAATGGGATAACTTTCAGGTTGTGGGTGTCCTATAATGGAGGTAAACATCCAGAAAGGGTTGGTTCCCTTGATGAATCACATTAATCATCACATAAATTATTTATTTAAAATGAAAAGAGAGATATTATTATACTCTTATTACTAACTATGGGGTGATAAACCAAAATTTAATACCTCAACTTGCTCAAACACATAGAATAATCTCAAATAGCATTCATACAAAAACAACTCATAAATCATAAATGAATCTTAAGCATCATTGATTTTTATAAAGGATTAAACTTATAATAGTACTTAAAAGGATGATAAATTTTCTTAGGAAGCTCAAATAGAATTCATCACAACTATGAATTACATAAACTCTTAGGACACAAACTACAACCTGCATAATATCAAGTTTTTTACATAAATGTGCACAAAATTGGACATAAATTGGGGATTTTATTTAACTATCAAAATCTTGAATCAATAATTCATAAATTTCACACAATAACCAATGTATTAGAATGTATAATTAATTTATTTATTGCTCAAGAAGGTGTTTACAAGTCTAAAATTTAGCAAGGCTAAGCCATAACCTACTAGAGGTATCTTAAATTATTTGAAAAAAAAGTAAATATAGTGAAAGGATTCCTTAGTGAGTATAAAATCATGTGAAATTCTCATCAATTCCCTCATTGAGGCTTAAAACTAAAACATAATTGAAATTAATTTTTAATTGACATCTTCTTTCTCATTAAGGCTTAAAATTGAAACATAGCTGAAGTTAACTTTCAATTGACATATTCCACCTTATCCAATGTATCATTATTTGATTTTAAGTCTTAAAGTTGTGATGGGTAATGTATGTTATTATTATAGGATTTAGGTTGTTGAAGATTAAGTTGCATGATGAAATTTCACTTTATCTTCAACCAATTCCTACAATCTTGCATTATGAAACTCCACTTTGAGAAGTCTTTCTTTGATTTGAATTATTACCTTGATTTTTGTGTATATGGAAGAGATGAACTTATTGAGGTTTTTTATGTCTTATTTTTTATAGTAATTATGATGGTGTATTGATGATGCACAACTTCAACTCCTTATTTGATGACTTTTTGACCATGTTCACATTCTTATTTTACATTAAAAGTTATATAAACATGCCTCAAGACCTAAAAAAATTTAATTAAATGTTAAATAAATAAAAAAATACCTGATATCATCTATTTTTATGCCTCTATAATGTCCTTCAAAGCTATTGATGTTGACTTAGTTCAAACTTGTAGGTGTGAGCTCTATTAGTGCTTGAGAATCTCTTGAAAGAGAGATCTCACTTCTTCAATTCCTTCATGAATGGATTAAAAATGTTTAAAAAAACTTTATTTCATTTATATAACCTTTTATTATCTAAATGCAAAGTTTCAATGCCTTTGCATCAATAAAACTTGAGTTTTTACACTTTTGGGCTTCTTGAGAACTAATTTTCAACATTTTTGCATGCACAAGCTTGACATTTTAAATTTTATCTCTCATTAGGTACATTAAAAAAATGATACCACCAAAAAAAATTCTAAAATATTTCCCTCCACCTTCAATTCAAATTTCAAAGGTTTTAAATTATAAAACTCAAGTTATGCTCCTTTTTGTGTTTTACGTTTTCCTAGGGTAGTAACCATGTTAGTTTGGTAAAAAAACTATTTTGAGATATACATGGTCTCAAGAGCTAATTATTATTTTTTAATTATTTTATTTACCCCATCTAAATATTAAAATCATTTAAATTTCATGTTAAATTGTAAAAACAATAAAAAATCTCACCTTTAACTTTACAGTATTGTAAGTGCTCATTTCTCATGCATGCTCGTCATCTAGGTCCATTTTATAACTATATAACATTTGTTAATACTTTTAAATTTTCATAAGGTGTATTTATATCATTTATATGGCATAAAAATAATTCATTATGCATTATAAATCTTTAAAACACTTTAAAATATCAAAATTTGAAAGTTCATATTCTCTAGATAGGGTTTTAAAGGGTTTTGGAATAATCTTGCTTATTAACAATTTTTCATAAAGATACATCCTTATTTTTGATATTAAACACCATTATATGGGATTAAAAATCCCTCTTCAACCTTCCTATAAACCAATTCACCAAGTTATCATGCTGGTTTTAGGGTAATTTTAATCTTGAAAATCAATTTTGAGAGAGATTTGAGCTATCTTAGCATAATTCAAGTATAGTTTGAGTTACTAACCATTTAAATATGTATAATAAATATACATGAAGTTTATAAATATGTGAGTATTATTTTTTCACCTAAAAACCATTAAAAATTTAATATTTTACCTTTGAAAATGCATGAAAATTATCCCTACATCCTTGCATATGAGCTGGATCACCAAAAGATCTTCACAACTATTGTAGATGCATGGATGGCATCTTATAATAATTTATTTAAGGTTTTATAATTATTAATCACCTCAACATATACACCATCCTTAATTTATTTTTAATTTTCTTCACCCATGCCTTGGCATACTTTAAAAGCTTGAGATGGTCAACCAAGAAGTGGTTATGAAGACCAAAACTTAACTAAGACTATCTATGGCTTACATGTATGGGAGATATTAAAAAAAATTAACCTTAATTTTTTCAAAAATACCTTAAATTTTTCAAAAAATTCTTAAAACATACTAAGAGGACACAATAAATGTTTAATTCTTATAATTGTCCTCCTATACTAAGGAAAAATCTCAATATGACCTCAATATGACATCACTAAGTGTATTGGAACTAATGAAAGGATGACAATTACAGTGAAAGACATTATGAACTTAAACATACTCAATGATATAAATAATGGTTATTGTAAAGGTAAACACTTTATTTTTTCCATGGCAAAGAATATATTTTAATGTCTTTACTCTATCATAACCATATTTTAGAGTCATGGGTATATCAAAACCATAATGTATGGTTCTTTTTTTGTGTGTTGCGGTCCCCTTTTCCCATTGTCACTTCACTTTTTGACCATTATGATGTTAGTGTACACATTAATAGGGTCTAAATTTGTATTCAAGATGTGAAAACATAAGCACCCAAGGACATTTAGGCATATAAGATAAATCAAAAGGTTATCAATTGAAAGGCATCTAACATTCAATTTTCATAGTAACTTATTGAGCATCTATAAGTATTTGTAAAGTATTCATTTTAACAATTAATTTCAAGTTCATGATACATTAAATTGCATTTATTTCATTGGTTGATGAATTACTATAATTATTAGAGTGTTATTTTGACATTCTTCATTGTTGAATGACCTAAAAAATATTTTGGAAGCTTAATTATTAAGTATTTAAAAAATATTCATTAGAGTAATGAAGTTTAGGGTCATGACACATTGTATTACATTACTTTCACTAGATGATGGATTATTATAATTATTAGAATGTTATTTTTGACAATATACATTATTGAATGACATAAAAAATATTATCGAAGCTCAGTCATTAATTATATAGGAATTATTCATTATAGCAATGAAGTTCAAAGTCATGACACATTGCATTACATTTATTTCATTGGTTGATGAATTATTATAATTATTAGAGTGTTATTTTTGAAATTATACATTATTAAATGACCTAGAAAATATGGAAGCTTAGTTATTCCCTAGTGTAGTGAATACTCTTAAACATATTATTTCCATTATCATTTTCAAATTTAGCTCCCACATTAAGGCAAGGAGAAGAAACACTTTTTATCAATGATTGGATCAAAGTTTTAAAAAATTTAGTGACATGTTTGAAGTCCTAAAGGATCTATAAAATATGTGGATATTCCAATCTAAGTTTCACCAACATAGATACTTTAAAGTTAAGGTGTTCCTCTCAAGTTTTCTTCCATATAAAAGAGCTAAAATGTTGTTTTAATATGTATTCAAGCTCTTAAGACTATCAAGTACAAAATATGGAATAATATGTAACCCCTCACATGCCATATTCACATGATACATACATTGCATATAATACTTCACACTCTAAACATGCTACTACTGTAGACATGACTATAATTAACATGCTTACATAGAGGTATAATACCAAATTTGAAGTTCTTTAACCTTTAGGTCTGATTATTAAGCTCTCTTAAATGTTTGTGTATTACCCTAGTTTCAAGGAATGTAAACATGCATATAAAGGAAACAAACACATCAACCATGAAGAGAGATACATAAGACATAACCTAGAGAAACTTAATGTGAGAAAAATCCAACAAGAGTGAAGCCAATCTTCCTCGTCTCCACTATTTTTTGTAGTTTACAAAAAATAACCTCATGGGCTCCCACACTCATAATGATATCTACAATATTTAGTGAATATTTACTTCTCAAGAAAGGAAAAACTATGGAACTCCACCTCCTTTAATTGTGTATTCTTCAAAATACTCACCCACAACTAAACAATGATGAGAAAATAATAACAAATACTCAAACTTGCAAATATGTAACATGAATATAAGTAAAATTAATTTCACTACACTTGTTGTTTCTAATCTCTCTTGATTATATCTTCTTGAATTTCTAGTTGAATAAACTCTATAGGTTCATATATATACCTAGTAATACTTTTTAGATGTTTACAATAAGTTCAAAAGTTAAAAACTAAATCTAAACACTTCATGTTATTTCATCTTTTTTGAATCTCTCTACCTTCCCAAGACATTTTTGTCCTTTCCTAGCATTAGAGACCCCTAAAAACTCAACTGACCTACAAAAATAACTTGAAATATCAAAAACACTTCAATATTCATATCTCTATAGGTCACCAACTAATCTATAAGCTCGGTGGAGATTCCACTCTCAACTTCATCAACACAGATACTATAAACTTAGGTTTGATATTAATTTATTCTAAAATGTTTATTTTGGAAAACATAATTGAATACATGTTTTGGAAAGAAATGAGCAACCTACATAATGTAAACAAAGAGAAAGAGAGATAATCAAAACACATATGACATAAGGATTATCTTTGAGAAGCTGAATGTAGGAAAAACTCTAGTGGGTGAGAAAGAAAACTCCCCTTTCTAATATGTTATACAAATTATATATAAGTAATGTCAATAGCCTATATAGACACATTAAAATTTTTCCCAAACTCATATATAAATCAAGATTATCACTTACAAGATTCTTATCAATTTTTCCATACACCTGAACCAAACATAAAAGCTAAAAACAATGAGAAAACTAAAACTAAGACCCAAAGTCATCAAGAACAATGGGAGACCGATTTACAAACAACACATTACCTCTATGATGTGTCCTTTGCTTTTTAAAGACTAATTTATAGTCCCTCTCAACCATATAACTTTCTAAAAAGTTAAAATTGATAGCCATGAGAATATAAAATGTTTACAATCATTCTCCTTCCTTGTATTGTCAAAGGTGATGAAAACATTAGGGTTTGTAAATAGGTAGTTACATAACCACCAAGGTGTTTACTCAACTAATAACTATAAATATTTATAGTTATTACTTTGTCACTATATGGAGGGGTGATGTTTAACCCTAAATTGAATTATATAAGGTTGAATATGGTTAAGAATATAAAAATTATAAAGCACAAGGGTGATAAACATATATATAGTAGTCTAATTAATTTTCAAACTTAGATAAATAAAATTCTAAATTTAAATACTAATATATACCAAAAATAGAAATTACAATTATTGATTGATATTATAATAAACTAAAAATAAGATTATTTGGTTGGTTTATTATTTGTATGTAGATTTGGGATGGAACATGCTAGAAGTGGACTAGTTCACAATCTTAGAATAGTCATTAGATTCTAGAATTTCACAATGTGTGGCCTCAGATGCTTGCATCAGATTTGGATAGTTACATCAATACAAACATCTAATTTGGACATAAGTGTCTTGTATATAATACTTAGTATATCTAAATGTGACCAACTAGAGCCTTTTGAGTTTTCTATTTCCTTTCTTCTTATGCATATGGATTGTGTGCAAAGGTTGTCATTCTTCATCAAGTGATCAAAACCTATATTCTTCACCCTTGAAGTGACTAGGGTAAAAATTATAACTTAGAAGTTTTAAGAGGAAACAAACATGTAGATTAGTCTCATGTTAGTTAAAAATAAGAAAACATAAGAACAACAATGCACTAAGACTAAACCCTCTTTCCTAAACATTAAGGGGGACCATAACACAATAAGCAAAATTACAAAGAAGATATGAAGATAACACAAATTATTACCTCTCTTGTCACACATGGTACTTAATTATTGGCAAAATAATGTTTGTGCTCAGCTTATGATGATTGGAGTCTCTTAGCAATGCTCATTCATGGAGGTATCATCTCTCTAATATCACTTGTGGCTTGGTGTTGAAGTTTGGCATAATTTTGGCATAATAAATTTACTCTTAAAAACTTCAAGAAGGTATTCCTATAGAATAACCTTACACACAAAATCTCATGGATCAATGGTGTGGGCACTTGTATTTATATCTTAAAGAACTAACTCTAACCATGGGTAGGTTAGATTAAATTATAACTTGGGTTGAGTTAAAATTAACCTTGGTTAGGTTAGTCTAACTCTAAGAGGGTTAAAATCAATCATGAAATATTGACACCTTTATTTATGATATTTGTGAGGCATGACAACTCACTTTAGATATTTGTGAGATGTGAGTCATATTTTTTGAATATTTATGAGATAACAAAATACTTTATTAGATCATTTGACTCTTTGACTTCATTTTTGGAATAATTTTGTTTTTAGTAAATGAAATTCACAAATTTGATTTAGATTTTATGTTTAGGCAAGTTAATTAGGATTTACATTATAATTAGTCTTGCTTAGTGATTTTTAGATTTTGTCAATTTATTTGAATTTCATGAATTAATAGATTAACATGCTAAAAGTGGCAAATTATTAGGTCATAATTTGATTAGGGTTATAACCAAACTAGGTTATTGGTGTATATGGGGTAACACACCATTTAACCTAGCCTCATCACTTTTTTGGGTAATTAAATCCCTTACACAGACAAATTTGGGGAATTTAGGTGATTTTATATCTAAAATTTGTCATTTACTAGAAATTAAATTGAATGATGACTTAAGCATGAAAGTGGCCAATTTTAAGTGTTTATAGTTTGCCCTTATTTGAGAAGGCATTATGAGACACAAACATAATAACATATTTTCAAATAATGAAAATGTCATTAATCTGAATGGTTCATGCCCAAAAGAGTGACTGATAAGCCCTTGATGCCAACTTAATGGAGTGGGTGGAAAAATAGAGTCATCGAACATTCCCTGTAAATGAGGAAAATGACATAATCTAAATGGCAACGAGGGTGGTATTATTGAATATTCCAAAGGTGATTATAAACAATAATAATGATAGAGTCACTAATTTGACCAAAATCAATTATAATCAATAATTAATGGTGTGACACTTATTTTCCCAAAGGTGGTTATGAGTAATGGCACTAATGGATGCCCTAGTAGGGTGGTAGGATAGACATTGATTTGATCAAAGGTGCTTATAATCAGGAAGTGAAAAACATGAAACACTAATTTGTCTAAAGGCAATTATAACTAGGAATAGAAAGGGAAACATACTTATTTTCCCAAAGGGGTTATAATAAGGATCACATAGATTAGCAAAGGATAAAAATACATTTATAGCCTAATTGTGAGTTCAAAGATGCATGCTCAAACAAATATGGGATATAGGCTAAGAAATTGTGTTCTGAAATGGGTCTTAGAGGGAAACCACAAAAATATGATGTTGGTAAAGGGTAACAAAACATTTCTATCCTAAATGTGAGTTTGAAGAAGCATATTTAAACAAACATGGGGTATAAGCTAAAAAATCAAGTTTTAAAATAGGTTTCATAGGGAGGCCCAAAAATATGATGTTATAAATTTAAAACAACACATTTATATCCTAAATTTAAGTTATAATATGCATTTTCTAACAAACATGGGATATAAGGTAAGAAATCATGTGAAATGGGTCTTAGACAGAGGCCCAAAATATGGTGTTGGCAAAGAATAATGACATATTTATAGCATAAATGTGAGTTTGAAGATACAAATTTGAATAAACATGGTATACAAGCTAAGAAATCATGTTGTGAAATGGATCTTGGAGGGTGGCCCAAAAATATGGTGATATCAAAGGATAATAACACATTTCTATCCTAAATGTGAGTTCAAAGATACACATTCAAACAAACATGGTATATAAGCTAAGAAATCATGTTTTAAAATGGGTCTTAGAGGGAGGCCAAAAAATATGGTTTTGGCAAAGTATAATAACACATTTCTATCCTAAATGTGAGTTTAAAGATGCACATTCAAACAAACATGGGATATAGGCTAAGAACTTGTGTTGTGAAATAGGTCTCAAAGGGAGACCCAAAAAAATGATGTTAACAAAGGATAACAACACATTTCTAGTTAAATGTGAGTTCAAAGATGCACATTCAAACAAACATGGAATATAGGCTAAGAAATCCTGTTGTGAAATGGGTCTCAGAGGGAGGCCCAAAAAGATGGTTAATGTTAGGGGATGTTATTTGGAGATTATCATCTTAGTATGTTTTATGACTCAAATGTATGCTTATACAAATATTTTCATCTATATAAACACATAATAAATCATTTATTGAACTTATTTATTATATTAGGAATTGAGGCATGGGTGAGGGTTATTATCTAGTTTGTGACCATCGAAGAGATTTTACCATTGCTAGAAGACTTCATGAGCATGATTTTGCTTTAGATTTTGATATTATTCATGATATTTATGAATAATTAAAATAACAATTTATATATTAAGAATGGAATACCTAATTTAAATTTAATGATATTTAACCTAGAAATAAGATATGAATAATCAAATCCCAAGTGTGAATATAAAAAATAAATTCAGTATAATACTAAATACAAAAGTTCACAACTGAAGTACATGATATGAATAATCAAGACTTAAGTGTAACACAATGTAATAATCTTATGACAATCAAGAATCAAATAATAAATAATCAAACAAAAATATAATAAAAAAAAGAAAATATAAATAAACAAAAACAACAATGGAGACACAATAAAACAATAATAAGTGAACAAAATAATCAGAACAATTAAACAATTCAAAGCAAAGAAATATGTAGTAATAAAACTACTATAAATACATAAAAATAAATAAATGATAAGACAAAAAATATGGCTAATCACAATGTTAGTACAAATATAAAATAATTTATTTATGCATGTGTAATAAAGGTGTTACTCTTGGTGATAGGGTGACCCCTAAACTAGGTAGCAATGACACAAGAATCACAACAAAAGAAAATTTGGCACAAGGTTTCCCCTAGGCTATAGGGAAACAACAACATAAACAAGATAAATAAAAAATACCCTTAGATCATAGGAAAAAATAATAAAAAGAGACAATAAATAACATGGGAGAGAATAGAAGTAAGGGAAGGGGTAGCCAAGCTAACGCCATATGCACTAGGTAAGTGGACATTTCCTACATAGTTTCATGGACACAAGATCCAATGTGAAATTCATGACAAATGTAGTTCTCCTAGGGTATGGGATAGAGGAAAATGGATGATAAGAAAACATGATAAATGTGTAGAGGAAAATAGGATTGGTCTCCTAAATTTATGAGTGTGTGGAAGAATAGGGGATGACATTTCACCATCATGAAGATGTCAACAAAAAAAATTACACAAATACAAGAGTATGGTTTAGGTTAAAGCCACACAAAAATTCAAGAGATGAGTATCCATGGATGAACTATAATTATAATTCATAGTGTCTACTACATTTAATGCTTGGAAGGAGAATGAGCTCATAAAATGATGAGAGCATAGAAATAGAGAGTACTTGTAAAATTATGAGAGCATAAAAATAGAGAGTACTTAGAAAATGGTGAGAGCATAAGATAAAGTAGATTGATCATTGGTGTATGACATTTGAATGCATAATGATCACAATATCGACTCACAAAATGGTGAGAGCATATAACTGAAGGCCAAAAAAGATGGGGAAACTAAATGATAAGTGGTTACTCATGAAATAGTTATGGGTCCTAGGATCTTTAAGATAAAGAAGTGGTCAAAAAATAAAGGAAGGTCTAATTGAGATAAACCAAGATACCCCAGGTATCAAGGTGTTGCCTACATAGTCTATGAAAACCTGAGGCCAATGTAGTTCTCTCAAAATGGGAGGAAAAAGAACAAGGTGGTCAAGAAATAAATTGAACAAAGAAAATGGCCCATCCTAGAAATATTGATTACTTTATATCTCATGTGGAAATTCTAAGCCAATTTTCATGATTTTGTGATTTTCTAAATCTTTTACAAATGTTCAGGGATTTTTAAATTATTTGAAATGTTTTTGTAATTTTCTAAGCATCTCAACTCAATCAAGAATTATGAGACAAAAAATAATCCAACTCACAAAACTACAAGAGTGTGGCTTAGGTTTCTCATAAAATAATGAGAGCATAGCGAAGGGGTGATTGAGCTAACCTTAATGTGAATTGAGTGCTACCTATATAGCCCCATTAGGAGCTCAAATCAATGTATTTATACCTATACAAGGTTTTGAAATGCTTCCAAATGTTTTTGGTATTTCAACATGATCAGAAATTATGAGATACAACATGGTCCAAACTTATAAAATGGTGAGAGCATGGTAAAAGGGTGACTGAGCTAACCTTAACATGAATCGAGCATTGCCTACATAGTCCCATTAGGACCTCAAGTCACTATAGTTCATCCTACGTAAAAGGCATCCAAGTAAGTATCAACAAGTTCCAAGTAAAAGAAAAATGCCAAGGCAAATGATAATAGTAATATCAAGGTGATGTGGTGATACATGGTAAAGGTGTTATTCCTAATTTTACAATTGGTATTTATAATTAGGAAATAACAACAAAGGGTTAGTGGCACTAATTTTACCATAGGTAGTTATAATTAGTAGTAGAAGGTGGAAAACTAATTTTTATAAAGGTAGTTATAGTTAGTGGCACCAGTCAAGTGTAATAACAAATAAAATATGCAATTACTAGATCCACTATCATACTACTTGCATATACCTCCATTCAAACATGTAGTTATGAAAAACTTGATGGAATTAAATCTTTCATCAACCATTGAATGTGTTTTAAGATTAAATGAATTAGAACCAAGTCCAAATGTGATTGGTAGGGTTAGGTAAAAGGAAATGTTAGGTGAAAGGTTAAGGGTATGGTAGAATGACAAGGGGTATAGTACAAAGAATAGGTATAATGTGGCATAACTTAAATGATCCTTGTAAATAATAATTAGAATCCCTCAAGAATAGAAATTTTTGATGTGCATTATGTTCATGGTTTCATCAAGTTCATCTACCTTTAGTGTAGTGAGCCTATATTCTCCAAAACCATAGTTAACAACAACTATATAGGGTCCTAACCATTTTGATTGGAACTTTCCGTTTTTCTTGGATTTAACATTAGCATTCTTATGATTCTCTTTTAGTACCAAGCAACCAAGATCTAATTCATGATGCCTTTGAGTCATTTATAATAATCTTGGAGATTATTCAAGGCATCTAGATATTTATCATCAAGTAAGTCTATCTCTTGCAAGAAAGACACTCTATAGTTTTCATCATCTATGATGTGATGTAATGGAATTTGGAGAAAAGGAAAATTGATCTCAATGGGAAGAATGGATTAAATTCCATAAATAAGTGAATAGGTTGTATCTCTTGTTGGAGTAAAAAATGTGGTACGGTATGCCTAGAGGGTGGTAAATAGATGAAAGTGCCAATTATGACTAGTGTCACTGACAATCTTCTTTAGAATATTGAAAATGGTTTTATTATAAGCCTCAGATTAGTCATTACCTTGTATATATTAGGTGGTAGACAAATCTTTTTTGATGTGGTATTGAGAACAAAGTGATTTCACACCCATATTTTTTAAATATTCACCATTATCAGATATAATATCATAGGGGATGCCTTAGTAGCAAATAATATGGTTGAATATAAAATTGAAGATCTCCTTACTAGTGCTATGAGGGGAATGGCTTCCACCCACTTAGTGAAGTATTCGATAATAGTCAAGACATGTTTATGGGCATCTAAAGAGGTTGGATTGATCTTACCAACAAGGTTGAGTCCCCATGTTGAGAATGACCATGATGTCATTAATGGTTTGAGTGTCTTGGTAGGAGCATGAATTAGATTGGTATGATTTTGACACTTGACACACCTCTTTACATATGAAACTACATCTACTTCCATTATTATCTAGTAATAACTGGTACATAATGAATTTTTATCTAGTATTACCCCACTAGTGTGGGCCCTATACACTCCTTCATGGACTTCCCTCAATCCTAGTCCATATTCTACCGAAGGTAAATAACAAAGTAGAGTTGTATCATAGCTTATATGATACAAGGTTGATCCAAGTAGGGTATAGTGAGAGGCTTTATGGGTAAAGGGTTTTTTTTTTAACATGATAAATATGGAGGCATGTTTTGGTATTGAAGATAGGCATATATATAAGAGTACCGAGGAGATGTGGTACTAGCAATGTCACAAACCATCTCGATGACTGATTATTCATATGTTAGTGCTAAGAGATGATCAACAAGAAATTGATAGTCCCTAGCTCGATTAATGATTTGGATCATGGAACCAATAGTGGCCATATCATCTATTATTTTTTTATTAGACTAAGGTATTATTTAAAATTAGATGTTATCAATATACTTCTTGAAGGTATCAACAATAGATTTATAGGGTACTAACTTCTCATCCTTGGTTTGATACTAAGATGTGTCCTAATTGATGATTAACTAAGAATCACCATATACTAGTAAATGTTGAATGTTCTATTGTATTGCTTGATGAAGCCTTATAATGATGCTTCATACTCAACCATGTTATTGGTACAGGGAAATCCAGTATGAAAATACTTGGGAATGAGATCTCCTTGTGGCATAATAAATAATATTATAGTCCCCAATCCATGTGTTGTGAAGGATAAATAAAAGTGCATATTCCACTATTTGGTCTCAAGAGCTGTACCTGCTTCATCAATAGTCATAATGGCCTCATCTAGAAATCCAAATGTGAGAGGTTGAGTAGAGGAGACTTAGCAAGATGATCTATGAGTACTTACCCTTTAATAACTTCTTAGTTGACATACTCAATTTTAAACTAAAATAATAGCATGATCCATTTTATCATAAAAACCTATAAATTTGATTTAGAAAGTAGATGTTTGAGTGGATATACTTTGGAAATAAAAATGGACTTGTTGTTTAGCATATAATGATGCAATTTTTGGGTTATGAACACCATAGCTAAAAAATCTTTTTCAATCAATGTATAGTTATGTTCATATGTGACAAATGTTTGGATAAAATAATATATGGCATGTTACTTTCCCTATTGATCATTTTGTGATAAAAGTGCCCCTAGGGTATTCTCATTTGCTAATAGGTAAATAAATAATAATTTGTTTGCCATCAGTGGCAACAAAACATGTGGGTTGGCAAAATATTATTTAATTTAATTCAGTATTTTTGACACTCTTTATTCTAGGAGAATGTAACACCTTTCTTCATCAAATGCATAAATGGATGGAATTTTATAGCTAATTGTGAGATGAATCACCTAATATATTGAATCTTACCCTATAAATTGTAGAGCTACTTCAATGTAAATGGTTGTGGAATTTTTATAATTACATGTACTTTTGCTAGGTCAACTTCAATACCCCTATGAGAGATAATGAAATCTAATAGTTTTCCAAAAGTGATGCCAAATACACATTTTTCTAATTAAGCATGATGTTATACTCATAAATTATCTCAAATATTCTTCATAACATAGCTTGGTGATCGACATGTGTATTTGATTTACCTAAGATATCATTGACATAGTCCTCAATAATGTTATGCATTATGTCATAAAGAATCACTATTATAGCTCTATAGTAAGTGAATCTATAATTATTAAACCCAAATGACATTACCTAATATCAAAACATTTCCCATGGAGAGGTGAATGCAATATTATGTTGATATTTAGGTGTTATCCTCATCTGATTGTACCCAAAAACACATCCATTAGCGAGAGCATTTCATAGCCAGTTATTGAGTTGACTATCATGTCAATATTATGCAGAGGAACATCATTTTTTAGGAAAGATTTTTTGATGTCTTTAAAATCAGTGCAAATTCATATCCCTTATATATTTCTAATTAATAGCATAATGTTTAAAACCCAATCTAAATAGTTGATTGGCCTCAGACATTTTTCATCTAAGATTTTTTCCAACTCTTTCTTTACTAACATAATAATACAAAGATGCATCTTATGCAACTTTTTATTAACATGGTTGACGTCAAGATGTACAATGGTATGGTGTGTAACTAAGGTGGGGTCTAAACCTGGCATGTCTGAGTAGGCCCATGCAAATATGTCAACAAATTCTCTCAAAAGTGTTATAAAAACTTTTTGCTCCTCTTTAATGAGAAATGCACCTAGTTTAATCCACTTTGGGTCCTCTAGAGTCTTAATATTCACCTATGAAGTATCCTCCACTAGAAGTATAGAGCCATCATCTAGAATAGCTGGTAAGGAGTTGAATTTATTCACAATAATAAAGTCTTCTAGATGGTCTGTCTCTTCTAATACTTTGAAGTAGGATGAATCATAATTTTCTAATGGTGGTATCCACCATGACATAATACCTTAGGGCACTCTTAATAAATTTATGCAAAAAATTGTTGTTTTTTAATGTTGATATCTGATCCATAATTAAGCATTGGGTTAAATTTCTTCCTTGATTGATAGGAAAAGGGGTGAACATCCCCATCTAATGGTGCTAAAAATTTATTTTCATGAAAAGACTAGCCTTTTTCTTTAATTTTTGCCTGGTTAGAAAGTGCCCCAGAGATTTTTTTCACTTCCAAATCTCAATGTTTTATTTTATTTTTATTTTTTGGCTAGGAAAGTTTACTTTATCTCTAAAGTAGGCAACAAGATCCAATTTAATAGTAAATCCCTACTTGTGGTCTCTAAGGGGTATGTGACTCTTGAGTCCTAGAAATTCATATATGGCGTCATCATTTTTGAACTCATCTAATGGTACTATTGAATATTGTTGGTCTTATTATATAAATTGGGGATGATAAAGGGTTAATTTTAAATGTTTATATATGTGGTTAGTGGTGTAGATGGTATGGGGGTCAAATTACTTTATAGTGACAAGGTAATCATAGATACTATAATCAGACCCTGCATCATGTCAACATCATCATCACTAGTCATTGGTGTTGGAACATGAATTAGGTATGTGGGGTCACCCCCAAGTAGTTTAAATATGATAACATGAGTTATTTTAAACTTAGTTATTTAAACTAGTTTGATAGTTCCTTATTGATGTAATATAGGGCCTTGAGCTTCATAAGCTAGGTGATCTGTAATGTGATTTGAAATAGGTTACTTTTCACTTTGGTAATAATGGGGTAACTCATTTTTGTAAATCCATGAATCATCTTCTATTAAGGGGTCATATTCTAGGCTACAGACCCATTTGAAGATAATAGGCTTGTTCAACTAAGATTTCCCTTTGGTGTCCCATGCCATACTAATAGTTTTTGTTATAGGTCTCCCATAAGCTTTAGGATTTATGGGAAATTTATCTCTATTAAATTCATTATGGGTACTATATTCTCTAATAGCTTTGTTAATAACATAGAAATGATTGAAAATATCTAGTGGAGGCATGGCTAAGGTAGAGGCTAAGCTATTTGGGTCAATATAATTAGATTTTAGGCATAATTCAATAGTTTTTTTCCTTTTTGGGCTCTATCACTATTTGAATTGGTCATTAGATTCATGCCAAACTAGTATTTGTAGCTCTTATACTCAACCTCAAGGCTTTTAAAATATTGGCTTGGTTGAAGATCACCAATTATAGTCACTTCCATTCCTGAATGTGGAAACTTTATACACTGATGTAATGCAGAAGGTATGGCCCTAATTTCATGGATTTAGGGTTAGCCCAATAAAAAAATTTAAGAGAGATCTAGGTCCAAAACATAGCACAAAGTATCGTGGTTTAATGTCCTAATGACTATTAGCAAGCTAATGTTATCTTGAGACTCTCATTCTTTGTTAACCTATACCTTGATAAAGATGGTATTTGGACGTAAGTTGACTACTATATATTCAATATTTTTGACTAACTTTATATATACAACATTGAGACCTGAAAAATTCTCTATAAGGACATGTTTAAATCTATGGTTTGTTATACCAAATTTAATGTACAATAGTTTATTATGCATAGGACCTAGAAAAGGTATATCACTTTGGTCAAACGTGATATGTTGGCTAGGATCCAAGTGTCCTACCATAGTTTGGAAATTTTCTAAATTAATATCATCTAGCATAAGAGATTTGTTAAAATAATCCATTAAGATGTCTTTTTAGATGGTAGAGGTTCGAAACAAATCCATGATGAAGATGTGTGTAGGTATCTTCTTCAGTTGTTCTAAAAATAATAATCTTTCCTCTTAGTTTTGTCATTTTTTAATTTTTGATAGGCATCAAAGGTTGATTAGGTTCATTGGTAGTATTTGGATATGGTCCTTTGATAGTGACTCTAGCACATCAAGTTGTGATTGCATAATCTTGATTTAAAATATGGCTTTGATAGTTGGCTATGTAGGTATGAAGGTTTGGAGTGATTATTGATGGGAAATATGGTGTCTTATTATCAACATAGCCTATAGAAGAATCACCAACATTAGGAAGGTGGTATGTATTATTTATAAAATAGGTATTATTTTGTGAAGGTCTAGTCCTATCAGTAGTTGGTCTAGGATTAATAGTTATGGTGGCAACATAACTACCTAAAACATGTCCTACAACATTACTATAGTTATACGTAATGACATGATTACCTCCTTGGTTAGTTTGATCATATTTCCCTTGGTTTTGACCATTCTACTATTGTTGTTATCGATGGTGTTGTTGATTTTACAGTGGAGTTCTTTGTTGTTTTTGTTATTGGTTGATATGTTATGTAAATGGATTATCATAATACCCAAGTTATGATTGTTATTAGGAGCATGTGTATATCTCTCTAGCTATCTATTTTCTATCATGTTCTCAATTAGATGTATAAATTAGATACACCATTTGACAGAATGTCCCCTAACATTATGATACCCAAAAAATTCTTTTATTTTTGTACCAATCAGGAAAGGGAGTATCTTCAAGAAATAGCTTTGGTATAGTCTAACTAATCATATTGGCTTGAACCAATATTAAAAACATAAACTCAATGGTCCACCAAGGACACTGAATTGGTGGGCAATAGGTGGTCTTCACCTTAGATGATGGGTTTGTAATTGGTTTTGATTTTGTGGTGGTTGGTTGTGTGGAGGTCCTATTATAATATATGAAGGAAGTGGTTGTTGCATGGGTAGAGGTATAAAAATAGTGTTTTTACCATCTAAACATGACATGAATTAGTAAATCCATTTCCAATAACATTTTTATTATGGTTATAGGGTTTATGTCTTTCATTATTTTTGGATTGAGGTGGTGTGAAGTTGGTATTTAAGTTTTTTTATAATTATGGTTTTGTGTTTGATTTTGGTTTTGGTTCTAATTAGAAGATAATAACTTGATTATGAATTTATTGAAAAGGGATTTCTCAATTTGGAATCCTATTGCTCTAATATATTTGAATGTGTGATCACATTGCAGATAAAGATGGTAAGGTATCTCATTATACAAGATCCTTGTAAATATTATAGATAATTATTTGTCCAAAACATTGTGAGTAAACTAAATTTCTAGGGATCTCCAACATTGTAAGTATATAATGAATTTCTCAACACACTTTTGTTTATCTTGGCCTAGATTCATAATAGTAGTCTCATGCTTAATATTATATGAAAAGTGTTACACAAACTTTTCCAAGAGATCATCAAATAAAGGTACATAGTTCTTAGGTAATTTCAACATCATTTCCAAGGCTTGTCCAATTATAATCCTTGTAAAGAGTAGAAGAAAATATCTATGGCTATAAGATAATGCCTAGCAAGTGATGAAGAATTAGGTTAGATGTGCCTTAGGGTATTCTTTTCCTTTACATTTATAAAATTTAAGCAGATCATAACCTATTGGAAATGATATTTTTAAATATTCCATGTTGAATGGATAAGAGAATATCTCCTCTAGTTTGAAGTTATTCATTTATTTTCCAACCTATATCACTTAAATTGTATCCTTCATCTATTTCAACTCTTAAGATAGGAAATTAAAAAGAGTGTCCTATTATTAAGGTTGCATGGTCAAATAAGTATTAATTTAACTAGGGTAGGTATACTGTGGAATGTTGGTTAAATTGGTTGGATGACCAAGAATACTTATCCATGCATTATTTTTATACTTTGGGTATGAAATTCATTGATGTTGAAGCACATTTTGGTGTGGGTTGGCTACATAATACTAGCCAATGAATTATGGTTATGATAATGGTATTTGGATTTATTAAATATGTGGGTGTTATTGGGCTTAAGAGGGCATTTGTAATCTACTTGTTGAACCCTGTTATATATAAGGAACATGTTATTGACTAGATCCTTGTTTCACATGCAATACCCATTGGGTGAAAGGAAATTATTGTTGAGCATCTAGTAATTACTATATGGAATAACCTTATTATTGGATAAACACCTACTATTGAATTGGGAATTACTAAAATGGCCCTTATTGATGATTTGGCATTTAGTGTTGGGATGGAACTTCTTGTTTTGATAGCTATTGAAATGACACTTATTAGTTTAACAACTATTGGGGGTTTATTATCTATTGATTTGAAAATTGTTGTTGTTGACCAACTAACACAGTTTAACCAATAAGAATGCATTGTTAGTTATCCAACATTTATGATTGAAAAGGAACATTAGTTTATCCTTGTTGTGGCATAAAATTGTTTGTCACCTATAAAGTTGGCATAGTGTTATGCAGTTGTTGTGGTGGTAAGTTGGTCTCTTGTTGGATTATTTCCCCTATTGCACATTTGAGGAAATAGTTAGATGGGGAGTGGAGGTTACTTATTGATTTTTAGAAATAGGCGTACCCATTCCTTGTTGTTATAATCCCCTCATGATGTTACTTAATATTGGATTGCACTTGCATGTTATCCATAGTATTTTGGGTTGTATCTTTTGTTTGAGAAATACTATCTTCCATTAAAATGTGAACATTATACATAACACCAACCAAAATTCTTTGGCTAAAGGGTTCTACCTTTTAACTTACATGACTCAAGGCATCTATTTTTTACCTTGTTGATGGAGCTATCTTAATGAGCAACATGTTGGAAATAACCTTTATATTGAGGTTATGAGATAAGTTGAGATAGTTTTGGTATGCTTATTTTAATTGATCCATTTATTCATCCATAATACCTTTTCCTTTCACAAGCACATTTTGGTCTTGTTGTGGCATTTGGACCAAATATTGGTTATAATTAGTAGATTCCTATTTGAATTGCTGAATTTTTAGTGCATTAATAGGAGTCCTGATCAAACTTCTTAGACTTTCTCATGGGAAGTTTGACATAAATTTGGTACCTACTTCAATAGTTCTAACTAGCACTTCATCTTTGTGTCCCATAAATGGAATTCAAACAAGTATGGATAATATTTAGTTTGTGTGGGTGTTGTAACTTAATTTGGATCTTGTTGTTGGTTTTGTTCAAGGTTAGGCATCATTTGAACAAGGTATTATTGTATTTCTCTTGATTTTGGCATAGATAAGGAGGTAAAATTACTAAAAACTACACTAAAGAGTCATGCATTTGTTCAATGTATGTAATTTTATTAGATGGATAATGATCTATCTCATAAGTGACATCATCATATGAGTCTTGAACAAAAGGGTCACTAGTCATAAAGTTCCTATATATAGGATTATACATGGTACTATTACTTGTGTAGTGAAGCAAGTTTAGGTACATGAATAGGTTACATGACAACAAAATTTTCCAAAGGTAATGAGCCATCAAGATATAGAAAAGGGCCTTTGGATCTATAAAATAGACACAAAGTAAAAAACAACTAAACTAGGCAAGGGTAGGACAAATAAAAAGTTGATTAGGTTTTAAAAAATGACACTATTTTCCCCAAAGGTGGTTATAATAAACACCAAAAGTAACACAAAGGTTCAAACTCATTTATGGATAGAGTATTAATTTTCCCATGGGTGGTTATAATCAGTCATAAAAGTGTCTAAACAAAGTAGAATAATTGAAAAGTAGGGTCAAGGGATAACAACAATTTGACCAAAGGCAGTTATAATCATACTAAAATAATTCTAGACTTGAAAACAAAAAATTTTAAGAACTAAAATTTAAAATAAATTAAGGCAATTGGCTCAGATGACACTTGGTAATTAGCTCACTTTAAGACTTAAAATTTGACTCATAAAAATTATTAGAACAAAGGGACTAAGACAATTGAAATATTGACATAACAACTTCAAACAAATGACATGGAAATAACGTGGATCAAAAGGACACTATAAACAAGGCACAAATCAAACAACACGTGCTAGGTCTAGGCAAGGGGTTTTTAGATCAAATATGAAACCAACCCAAATAACACAATCCAAACACCAAAGGCAAACAACCTAAGCCCAAATTAGATGAGGCTTCGGTCTAAACCTAATTAGTTTAGCATTTATATTTGAAAGGTTAAGATTCAAATTTAATGTAAAAAATAATTGAATGTTCTTAGGAAAAAGGCTAGATCAAAATGGGTAGCATAATTTCACATTTGAAATAAGAGATGTATAATAAAGGTTTAAAACTTGGTTTCAAAAGTTTAAAGAGATGGGAAAAAATTTAGTAAAATAATGTTGTGATTTTAAAAATATAACATGGAAAAATATTTTGGACTAGAATATCCAAAGGAAAAGTTTAAAATGAAACAAGTAGCACAACAATGACTTATGTAAACAAGAGACACATAAATGGATTTTGAACAAACTTCCAAGGAACAACATATGCCACAAATAGAAAAAGTAACACCTCTTAGGACAAAGGGATGTATAAGACAACACAAACATGTTTTCACTTGTTTTGATGTGTTATTGACCAAAAAAACTATGTTTGACTCAAAATAATGCAAGTAAAAAAGAAAACACTCAAAAACACCTAAGTGTATTGTCTTAATCCTAAGAATTGACAAGGTGGCTTCGTACTATCAAATTATATCTATATAATCCTTATTGAGAGGAAATAATTAGTAATCTAAAAATTTAAATACACATGAAAACTAGGGTTTTTAGACCCCCTATTATCTAAAGAATTCACATGAAAACATGGAACTTTAGGTTACTCAACTTACATTGACAATATATCTATAACAAGTGGGGTTGTCTAAAAAACATCAAGTTTTGTACATTCTAAATGGTCCCATATGTGTGGTTAACACTAGGGAAAAACACATCATTTGGATATGAATTAAATATCTTCTTGAGAAAATTTCTTATCCTTTTCACAACCACTACATCCATCAATTACTTAGTGTAGTGTGATCTTCAAGTTAAAACTATGTTCTAAGACAATCTCTTACTAAAGGATCTTGTTTAACCACTCAAGCAAGCATCACAATAAATTAACCTCAATATATATGCCTATACCATGGAGTGGGGTTGAAATTATGCTAAGAGATGAATTCATAAGTCAATGCTTCCCTAGATAACTCATGGGGTGGATATGAACTCCTGCCTATAAGTCAAGATGAAAGAAATAAAAAAAAATGTAAGACTTTAGGGTTATTTTAAGGATCACACAAATAACTCAAATTTGGGGGTGCCTTATAGAATTTACTTCCATATTTTGGATAAAGTGACAAAATAAACAAGTGAATTTTTTTTTTATCACCCAAGTTACCTAAAGGGGATGGGGGAGAGAATACACACTACACTTGGTTTGTAAAACAAACACACAACACCAATAAATAAACAAAAGCTCTTATGATCACTTAACTAGAGTGTGAATTCTTTTTTTAGAGCACCAAGTTTAATATGATGTTAGTTTTATCCTCTTGGAATTTTTTAAGTTGTGAAATTTTAAAAATGAAAACAAATCAAGTATATGATTTTTTAAAATCAAATGTAAATGTGATTTGAATCAGAGTGTTAAAAACATCTTTCTTGGGTATTTAGGTCTTGAAAAACGTTTTAGGGGGTCCTTATGCTTAGAAGATAAAAATAAGTTAATAAATTACAATTTTAATTTATATCTCAAGTTTCATATGTTTTTCACATAGTAAAATATCATATATTTACATAGCAAAAATGTTGTTTTCTTGTAAAACCATAACTGGTTAATGTAAAATTGTAACTACATACAAATCAAACCATTAGTGCAAAACCATAAATATACAATGAAATAACATAAATTTTAAGACAATAATATAACTATAAACACATTACTGCAACTAAAAATTTAAAATCACAATTGGAAATGCAAAATTGTAATTAAAAATGCAAAATTGTAATTGAAGATGCAAAATCACAATTAAAAATACAAAACTACAATTGGAAATAAAATAATGCAACTAGGCATACAAAAACTATAATTGGAAATGTAAATCCACAACTAACATTTCAATAATGAAACTAGGAGTTTCAATAACTCAACTACATAAAGTAAAATTGTAACTTCCTATGTAACATATATAAGCTTCAACTTTTCACTTTTTTAGTTAGCAAGTTAAGATTTTGACATGAAAAATGTTAGAAAGAGGCTTAAAAATTCCATGAGAAGAAATTTATGGGGTTAAAGTCCCACTAGACATGCCATTTATATATCTAAGGAATTTGAAGAGGAAATAAACATGTAGATTAGTCTATTGTTAGTTCAAAATAAGAAAACATAAGAACAACAATACACTAAAACTAAACCCTCTTACCTTGTAATGTCCTCATTTTTAGAATGACTTACTCATAGAACCTTAGCTTGGGTTTTTTCCCACAAGACTAAGGGAAATAAAGAGAATGGAACTATGTGGGAGATATTAAAAGAGAATAAAGGTGAAAAGTACTTAAGCATTCTAATTTGTAGTTGAGTTATGCAAAAAGTGTTTTTTTATCTAATTTTCACTTAAGTTGTGACCTTTCGAGGGTCATGGGCACTTAAGTCCTAAAACTTATTTAATAAGGAATATTATAATATATATTTTTATTAAAATAAAATAAGTAACTCTCCCTCTCTATTTTGGGTGCCACAATTGGAGGAAATATATAAAAGGAAAGGCAAAGCTCATTTTAAAAGGTTGTGTTGTTTTGATATTGAAATTATTATGTAAGTATGTTAAGCTTGAAAAAGTGACTTGAGGATGAAAACCTTTAAGTGCACCAAGGAGATTTGGGATGAAAACCTCCACTCTTCCACATAGGGCAACTCTATTCAAGGGCTCTAATAGCATTTCAATTTTGCATAGTTGTATGCAAGTAGTTCTACAAACATGTATTTAGACACCACCTTCATCAATGAATTACTAAAAAACCTTCATAGAGTAATATGTTCATGATTTTTAGGTCAAATAAGTGGGTGAACTTGTTTTAAAGAGTTTTGTTGATTTTGGAAGAATATCGGGCTGTATCTAGGGTTTTTGTAACATTGGAACTACTTTTGACAAACTTCCCATGGAGAGAAAATTTTGATTCAAATTTTGTTTGAAAGATACTATTTTTATCATCATTTTGAGATAACATTTTCATTCAAATTCCCAATATTCTAGAAGATATGTATTTTTGAATTTTTAGCTAATTGAGGTAAATAATAAATTATTGAGGGCTAAACTTAAAGAAATTAATGTAGAGAGTTATTTGTATAAGCTTTCTAAGTGGGGTAAATTATTTAGGGATCTTGGAGACCCCTTATAAAGTGTGAATGCAAGAGAAACCTTATTATAGGGTTTGGTATAATTTTGTTTTATTTATTATAACTAGGGAAATTTATGTTTGAGTAGTTTTGTAGGGGTTTGAGGTCCATTCAATGCCCTAAAAACATTCAAAAAATTATTAAAATATTTTTCAACTTGGGCAACACACTTGTGAATTTTTTTTGTGATGTTTAGTGCTTGAAAAATGTTGTTGTGCCTTCACATAAAAAAATAGACTATTGGTTGGGGTATTTTCAATCACATCACCAAATTATTTTGGTCCAAGAAAGGTACATTATTTTCCAAATATTTTATAGCTATTTGAGGAGTTATTTTGGAATGTTTTTCTACGATATTCTATAAATTTTCTATCTAGGGCTAACTAGTGTTTGGAGCATAAATTTTAGGTCTTAAGAAATTTAATTCAAGGGTTTTTTTGGTAAACCCCAATTAGGCCTAATTATACCATTTGGGGACATTACATGCCTAAACACTAAGGGGGAACATAACATAATAAGCAAAAGTACAAAAAAGTGATGAAAACAATGCTAATTCTTACCTCCCTTGTCACACATGGTGCTTACTTGTTGTTATAATAATGATCATTCTTGGATTATGATGATTGTAGTCTCTTATCAATGCTCATCCATAGAGTTATCATCTCTTCAATGTCACTTGTTGCTTGGTGTTGAAGTTTGGCATAATTTTGGGATAATAACATTACTCTTAAAGACTTCAAAAAGGTATTCTTATAGAATAACCTTACACACAAAAGTTTATAGATCAATGGTGGGGGTGCTTGTATTTATATCTTAGAGAAATAACTCTAACCATGGGTAGATTAGGTTAAATTATAACTTGGGTTGAGTCAAAACCAACCTTGGTTATGTCAATCTAACTCTAGGAGGGTTAAAGGAACTCATGAAATGTTGACACCTCTATTTCAGGTATTTGTGAGGCATGACAACTCAATTTATATATTTGGGAAATATGAGTCATATTTTTTTAATGTTTATGAGAGAAAAAATTATTTTATTCACTCATTTGACTCTTTGACTTCATTTTTGGCACACATTCCTTTTTAGTAAATTAAATTCACTAATTTGATATGGATTTTGTGTTTAGGCAAATTAATTAGGACTTGCAATATAATTAGTCTTGCTGAGTGATTTTTAGCTTTTAACAATTAATTTGAATGTCATGAATTAATATATTAACATGTTAAAAGTGCAAAATTATCAGGTCATAATTTGACTAGGGTTAGGACCGAACTAGGTTAGTGATGTATATGGGGTAATACATCATTTACGCTAGCCTCATCATGTTTTTAGAAAATTAATCCCTTACATGAATGAATTTGGGAAATTTAGGGGATTTCTAGGCTTATAATATGTCATATTCTAAAAATTGATCAAAATGTTGACTTAAGCATTAAAGTGGGCAATTTTAGGTGTCCAAAGTTTTTCCTTATTTAAGAAGGTGTTTCTAGGCATAGGCACAAGAAAGTTGGCCAATTTGGGTTAGTGGGCACATGGTGTAGATCTTCCCTAAGGAAACTTATGTCAATAGGCATTGCCTACATAGACAATACTCTGAAGAGGGCCTCAGACCTATGTATTTCTCATATAATTTTTGGTTTGTGTGTGCATAAGGATGTAATATGTGATAAGTAAGTATGTATAGTGACCTAACTTATAACTTGGTGAATATGAATCATGGGCTAATCCTTCAATACTTTATACTTGTAGATAGATTTTTACTATGAATAATATGTAAATAAGAATGATAAAGGTATTTATTCTCACTTGAATGCTTGAATAATAGTTATTTTATATCTATTTATGTGAGAGGTATGAATTTTAAAGGCGAGGAATAAGTGAGGGTTGATCTTGTATATATACTAATCCATTTTGAAAATATCTTTCACTAAAGTACTTAGGCAATCATAAGGATACATTACATTTATAAATTAGATGACTTTTTGACACTAGACACTTAGTTGGAAAAGGGACACCTGCATTGATATGGAATCTAGATGGGATGTAAGTGTATAGGAAGTCATAAAATAGGTACATGTCCAAAATTGGTAGAGAAGGATAATGATCAGCTTTAGAGATTTTTACATAATATAAAAGGCCTAGTCATTAGAATAACATATGGTCAAACTAAAAGATAATTAATTTGACACAAATATATAGTGAATAAAAGCCTTTTCATAACATGAATGTCTAAAAGATAAATCATAAAACCATGTTATGTATTTACCAAGTGTAAAATACTGAGGTACTATATAATTCAAATTTATTGTCTACATTTTCCTCCTTTCCCTCCCCCCTTTAATATAGTAATTAAATTGACATTTTAAATGAAAATAGATGCATAATTAGGTGTGTATAACACACTTTGACTTTGTATGAACCTAACTTGAGTGATTTTCTTATGACTTCATTACAACCCAAAAAATATTATAGTATATAATCAATGTGTGAAATATGAAATTGAGATAATTCAAATTACTTGAAATTAGAAAGATAAAGTTTAGGATTATACTTGTGTGTCAATGAAACCATCTTTCCTTTTGGTAATTTGATTTGATAGGATGTCTCATTATGAATCCTTGGAGCTGAGATTAGGAAAACAATTAAAATATTGAGTGTGTGTGTGTGTGTGTGTGTGTGTGTGTGTGTGTGTGTGTGTGTGTGTGTGTGTGTGTGTGTGTGTGTGTGTGTGTGTTATAGGATAACATGCCCTCAAACTTGGTGAAAAAGGTGAGTTTCCATATGACCATTGAGCTTATCTCAATCATGCAACCCAATCATACTTACAACCTAGGAAGTATGAGTGATCTAATCAAATCACACTATATATATGGTGAGGGTAGATGATTTAATCACTCCATCCTATAATTTATTGAAGTTAGATGACTTAATCAATTATAACTTATATACTTGGTAATATCAAGTGATTGAATTACCTCAACCTTCCAAAATGTGAACCAACTATTACAATAGATTGATTTAATAACAGTCCATAAAGTCCATCTGTGTATGATAATAGTCCATAGTAGTATTTAAAATTGAGAAACTAATTTTATTATGCATAGTAGTATTAATACATATATTTATCATTGTAATCTATATGATGATTTATTAATGTATCATAGGACTTGTGGTATTGAAGAGGTAATATAAGGAGTAGGGGTTCATGTATCCCATCATTTTGTGCTTTGTATTTCATAGGAAGTACTAATAATAGGGACATTGTTAGTTGATCTAAAGTATTTGAATATGGAGAATATATCCAATGATCTCAAGATGAGGATGATAATCTACAAGAAGTGGAAGATGTATAACCTTTCTTGAATGTTATGTGTCATATACATGCATAGAAAAATTAGAAAGCACATCATGTTATTTTGTCAAGTTTGTACTTGGTATATCTGGTTTGCATTTATATGTATTTGATTTATAATTTTTTGGTGATGGATTCAATTGATAGGTATGAGGTATTATAGATATTAATATGTTATGTGGTAAGTTAGTGACTAGATTATAAAATTGTTTTCCATATATATGAGAAATGAATTTGTTTGATTTGCATAAAGGATTATAGTTTTCTATTTTATATCCATATTTGGAATAGTAAATTCATCAAGTGTCTCTTTATTTTTGACCTCTTTGTTATAATTCATGTTTTAAATATTTAATGTGCCCACCACTCTTTTTGTAACATTACCTTTTCTATTTCTGCTTTATTACTTGACTTGTTCTCATTTGTAGGTTATTTTTCCTGTACATTGAAAAAATGTATCTTTGATTGATTTGCATCAATATTGACACTATATCCTAAGCCTTGTTGATGATTATGATAAATTATAGAGATAGGACAAGTGATTACTTGTGCATGTTTTCCCAATCCTTGACCTTGATAACCAAAGTGTTGTATCTATTATTACCCAAAAAAATATTATTTTTAAAGTTGAGTATCATTTTAGAGGGGTAGATTTGTATTATTTCTTGGTCTAACTATTTCATTTTCAATTTTCCTACTATGAATTATCTTTTGGTACCGATACTTGTTAAATTTGTACACATGCTTTTAGAGAGGTGCTCATAATCTGAGTGGGTTTCTTGATTAATATATCAATTATATGATCACCACTATCTTTTTTATTTTTTATTTTATTCTTCAAAACTAAACAACAATATGTATGGCATCCATATATTGTATGATATGCATAATAATATTTGGATTTCCTTATAGGATGTGGTGGTGCTAGTTTGATTTGTTTGTTTCAAAACATTTCTTAGAGAAATTCACTTGGACTCTTAGTAGCCTTTGGTATAATATCTACATCACTTATTCTAGATGTATTCTTTTGTAGCATTGCATTTAGATATAAAACCTTGTTTGATATAACATTGCTAAAGGTAGATGCAAACACATGGTTAACACTAACATATGTTGAATTCTTTAGATATGCAATTTAATTTTATAAAGATGTGATCTTAAAACTGAAAATATTTTGAATGTTTTCTATTAACTTACTCATAAGGATGACTTTATCTTTTAGAGATTCACAAGTATGAAACCTAGGTACCTTTGATTGGATAAGTGTACATATACCATCTAGGGATTCAAGAAGGATTTTTTTGCTACCCTCTTTTGGAGTTATAAGATGGTCCACCTTATCCCTTGCAATAGTGATAACATGGACCTAGTTAGAGGGATGGTAGTTATCACCTTCCATAGGGTTAAGAGGAGTAAATGGTTATTTTTTATCCATTTGAAATTTTATAAAAGCACCTAAAATAAAAATTATAAAGGCTAAGGCGACAAGGATAAAAAAACATCACCTATACTATGCTCACATAAAAATAATATCTGGAAAAAAATTCAACAATCTAAAACACTAGAAAGTTGAAACCCAAAAGGAAAACTTAGTAAACTTTTTGGATAATAATAATGCAAGAATTTCACATTAGGTACACCAAATGTTTAACCTTAAATTGAATTGTATAAGTGTAAATAGGGTTAATAACATAGAAATGATTAATTATAATTGTGATAAATAGACCTATAGTATGCCAATTTATTTGTAAACTCAGATAAATGATATTATAAATTTAAATAGAAAGATATGCCAAAAATAGAAAGCATATCTATTTATTAATATTACAATAAATTAGAAATAAGATTACTTAGTTGGTTTACTATGCACATACAGATCTAGGCTGAAACAAACTAGAGATGGATTGGATCAGAATCTTAGATCACTTGTCAAATTATAGAATTATACATTCTATGGCCTTAGATGCTTGCATCAGATTTAGATAGTTGTATCAATGCAGACATTTGATTTGGACATAGGTTTCCTATATGAAATACTGGATAGATTTGGATGTGACCAATTGGATCCTTTTGGGTTTTTTGTTGCCTTTCTTCTAATGTATACAAATCATGCACATAGGTTATTATTCTTCATCAAATTATAAAAACCTAGCTTCTTCACAATGTAGAGATCCCACAAGGATGCCTATGTCAATAGGTGTTGCCTATATAACCAATACCCTGAAGAGGGTATCATAACTATGTAGTTCTTCCATACATATTGATTTTTGTGTGCACAAGGATGTAATATGTGATAATCAAGTACATATAATGACCTACCTTGTAACTTGAAAAATATATCACATGGGTTGTTCCTTTAGTACTTCAAACCTATAAATAGACTATACCTATGATTGATATGGAAATATGAATAAATAAGGTAGATTCACTCACTTGAATGCTCAATTTATGGTTATGTTATTGCTCTATATGTGAGAGGCATGAATTTTCTAGGTGATGAATAAATGAATATTGATCTTGTATATATACCAATCTCCTTATAAAAATATATCATACTAAATCACTCAGGTCAACCATAAAGATATGTTACATTTTCAAATTAGATGAATTTTGGGTAATAGACACTTAGTTTCTAGAGGGACACTTGTATTGACATAGGCATTCGACTAGGATACAAATTTTTGGGAAGATAGAAAAAAGGTATAGGTATAAAACTGATAGAGAAGGATAATTAGTAGGTTTAGAGAATTTTTATAGAATAGAAAGCCTGGTCATCAAAATAACATATGATCAGACTAAGAGATAAAAAATTTCTCATAAAGAGATGGTGATGGGAACCTTTTGATAATAAGAAGGTTTAAAATATGAAGGGTATAGCCATGATATTTATTTTCCAAGTGTACACGATTTAGGAGCTATATAATTTAAATTTAGTGTCTACAATGGGGTAATTTCATAACTTTCACCTTATAAATAGGAGTGGTTCCACCCTATGGATAAAATCATGAAGTTTTATAACCAATAAATCCCTCCCTGATAAATTTGAAGGTGTTATAATCATCTCCACATTATTTTATATAATTGAACTAAAATATTATACATGAAGTGTCTTACATAAGTGCTTACAACTATGTTAACATATAATTTGGCTTAATGGGATTAGTTTGCATAAAGGACTAGGTACAAACAAGATACATTTTTAGATCATACCTCCCCATTTGAGGATTTTAAGTCCCTAAAAGCTTTAATACTTTTGTAAGTGAGGAAATTTATTCCTCATATCTTCTCTAGATTACCATTTGGCCTCTTTAGGTAGCTACCATTTTAACCTAACTAACCAAGATTTTTACACTCCTCTTCATGTTTCCCTTTACTTCTATTGGAAAAAACATCTTTCTATAGTTATAATTTACTAACATGGGCAAAGTCTTCAGTGAAAGGTAATAATAACACTTCATATTCATTGTCTAGCATAAAAGGCTAAAAAATATGTAAGTTCTCAACATTGACAACTAAATATATCTTCATATAAGGAGATAAATCAAGTATAAAATAATTCTTGACCACTTTTCCCATAATATCAAATGGACCATACTTTAGTTGCTTAATTTTATTAGACATACCTTAATATCTTTCTTTACTTACGTAAAACCATACCTAGTCACTAATAAGGAAACCATGCTCAGTCCTATGTTGATCATGTCTCACTTTGTATTTAACTTGAGCCTCCTTCAACCTCTCTTGAAATTGAAGGTGAATAAGCTAAATTTTATTAATGAATTTCTTATCCTTGTGGAACTATTGATCCAATATCCTATTTAATTTATAAAACTATCTCAAAACAACATCAAATGCACATGGAGGTAAGTAGCTAAAAAAAGTATTAAAAGGAGATTTAATAGTAGATGAATGTAAAACCATATTATAATAATGTTAGATATAAACCAAATTTTCATCTTATATAATAAGATGCTTCCTATTGTACCCTCTCAACATATGCACCAATGTTATATTCTTAACCCTAGTCCACCCAATGGTTTATGGATGAAAAGTAGTAGACTGTTTCAACTTAGTATACATCTTATCCCACAATGTGGATTGATACTTATTAAGAAACCTTGAGTCCCAATATAGAATAATAGATTTATAAAAACAAAATTGAACCCATAGAATAACAAAAACTGACTTAACTGCATCACTTCCTTTAAAGGTCTTCTTACAGGGAACAACACTACACATCTTACTAAACTAGTCCATAACCACAAAGAGACATTCATGCCCCATTTTTGACATAAGAAAACTCCCTATAAAATACATGGAAATTATTTATCATGGCCTAGAAGGAACCAATAATGGTATATATAAACCCAAATGACTTACTTGACCTACATAAAACAAACTTATTATAAACTTGCTAATATCAAATTGCATATTAGGCTAATAAACATACCACTGTAAATGAGAAATAATCTTTATAACACCAAAATGACTTGTAAATTTTCAAGTATTTGCCTCTTTCAATATATAAACTCTTTCCTTATTGGGCACACAAATCTTATCCAACTTGTATAACAATCTATCTTAAAGACAATAATCCTCTTTGGGTTCAAACCTTACACCTTGTAACTTCTTTTCTCAAAGAAATAAGACCCCAAAATCTATATCATGCTCATATCCTTGTACATTAGACCCAGCCATAAAAATCTCAAGAAGATTTATGGTGCTCATGGATGTAAGTAAAGGAGGTTTTGAAAACATGTCAACTATTTTGGTAATCACATCTTTCTTATATTTGATAACCAGATGAAATTATTGTAAGAAACCCATCCATTTATTGTGACTAGTTTGTTGAAGTTTAGTTTGAGCTTGAAAATATTTAAGAGGTTGGTGATCCATATGGATAATAATCTCCTTAACCATTAGATATTGCTTCCATTTTTTAACCACTTAAACAAGAACATATAATTCTTTGTCATATGTAAAATAATATAAGATTGAACCATGGAATAAATTAAAATGGTAGCATATCAACTTACCTCCTTAAAGCAAAATAACTCCCATAACATTGTGGTTATTTATCTTTTATAGGATTATGGAATGTAAACCTAAAGTTGATAAGGAAATTAGTAATAAATTAGGGAATAAAATATTACTATATCAACAACCACTGATTTACACAATAATTAATTAATTTGAATATTCTATAAATAGTAATGAATTATAAAAGGTGTACTTAGTTATAAAATATGACTGAAATAGATAAGTGGTATGTAGGGAAGTGATGAAAGAGTAGGGTAATGTGTCATAAATAGAAATAAAGTTCTCAAACCCTCTTTAGATAGTAGTATGACCCTCTTTCCTAATAACATACTATGTTATTGACCTTTTATGCTATGCTAATGGCCCTGTGTAGGTGAAGTAGTGAAATTTTGTGTAGACCTTCACTCTATTGTCGGAAGCTTGTGCCTTATATGATCAAGACTTGGATCATTATTTGTTTTATTCTTTGACTAATTTCATTATGAAACCCTAAGCCTCCATGCTTTCTATGGTTTTAAAGAAACCAAGTGGAAAAAGAGTGGAAATAGTAGGGTAGGCTGGGTGAGACCTCAACACCACATGTGATGAACACTACCTATATAATAATACCTTAAAATGGGATCGATCTTGATGTATTTCTCCCTATCTAAGTGTTGGTGCAAGTGAGAGTGATGATGGTGAAATTGAAAATGATGCTGGTATGCCTAAGTATGAATGTCATATTAAATGCTTTTGAGTGTGAATTTAGACTAAAAACTTGAGTAAAACTAATCTTTAGGTTGTTTTAGATGGATGTATGTAGAAATAATGGTAAATGGGGATCAATAACCTTAATTTATACAACTATTTTTGATCTTGTTGATGATAATTTTCATCTAAGAGATAAATGAATGAGAGTGGTTTTTATATATCATTATGATTCTTATTGAGACATGAAATGAGTCTAGGTCAACCCTAAGATTCTTTAGGGAGTGAAGAAATATTTTTTTGGCATAAGGGAAGCTAAGGGTAAATAACACTACCCACTTTGCCAATAAAACAATATGTTATAGAATAATGGGTTTGTACTATTGTCTAAGTGGTTAAAGTATCAAAAAGATTAGGGGTGCCTAGGTGATGGCTCATTTTTGATTTTGGTATATTTGGGCAAGGGCTAGATGTACATAAAATTTTGAAAAGGATCAAAAGAGGCACTAAGATAGGTCTAGGGATAAACTAAGGATAAGGTGGTCTCAAGTGACATTAATTGCATCAAATGACATTTTAGATGACTACATTTGACCCTCCTTTATTTTATAAATACAACAAATAGAAATGAATAAGATAAAGGATAAATAAATGTACCTAAATTTACCTATGTGGTGAATCCCATGAATGTGGGTCTGAGTCTATGAATCATGTTCTATTTTGTATCCTAAAAATGAAACATATATGACTAAGTCTTTACTTAAGAAATATCAAAGGTAAAGAAAAAAGTGAGTAAAGAGATCTAAGAGAGAGGAAAGGAATGAATACACCTCAGTAGGTATGATAACAAATGCAAAAACTAGGTGACATCTTATGTATGTATATGGTGATCAAATAGTGAGTAGCTCAGACTGGGTTGATGGCTTTCCCAATCCCCATATGTGCGTAAATTAAGAACTCAAACTAGCCTTGACTTCGTCATTGCTCACACCTATTCAATGGATCATAATCTATGAATAAATTGGATTGGATTGATGACTTTCCAACCCTTTTATGTAGTTGGCTCAAGAACTCAAGCAGGCTATGAATCCAACATTACCTACCCATATGTAGTAGATGAATTTGAAACTGAATTTGTGTGATGTCACAAAACTATATAAGATGGCTCTAGGCCAATCAAAAACTCAAAAATTTAAAATGGATCAAGAGCCACTAAATAATGAAAAATATAACTAGACCACTTGAAAAATTAAAATGGATCTATGACACTTGAGAATGTAAAATGAATATGGGCCACTCGAGAATGCCTACCACTATAGACAAAATAAGGCATTAATATAGTGTAATCCTAGTGAAAAATTGGTGAATATGATGTATAGAGTATACAACATGGTGAATTATATGGGGTTATCATTCCATTTGAAGGATAATTGGTTAAAAAATAAGCATATGGAAACAATGTTCCACACACATGCCTTTAATTCTGATATCTATGCATATAGATTATGGATTGTGTAAACACTTGAAAACTACAAAATGATAGTTTTTGATGTCATCTTAACCTATGGACCCCACCTTACCTACTATCACCTATTTATTAATTCATTATGTTAAAACACTCTCTAAACATATCACTTAAGTTAGGCCCTTTACACCCATTTTCTCATGGCCCCTCAACCATCACTGGTTAGGGTGACCATCGATGGTTGACCCTAACCATTGATGGTTGTAGTCATAAACCTTACCTTAATCTTTAAAATTATTTCCATCTTTATTTGAGAATAACACACTCCAAAATGGAAACTTGATTTAAAACTAGATTTTAAAAATGAATGAAAATAGGCATTTTTATCCTCCCAACTTAGCAACTTTCCCTCAAAGCTTCCCTCCTCAATAAGTTTTTGTTATAAATGCAGGGCCCTTAGAGGGGTTTGGGGATCCAAACATTCACATCAAAATTCTCTTGTTCTCTTTTTGTAGGCATCCAATACTATGAAGTTATGTCCACATGAATTTTGAAGGTAGGAGTACTATTATTCTATTCAATTTTTTTCAACTTTCAACTATCATTCACCTAACATCATACATGTATCTTTCCTTTGTTTTTGGTATTTTCACCCTATATCACAATTTTCTATTTTGATCTATTCACTTGCACACCCACACATACCCTCAAAACCACTATTTCACCCTTTTCTAATCAGCCACATCCCCTTACTTTTATTTTAACCTTTTACCTATTCTCTCACATGTAACCATAGACAGTTACTATAACCATCTTCAAGTATAGTGACTATCACCAATCACATAATTTTCAACGGTCAGGACAACCATCATCAATCACCTTGACCATCATTGATCACTATAAAAAAATATAGTTTGTTAATTTATCCTTCCCAACACCCTACAAGACCATATTTTGTATTCTAGCCTATCTACAAACCCTACCTAGACCCTCTAGACCTAACCTTTGTACATTTGTACATCGTGCCATATCTTCTATCAAACATGTACATTATTTATTTTCTTGTATATTTAATTTCTTATCATTTAAATTTAAGTATATTTATCATATAATTTTTGACTTAATTGTATTATAAGTGGATTGATAGCCTCTTATAAATCCTCATGCTTATTAGATCTAACATACACTGGGCAATCCACTCAACCTACCATCTAACAAATTTTATTTTAGTCTTCTTATGATATGGAGGTTATCCTCCCTAGCCAAAGAGGAGTTCTCACATTAATCTAGATCAATGTGCACATTATACTAAGTATTCATCCACACACCCTAATACTCATTTTCTTTTATCTACTTTTAAAACTAAGAAATGAAGGAAATAAATTGAAACATTTTAGCATGCCAAGTGGGACACTAGATCACTTTCTTCCTTATTTATTTGTTCATTGAATGAAATCATTTATTTTTGGGCTTAAAAATCAACCATTTTCAATCATTGATTTCTTGATAATTTTAGTTCACCTAGTAACTTAGGAGGAAAATTAATATTATCATAGCATTCACACTTGTTATCACACACAAGACTGAACCATAAAAATAATTTACACATCAAAACAATACTTGAAATAAGAACTGATCAGGACATCATCACCTAGCCATAACCTTACCCCCTCTCGGCTATCCAACTTAGATTTCACCATCAAAGGGAGAACCAAATCATCTCTCTGGTTGATTATAAACTTTGGACTTAGTATATCTTGGCTAATCATCGAACACCCTTATCGTTATCATATTTTGAAGTGAGGGGTTAGGCCCCAACACCAAGCCACATACTAAAGTTCAATATGAATCTTCCTTTTGAGTTCATAAACAATATGAAACCATCCATATAATTCCTCTTTGGTACCCATTTTTCAATCCAACTTCCCTTATCACACTCTTTAAGGCATAATCCAAAAGTGATTTAAAAGTAGTCCTAAGGTTAAAAGGCACTTCTTAGTGTATGTATTGATTACTTTGAAATTATTTTATGTTTTTTCTTTATTTGAGGTGCGAGTATCATAATAACATTCACTATTTTATCATATATGGTTTTAACTGGACAATAAGTGAGAAATCAAGATAACCAACCACCACTTTATTCTTCATCCATGGATTATACTTTGGATGTTGATAAATCTCCTCATGATTCACCTCACCATTATCATCCACCACCTTCTCCTTCTAGAATCCCAACCATATCTAAATGAGATATAGACTTTACTACCTTTCTTGACAATAATCTAGTTCATTTACAATATTATCTCAATACCTTACCTCACATTACCCCCTTCCTTCAACTCTTTCTTCCAATCATTCTCTTAGCATGCCATCCCACATCATGGTAGGTACCACTTCAACCCATCCACCCAAACTCAAAAAAACCTTCCCCTTCCTAACCAAACATCCTATCATACCCCATGTGGGTTAAACCTTACCATTAGTCACGTACGCCTAATCTACTATGGCATTATCTCCCACTTTGTATTTTATCTTCCCTTTGATTACAACCAATCACTTGACCATGGTCCCACTTCAAAACCTAGTGCTCTCCATACCTCAAAACCTTCCCACAATTAGTGTTATGGTAACTACCCAACCTTAACCTTCCCAAATTCCTCCTACCTCAACCATACCAACCATGTCCTTTCCTCAACAAGTGCCTATGACAACTTACTAGTATGTTCCTAACCCACAAGGGTGCATACCACCCTCCACCCAACCTTTTATACCAAGTGTTTCTTATATACCACCATCTATACCACTTATCACCACTTATCAATGTGTCTTCTTTGGTACCATCTGCTACATATTCATACATTGTCATAATCTAACCTAAACAAAATGTACTTCCTAATTTTGTAGCTTCTCAAACCAGCTTGATCTATTCAAAATAGGCATGGATAAAATGACTAGTTTGGAGTCATCCATATTTTTCTAAACCAATATTTTGTCTTACAAACAAATTTTTAACAAGCTTATCCACCCCTCTGTTACCATCCATGTTTATCCTTCTTAATGAGAATTACCCAAATTTTATAAATTCTAAGGTAAAGAGGATCCTTAGTAGGACTTAAGACCTTTTTGTCATGCTTGATACTTAATCACTTATGATGATACTATACTCCTCCAAACCTTTCCCATGTCATTATCTAGGGCTTCCCTTGATTGGTATAGTGCCCTTCCCACTCACTCTATCTTTTATTTCTATCAATTGGCACAAACCTTTTTAAAACACTTTTTAGTAAGCATATCTAAAAATGTTTCCATTATCGACCTATATTCCATAAAATAGTTTGAAGATGAATCCACTATTGATTTTGTTTCCAAATAGAGGGGATTCATTAATAAACTCACATTCCCATTACCCTAACCTGAATTAATTGAATTATTCTCTCAAGGGTGTGATAAGCACATTGCTCCAACTCTCCAAGTCCAAACCTTTAGGACCTTTGACAAAGAATTCAATATGGCCCACAAATTGGAAAACCATGATATAGATGAAGGGAAATTGAAGCTTCAAAATAAAAATTCTAGTTTCAAATCGACTCAGTCATCCTCCAAAAAAACCACAAACCCAACTAGTTCTAAAGCAAAATCATTGGCACACTCATATTTTATCAAAACCACACTTCCTCTAACCATCAACCAAACACCTTGAACCAATAATCCTTCCAATCACTAAAATTATACCAAAAATTAGGCTCCTTCAAAACCATTTACCCTAATTTGGGAATCATATGCATTGATGTTGGAAAAATTACTTAAATCCAATCTAATCTTACTTCCACCCATCAAGCCCCCTTAACAATTTGATACTTCTTTCCCCCTTCCTAGGTGGTATAATGAGAATGATCATTATGATTATCATTAGGTTGTTGGAAATGATACCGATAGATGTAATACCTTTAAAATCAATTTCCAAGACCTAATTGATAAAGGGGATCCTATGTTTGATAACCCAAATACTCTTTCCAACTAATCTCTTGATATTTTTTGAAAACCATTCCAAAATCATCCACCTCTAACTCAACACCATGAAGTCCAACTTGAATCCTCCAACTCACATGAGTTATATGTAATTAATGTCATCATTAATGTGCCCACTACTAAGTAAGTCATCACCTATATCACCCAAATAGAGGAAAACAACCCACCACCACCTTTTTCCCTAGATGCCCGAATGGAAGAAGTAGCTATCAATTCTACTTCCTTGGATGAAACAATTATTCCATATACCCCTCCTATGATGGAAATATCCATGAAGATAACCATTACATCAATTATTCTATCCACTCATCCAAACCAAATAAAAGAACCACATACTTCTTTAGACAACAAAACCAAGGATGAAGTTATACCAACCATTCTTCTTGAAACCATTACCCTTACCGAACTAATTATAGAATTATTCATGCCTCCCTTGGGAATAATTTCCCACAATACTATACCCCTACCTTCCACCAAATATAACAACACTAAAACCACTCCTTCTTCCCCAAAGAACTTGAGCTTTAAAAGTAATGATCAAGGAACAAAACCTATTTATAAACCTTTTTATTGACTAGTTCAAAGCTTGGAATTTACCTCCCAACCTAACTTTGATAGAGCAACCTTTTGGCATTAGCTTGGATTATTGTATATTAATAAAACCAAAACTTCTACTTCAATGGAGTCTACTCTCAAGCTTGTTTATATAACTCTACCAAATATCCCTCCTAAATCCACTACAAATCAATATCAATTACCCCCACCTAAAATTGTCAAATCACCTAATGCTTATTTTATCAAGCCAATAAAAAACTTGGGGATATTTCTCACACCAAATCTTATTCACCCTCTTTTGAGATTGGATTTAACCACATCAACCCAACCAAGACCTAATCTAATTAAGCCCATTAAGAAGGAAGGATTACCAAGACAATGAAATTGAAGAAGGACCATACCCATTCCTTCACATTTACCTTCTCTTTTAGGACCACATTCTTCCACCATTTCCATTACTTACTCTTCCTTTAAAAAACCATCTCCCATTTCTCCATCAATAAAAATTCTACCTCCTAGTTCATAATCATTCCTTACCAACCTTTGTCCATTCATTTTACCATATATTAAACCCTCATCATCTAGACCCACAATTCTTAAACTAATTATAAATAAGCCAATTCTTTCTAAACTACTATACAAACTCAATCCACCAACCATACCTCTTATTAAGAAATCTTTGCCCAATAAGGTTCCTACACCAAAAATCCAAACTCTACCACCTCTAAAATCTTTACCAATATCTTATACAAATATTTTACAAAGGCTCCTATAAGATTTTTCCCTTAGCCTACCACCAATCAAGCCTTTTGACCCCACTCACAAAAATCCAACTTGGTTCAATGAAAATTTGATTTATCTTTACCATAGGACTCTTGGGCATGATACAGAGAATTGTAAATCTCTGCAAACTATCATTCATGGCCTTTTGGAGGAGTATGATCTATTGGATGAACCTTCTTCAATCACCTTGACTCTTTTACCACCTATCCAATCAATCTACCAAGCATCTTATTTTATATTATTGCCAAGGAGTGAAATAGAGGAACTAAAGCAAAAAAATGGTCCCCTTATCCATACTATTCATATGGTGACTCAATCTCAAGTCCAACAAAAAGATAAGGGTAAATCCATCCAAAAAAATTAAAAAGGTAAATCCAAGGCCACCATTCCATGGTCTTACTCTTCAACTCCCCATCCAACTTATCAAACTCAAACAAATACACCCTCCCCTTCACCCTCAAAACCACCTAAGACCAAAGTCTATATTTTGGAATCCCATTTTTCTTCCAATTCATCTCCATTCATCTAGCACTTGGTTTTAAAACAACTTCACCAAATGCCAGTCAAAATGAGTCTATATGACCTGGTTAGTACCTCACCTCAATATCATAAATCTTTAATTGAATCACTACATTCTATAGAGGTTCAACTAGATGATCCCCAACCTCTTTCACCTTTGATTAGAGCCATCCAACATGCTACCATGGTCACCTTTCAACAATCTAAAATTCTAACCTATCACAATGATGACCTTGATCTCCCTCTTTTTATCATAGCATCCATAAATCATACACATGTAAAAGAGTTATGATTTATGGGGGAATGAGTATCAATATCATCTCATTTTATGTTTATGATCAACTCCAACTACCTAAAAATGTCATGTTAAAAATCTTGACAGTTATTCAATCATTCAATGATACTTTGACCATCACCTAGGAATAGTTATTCTCCACATCCATTTGGGGCCTCAAACTATTACCAAACTATTTTATATTGTAGAGGGTGAATTTAAATATAATGTGCTACTCAATCACCCTTGGATTTGTGCCATGGGATGCATCCCTTCTACCCTTCACTGATGTGTCAAATTTGAACATGAAGGATAAGTATTACAATCAAAGCTAATCCAAGTCCCTTTGCTTCTTTTAAAATGACATATCAGCCCAATAATGTTCTTATTCCACCTTCATATTCTTCACAACCAACCTCTATCCAAACAACCACATCAAACCAACACACCAACACTTATATCTTCATCAATGATGAAGCATCCACTAGTTCAACTATTCCTCATCATAAATCCTAGCTAAACACCCCTTAAAATCAATGTTTCAATATCTTATGCTTGGTGAATATTGACTTTTAGCCTTAGACACTTTCCCTTCTCCATATGAATTTGGGAACCTTCAAAATGATCCACCCTATGATCCCAATATTAGCACCCTTGTCCCCTTTCACCTTCCTAATAATAGAACATATTTTGTCTATGGGGGACTTGATAAACCACTTATTCTTGCTACCACTATTCCTTGTATCTAGCCTTTCACCTCTAAATTTTATTATCTTAGAAACCTAACCTTTGCCCAAACATACCTTCATCAGTGTGCTTAGAAAGGGTTTGGTTTTGGACTCTTTGAAGAAGGACCCCATAAACTTCTCATTATCAAAACCTAAAAACTTCATGAGTTATTTAGCTTAGGATCTGTTCCCCTGGAAGAGCCCACATCACCAACATAAATACCAACTCTCCCATTTAGAGAACCTCCAACCTCACCAATCCCACCTCTCCTATTTGGAGAACATCTAACCTCACCTCTCTCATTTAAAGAACATCTACCCTTATCAACATCACTTTTCCAATCTGAATAACTTCTACCCTTACCAACTCCATTTGAATACATCAACATCATCCCACCTAAATTTTTTTTAGATAAAAATCATAAGTTTGGGACCCCCAAATTATCAATGGGAAGGTGAAAACAAAACCATTCCTCTTATCTACCCAAAAATGATTATACATGACTCATCCACCATCAACACTATCCAATGTCAAGATGACAATTATATTCTTACTTATCTAGGTGCTGGGGACTCTTCTCTTCAAAAATTCCTCCCTCTTGAAAACCAAAAAATGCTAAATGAATCAACCATATAAGTTAATTTGGGCACTTATGAGACGCCTCATATTGTCAAGATTAGCCAATCCTTAACCCTTGAGGAACAACAAGATTATCAATTTTTTTTCATGACCATAGCATAAAATTTGCTTGATCTTATTAGGATATGCCTAGCATCAACCCCTCCATCACTCTTCATAATATTTTAATCCATCTTTAATTTTAAGCTTGGTCAACAAAATATTCATTGTATCTCACTACTTAACATAGACCAACTTATCAATCTCATTGTTGGCCATAAAATGTTATCCACTATGGATGGATTTTTAGGATATAACCAAATCTTGATCAGCACTCAATATCAACATAAAACATCCTTTATCACCCCATGAGGAAATTTATATTATTGTGTCATGCCCTTTGGCTTGAAGAATGTGGGAGTCCCTATAAATAGGCCATTATTTACATTTTTCATGACCTCATCCATAAAACATTTGAGGATTATGTTGATGATTTTCTTGGTAAATATAAACACTATCAAGATCACCTTGTTGTTATCACTATCATATTTGAAAGTCTTATCCATTATCATGTTAGGCTTAACCTAAAGGAATGTATTTTTGGGGTCTTATTAGGAAAACCTTTTGGATTGATTGTTTCCCTTTATGGAATATAAATAGACCTCAAAAAATTTCAATCCATTATATAAATGCAACCCCTTACTAACCTAAAATAACTTTGTAGCCTTTAATTCAAACTTCAGTCAATCCACCACTTTATCTCCTAGCCATCCAACCATTGTCAACCTTTTCACCATCTCCTTAAAAAAGACACCTCCTTTAATTGGACCAAAGAATGTTATCATGCCTTTAATGCATTCAAGGAACATCTTCTTCTCCACCAATCCTTATTCCTCCAAAAGAGGATAAGCCATTTTATCTACACATATCTACCACTTATAATTCCCTAGGGGCCATGCTCTCTCATCATAATGATCAAAATAAAGAGCAAGACATTGATTACATTAGTCATAATCTCATTGACTATAAAACCTGATATACCCATCTAAAAAAACATTGCCTTGACTTAGTTTTTATCACCTCTAAACTTCATCACTATCTTTTTAATGACAAAACTCATGTCATTACTAACATTGATCCCCTTAAGTATATGCACTCCAAGCCATATCACAACCAATGTATGGCCAAGTGATTCATGCTATTATCAGAGTTTTATCTTGAGTTTCTTCCAAAAAAATACATTAAGGGATAGGTGATTATGGACCAAATAGCTAAAGATTCACTCCTCGATAGTCAAACTCCCATTCCTACCTTTATAGATGAGTCTATATCTACCCGTTCTTCAGAACAACATAACTACCAAATGACTATGTATTTAGATGGATCTAAATGTCAAAATGGTGGGGGTGTAGGCATAATACTTATTCCTCTTAATAGAGAAGGTGAAACCAAAACCGTTCCTCTTATCTAACCAAAAATGATTATACATGACTCATCCACCATCAACACTATCCAATGTCAAGATGACAATTCTATTCTTACCTATATAGGTGCTGGGGACTCTTCTCTTTAAAAATTCCTCCCTCTTGAAAACCAAAAAATGCTAAATGAATCAACCATAGAAGTTAATTTGGGCACTTAGGAGAACCCTCATATTGTCAAGATTAGCCAATCCTTAACCCTTGAGGAACAACAAGACTATCAATTTCTTTTTCATGACCATAGCATAAAATTTGCTTAATCTTATCAGGATATGCCTATCATCAACCCCTCCATCACTCTTCATAATATTTTTATCCATCTTGAATTTTAAGCTTTGTCAACAAAATATTCATTGTATCTCACTACTTAACATAGACCAACTTGTCAATCTCACTGTTGGCCATAAAATGTTATCCACTATGGATGGATTTTTAGGATACAACCAAATCTTGATCAACACTCAATATCAACATAAAACATCCTTTATCACCCCATGAGGAAATTTATATTATTGTGTCATGCCCTTTGGCTTGAAGAATGTGGGAGTCCCTATAAATAGGCCATTATTTACATTTTTCATGACCTCATCCATAAAACATTTGAGGATTATGTTGATGATTTTCTTGGTAAATATAAACACTATCAAGATCACCTTGTTGTTATCACTATCATATTTGAAAGTCTTATCCATTATCATATTAGGCTTAACCTAAAGGAATGTATTTTTGGGGTCTTATTAGGAAAACTTTTTGGATTGATTGTTTCCCTTTATGGAATATAAATAGACCTCAAAAAATTTCAATCCATTATATAAATGCAACCCCTTACTAACCTAAAATAACTTTATCTCCTAGCCATCCAACCATTGTCAACCTTTTCACCATCTCCTTAAAAAAGACACCTCCTTTAAATGGACCAAAGAATGTTATCATGCCTTTAATGCATTCAAGGAACATCTTCTTCTCCACCAATCCTTATTCCTCCAAAAGAGGATAAGCCATTTTATCTACACATATCTACCACTTATAATTCCCTAGGGGCCATGCTCTCTCATCATAATGATCAAAATAAAGAGCAAGACATTTATTACATTAGTCATACTCTCATTGACTATAAAACCTGATATACCCATCTAAAAAAACATTGCCTTGACTTAGTTTTTGTCACCTCTAAACTTCATCACTATCTTTTTAATGAAAAAGCTCATGTCATTACTAACATTGATCCCCTTAAGTATATGCACTCCAAGCCATATCACAACCAATGTATGGCCAAGTGGTTCATGCTATTATCAGAGTTTTATCTTGAGTTTCTTCCAAAAAATTACATTAAGGGATAGGTGATTATGGACCAAATAGCTAAAGATTCACTCCTCGATAATCAAACTCCCATTCCTACCTTTCTAGATGAGTCTATATCTACCCGTTCTTCAGAACAACATAACTACCAAATGACTATGTATTTAGATGGCTCTAAATGTCAAAATGGTGGGGGTGTAGGCATAATACTTATTCCTCTTCATAGGTAACCTCTTCCCTTATCTTTAAAACTTGATTTTGAATGCACCAATAATATAGTTGAATATGAGGCCTTGGTCATAGGTCTCCAAACCACTCTAGATTTGAGAATAAAAACAATTAGAATCTTTGGAGAATCTCAAATTATTATCAACCAAGTCACATGAGCTTATTAATGCAAAAATGATGTTCTTATAAAATATAAACAACTTTTTGACAAACTATTAGCATCATTTAACCATTATTTCATCTAATCAGTCCCTCATTCTAACAACAAATTTATAAACACAATGGCTTCCATTATGTCCCAAATTCCATCTAAATCTACCAATTATAAACTATTTATCACCATCCACCATTTCATCACACCATCCTATCTTAGTCCTGATCTTCCTACCATTTACAAAATAGAAACATCATCTTTTGACACTTAGTATGTTCAAATCTTCAATTATCTTAACATCGGTATCCTCCCTTCAGATCTTTTTAGAAATGCTCATAGAGTTTTCATTTAAATCACCTACCATTAATTAATATTAAGGGTAATTTTTTATAAATGAAGCTTTGATTGTCTTCTCATTCATTTCCTTCATAGCAATGAGGCTTCACACACAATCATAGAAGCATATGATGACATATATGGGGGGAACTTCAATTGTCTAGTCATTGCTAAATGTATCCTTCACATAAGTTACTATTGGACCACACTCAATCAAGATTATTATAACTATGTCAAGAAATGCATCAAATGTCAACAACATTCTAACCTTCATCATGCACCCCCTTATGGTATTCAAGTATCAACTTATAATTGGCCTTTTTCATAATGGGGTCTTCATATTATCAAATAAATCAATCCAAATTCCTCACAATGACATCAATATATCATCACTGATATGGAATATATCACCAAATGGGTATAATCCATCCTACTAATCTCAATCAAAGCTAAAAAAATTGATTTTATCAACCACCACATCATTTTTTGCTTCAGTGTTCCTCACAAAATCATCACTGATAATGGTAAATCCTTTAAAAATAAAAAGGTATAAGAACTTTGTGACACTTTTGGTATCAACCTAAGCCTCTCCTCACCTTATCATACACAAGCTAATGGATAGGCTAAGGCTTCCAACAAAATCTCATCAAAATGCTCACTAAGGTAGTCAATGCTTTAGGAAAGGATTGACACCTCCATATCCCATTCACTTAATGGGCTTATCACACTAGTATCCAAACTATTATAGGTGCTACACCTTTTTCTCTTGTCTTTAGAGCCAAGGTGGTCTTACCTTTTGAAGTCCAAATTCCATCTCTCTACATATCCTTGCATGAGATTATTTCTAAAAGTGACTATCGTCAAGAATGTTTAGTATACTTAGAAATTATTGATGAACATCACCTTGATACCCTTAATCACCTTCACATTTATCAAGAGCATATTAAATGAACATACAAAAAACATCTAAAAACATGAGAATTCAACATCAAAGATCTCATCCTTAATGAAAACCAACATGTAACTAACATGGAAAATACCAAGAAAGGCAAGTTTGCTTTTAATTGGTTAGGACCCTACATTATAACCCATAAGTATGGAATGGGTGCTTATCACTTATCCTCTCTCAAGAATATGATAGAGCCTAAGCCCATCAATTCATCATATTAATAACCTTATTTTATTAACCTTATCATTAACCTTATTTTATATCTCTTTTGAGATCAATTGATTATATAGAACCATGTGATTCATACATCAAAATAATAACCTAATCCCAAATATCAGTACCCTAGCTCTACCCATAACATGGTTCTCATAGATACTTTTCATCCTTTACGTAGACACCAAAATCGTGTCGACTCCCCTGGTCATCCCCTATTTTATTCTCCCTCACCTATTTTACCCCTGTCGACCATTTTTCCCATTAGCCTTGACCCTGGCAGCTTGTCAAAATGAGCAAAAGACTAAAGTTAGTCTCTATCCCCATTTTACATCTGCCAACCACGGTCGCCACCTGATCGACGTCGTCGACGTCGGTCACTTATCGGCTGACGTCGGTGGTCCTGTCGACGTCGATTCTCCTTAGCACTACGTTTTTGATCCAAACGCAGGAACCGTTATTCTGTTACCCGTTATCCATTCAGTTCCCAATCAGTTTCTCGATCAGTTATCGAACCATCCCTCACCTTCATCTATAACCTCTTCATTCAATCAACTAGTTTTCATTCATTCAATACGACTCTTGTAATCAATCAACTCTGGCAATCAACCATCTCTTACATCCAACCAATCTGCATTCACTCTCTCTAGCACAGGTATCCTGCTTTGGTCATTTGGCAGCACAGCGACAATGTCAATCACATCTCCAACTTCATCTTCAAGTGTATAATAGGTAAGTATATTGCTCTGTGTTTTATTTTTCTCTTGTTATTGTTTTTTATTTACTGCTATCACCCTAGATCTTCAGACTGTAACCCTGAGACTTGACTTTCTCCTTTACACCTCTGCCTACTATCCCCTGACTACATAGTCTTTTAACTCTATTTAGACTTCCTGCACAAACCCCAAACAAAACAATAGACCTTCTGCAAACCCCCAGACCCTGTCTAAACTAGACCAGACTCTGTCCTGACTTGACCAGACCCAACCAGACTCACCCAAACTCTATCCAGAACTGTTGCCCCGACCGACGCCAGTCATTACCCCGACCGATGCTGGCACCTTAACCAATGTCGGCACCTTCCCCTGATCGACGTCGGCACAGAGACCGACACTGGTGATTATGCAGAATAGTTTGTTGCATATCAGGTACGCACTTTGTTTTTTGTCTTTTATTTTTCTGTCATTTTATCTTTTATCTATTTTCATCAAATATTCTATTTTAAAATAGTGGGTTGATATCCTTCTAGGAAGTCTTCGTACTTTCAAGATCAGGCGTTTGCCTAATAACCCACCATATCCTTGATTGACGTTTTTCATGTTTAGTCTCTTTTTCTTCGTAGGTGTCATTCCTCCACAGCCAAAGAGGAGTACCTTCCAACGTCCGATTTCAGTGTGCACAACTATAATCGGGGATCTTCTAGCCTTGACCATTTCTTTTAGTTTCTTATTTCTTCTTTGAATGTAGAAAGTGATTTAGCGTAGAAACATTCTGGCACGCCTGGTGGGACAATAGGTTCTTCCTGGGTTCCTTTTCTTTTTGTTCATATAGGTGCATTAGATTCCTTCCTTTTCGCCTCCTTTCATCTCTTCTTAAACGACATCATAAGCAGGACTAAAAAGAACTTTTCTTTTCTTTCTTGCACTTCTAGACTAGTCAAAACTCATATTCTTTGACTCTTTCTCCATTCGTCTTCATACGAACAAACATTTTAACTTGGGCATTAAAACACTTTGCATTCATTTCTGTTTGCTTGTATCTCTTAGACCACACATAGTAATTAACAAATGCATATTGAATTAATCTAGATCACTTGATGTTACACGACCAAACCACTTGCACAAAACAAACATTTTAACTTACCTGAGACAAGGCCCGACTAGGATTTCATCCCCCAGCGGATACCTTACCTGTCTTGATGATCTTACTTGGATTTCATCACCAAGGAGAAAGCCCACTCTGTTCTCTGGTGGAGCCTAATCTCTAGGGGAAGTATATTTTGGCTAAGCGAAACCAGCTAACCACTGGAATCGTGAAGTGAGGGGAGCTTGCTCCTTAGCACTAGGCCTTGTACGAAACCTAACATAGACTTCTTGAGCAACATAACAAAACCTGAAACCATCCATAGACTGCTTCCTCTAGGACCTGACTCGAAAGCCAATCTTCCTCTACACACATTCTAAGGGATAAGCCACTATAATCATAATAATTTATTCCTAGGGTTTTAGGATCTGCTTGTGTCTTCATCTTTTTAGTTCTTATCTGCTTGTTTGAGCTTGTGAGGATGACCTTTCTTGCCTTGAATGTTTCTGACTCATAGTCAAACCAAGGCCTTTCTTGATCATGCTAGCCATCAACCACTTCCGTCTACCCCGTCTATAACCAGTTCTATAATGGAGTTCCACTCGGAGGCTGAAAGAACTCCTACAGGACCGACCCTGACTCAAATTCCCATCATCCCTGAAGGGGACCAAGATTTCAAAAGATTCTTGGACCTCAATATCACAGCCCTCCATAACTATCTCGCGAGAAACCCAACGCGAGACCTCTCAGGTGACATGGTGATGACATCGACACCGTTCGCCACCCAACCCTTTTCGACTCAGCCTTTCACCTCAACCATTAACCCGACCATGGCCAATACACAAAGTTTGGCCTCTTCATCTATTTTTAGACCAACCTCCATCGGGGTTTCATTACCCCCTCAACCACACACAATTCAAACAAGTTCTACATCATACCAGAACTTGATTGTCTCGACCCCACACACTCTTGCACCCATATATGTAGGAGTGCCTACCTCCTCTTTTGCCCATGCCACCACACAACCTCCTTTGGCGGTATCTAGTCAGCCTATGCCTTCTACCTTCATAACCCAACCACCTTTGGCCTCCACTTTTGTCCCTACGACTAGTCATCCATATGTTGTGCCCTTACTGGTACAACTGACTACATCGTACGCCTCTTCTAGCCTCTTTCAAGCACCTTACAACCTAGGGGGCACTCCGTCTACCAATCTGTCAACAGACGTCATCAAGATGCTGATGGATAAAATGTCCAGTCTCAAAGCTTCTATCTCCGGTTCAAGTAATGTCTCTTCATATGACCAGATTTACAATGAGCCCATCCATCCTTCTGTCCCTATCTGACCATACCCCAACCATTGGTAGCTTCCTAAATTCACTCACTTCCAGAGTAAGGAGGATCTGCAACAACATCTACAGGCATTCAGACATGCCTGTTACCTTATCGCCCATGATGATGTGTTACTTCTACGCACGTTTCCTATGTCTCTTTCTGGCCCTGCCCTTGACTGGTATAGCTCTCTTGCCAGACATTCTATCTTTTCATTCATTCAACTCACCCAATTATTCATTGACCATTTCTCAATCAATATCACTAAACAAGTTTCGATCATAGACCTCTACTCCATTAGGTAATTTGACGACGAATCAATAGTCAATTTTGTCACCCATTGGAGAGGCTTGATTAACCAGCTCTCCTTCTCCTTGCCTCAACCCGAGCTCATTGAGCTCTTTTCCCAAGCATGTGCCAGTCACATCTCGTCCACCTTGCGGGTTCAAACATTCCACACTTTCGACGAGGCCTTCACCATGGCCCGAAAGCTTGAACTTCATGCCATTAAAGAAGATAAGGTCAAATTGCATAACACTAACACAAGAACCAATGACCATTCTTCTTCCAGACCTTCTTCTACCCACTCTCAATCCAAGGGGTCGACAAACACTGTCATCTTTAGACCATCATCTTTAACAATAACCAACCGACCATCATCTTCAACATTAGACTACATCAATAAACATTTTCAATGTCAATCCATACAACGTCAATTAACTCCAATTGGGGAGTCATATGCCTCTATCTTGGATAAACTCATCAAGTAAGGGGTCCTCAATCTCCCTTTAATTTGACCACATCAATTTGACCCCTCAATACCTATCCCTACATGGTATAGGGAGAACCACTTTTGTAACTATCACCGTGTCAAAGGCCATGACATGGATCACTGTCAAACTTTCAAAAACATCGTCTAGGACATGCTAGGCAAGGGGGATCTTATCTTGGACAACCCAAATGCACCGCCCAACCAAAACCTCGACATCTTCTAGCAACCCTTTCCTAATCACCCGCCTACTCAAGACAATGTCCAAACCATGATCAATGACCCTCAAGACCATGATATACACATGGTCGACACTATCTTTTCTCTTATCCCTGACCAACCTCTTTCACAAGTGGAAGACCCTTCTTCCCCTATACCTCCTCCACATGGTGAAGAACTTTCTTCTCCTACTTGTCCTCCATCGACTTCTCCCATATTGGAGGACGCTTTGACCACATCAACACCAGCTACCTCGCCTTCATCCTTCTTATCATCCATAGATGATCATACCTTTTTGACTCCTCAACCACACACAGAAACCATGACTACTCCAGCACTCTTTCCACTTAAAGATCCCACATTTTTAATCCCTTCTCCATTGAGAGAAGAACCATCCACATCTAAGTCCAAACCCGCGCAGGCGTCCATCGTGCCCAAAGAGATTAAACCTTTTGGTGTTCGCCCCACATCTAATCTCGCCTCGCACAATGGTGGCCCTCAACTCAAAGCAAAGAAGGCTACTAAACCACACCGGAGGCCTCCTCCCCCACCTTCATCATTACCTTCAATCTTGAGCCCACATCCGTCTACTTTAATAGGGATGCTTCCTACTCCCATACTTCACAGAGGCAACTCGCCTCCATTACACTCTCAACCCATCAGACATATATCTCCTCTAATTCATCGACCAATGCATCTTATGCCTCCTAAATCAAAGTCACCAACCCTCACTACAACAAGATACTTAGACCCGTTAGCAAGTTCTTATGCCTTGTTGTTAAGATAATTGTTGCAGTCCTCTCGTATCTATCTCCCACCTCTTAAACCATATCAATCTCTCAGACCAAAACCACCCTGGTTCGACGACACTCAGGTTTGTGCATATCATCGCATGCCTGGGCACGACACCGAACATTATTGGGCCCTCAAGGTTGCCATTCACCAATATCTTGGGAATGACACCCTTCTTCTTGACCACATCATCAACAAACCTTCAACACCACCCCACTCATCAACTCTCAGATCAAGGCCATCTTGGTTTAACAACTCTAAATTCTGCCACTATCATCACACTTTGGGACATGACACTGAGCGTTGTTGCACTCTTAAGGCTGTCACTCATCAACACCAGAAAAAGGATACCCTTCTCATCAAGGATCCTCTCGACCACCCCTCCGATAAATCATCAACACCAATCCATGCTTCTCCAACTTTGTCACCTAAATCAGGATCTCCATGCCAGATTATGGTCCCTTTGTCACCTTTAAATCCTTTGTTTGACATCAACACAGTCCATCTGACCACTAAACCTCAACTGACCTTAACCAATCCGTCAAACATTCTCCCTAGCCGCTGGGGGAATTCAACCTTCATCCAAACCTCGACCAATTTTTTAACCCAGTCTCAATCAAATATCAATCACTCCTTTAATCCTAAACCTCGACCAAGTGTCCATCGACCCTACCTTCGATCAAACATTCAACCAATCAATAATCAAATATCAATCAACCAAACATTCAACCCAAACATTCAACCAACCTTTTTATCAAAACGTTCAACCAGTCTCGACCAATCAACAATCATATCAACCAACTTCACATCCACTCATCAATCAACACCTGACCAATCTGAAAAGAGACAAATGGGGCAAATTTGCTCCTAATTGACTCGGATCTTATCACGCACAAGTATGGATCAGGGACTTATCGTCTGTCTTCTCTTGATGGATGACCAGAACTTGAGCCTCTTAATATGTTGCATCTGTGACCGTTCTACTGCTAGTCGAGTACTTGTCCACTTGACACTTAACTTGAGCTCATCCCTTGAGCAATCCCCATCCTCTTAGTCCTAATTCCTTTCAACCCTATTCCTCTTAACAATTCCTATAACCCTTTTATGCTGTATGGATGCTTTGTCCTAATGAAAGGGAGCCCTTAACCTTCTATAATCTTATTCATGACTCACATTTCTGTAACAACAAATCAAGATGTCACAATATCCACAGTCACTATATCAATATCAAAATCAAAAGGCAGACTGCTCCCTCGAAGGATAGCTGTACTATCATTGCTGTAATTAATAGACTATTCCCTCGAAGGACAGCTATTCAAAAGCCCTTATATTAAACAAAAATCTAGACCACTCCCTCGAAGGATGGCTATGACTAATCTGGCAATAAACAACACTATTTTAGAAGCTTCCTACATTGATCAGCTTCACAACTGACCATCAACCACATGACATCTCTATGTAGACTTCCCGCATTGATTAGTCTACACCTGAAAAAAAAAAAAAAAAAATAGTCATGGCCTTGACTTATAGTTGTCTCAGGGTCTCCTATAAAAAGGGGCAAAGTTATCTCTGCTCTTAAAATGGGTTACCCTTTTTCCTCCTCCTATCACCTGCTCAAGGGACTTCGAGCTCACTTTAATGTCAAAGTGATTCGATTACCGCTCTAACATAACTATGGTCAACGACGTCATGCATGAATAGGACTCTTGGTTCTCATAACCCCTATCTATGCTCTCCTTTTGGTCCTTGTCAATGAAAGAGCAATATGTTTTTCACTTCTTCTGCACTTTGGTCACATTCACCTTCATCACTTGTCAATCAACTCAACTCAACTCTCTTTTCAGACCACTCCCATAGCCTATTCACCCTAGTTTCTATGGACACCAATACACATGGAAACTATCGACCAGCCACAATTTATGTTAAGCATAAACCAATACTTGCTAAAGCATAAATAGACCTCAATTCATTTTTAGCATACATCCATCACGAATATGGAATATTGCTAGGGATGAAAGACCCCTCAACCAATGTTGCAGAATACACCATCACACAATATGGAAAAGGCTGCAACATCATCTCTTCCCCTCATCATTTCATCATAACCAAGACCAATCTATCGACCATTTTGACCACCTATCTACCACTCAGACCCTTAGTCTGAACTACATTGGTCTGAGGCCCTATGACCGGGGCTATGTAGGCAGCACTCAGATGATACGACATCATCTAGGGTTAGCTCGACCACCCTCGTTTATTCATCTCTCTGATGGACAAACCTTCTTTCCTCTTTTTGACAATGACCTTGCCCTCGACCAAGCCCAATGCCATCCCTTTGACCCTTCCTCCCTTCTAGGGAGAACTACATTGGCCTGAGGCCCTTCCACCGGGGCTATGTAGGCAGCACTTAGTTGACATGGGATCTTCTGAGGTTAGCTCGGCCACATCTTTTCATCCATTTCTCCCCTTGATGACCAATGACCATTGGAGATCATGCCTATCTCCTCCGACCTCGACCACTTCCAAGACAATGTTGCCTTGGTTGTTTTTGCATGTATGCTACCTCATGACTAGTTAGCATAATTGTGCATAGACTTTTTGGACCCTCACAAGTATAGGATCGCAAGCCGGTTGATCTACACTACTTGTGACTTTTTCGTGTTTCAAGGAGCACTTCCTGAGCCCGAGATACCTAGAACATGACAACCCATTAGAGCTTCAGCTTAGATTGAATAACCCAATTAGTAGATAACTAAATGCTGGGGCTCGGTTATTTCAATTTTGGCTCTCCTTGACCCTTGACCTGCGACACTTTGACCTAACCATCTTGTGAAGTGGTATGCATGAAATCATGACTTTTGCAGTGTTCACCCTCACCCCTTTTTCATCCACTCTTTGTCAAATCAACACCCGATTCCTGGTTCCCTTCCCTCGACTCCTACTTTGAGGGGGAATACCTCATCCATAATCGAGGCAATCCGCTACCTATTTTTGTCTTGTAGTTCATTTGAACAACCAACAAGATGAAATCAACCTTATCCCTCACCTGGGGCAATCGCTCCTATTTTTGTCTTGTAGTTCATTCGAACAACCAACAAGACGAAATCAACCTTATCCCTCACCTGGGGTAATCACTCCTATTTTTGTCTTGCAGTTCATCCAGAACAACCAACAAGACAAAAAGGGGCAAATGTAGACACTGAAATCATGTTGACTCCCCTGGTCATCCCCCATTTTATTCTCCCTCGCCTATTTTACTCCTGTCGACCAATTTTCCCATTAGCCTTGACCCTGGCAGCTTGTCAAAATGAGCAAAAGACTAAAGTTAGTCTCTGCCCCCATTTTACATCTGCCGACCATGGTCACCACCCGACCGACGTCACCGACATCGGTCACTTATCGGCCGATGTCGATAGTCTTGCCGACGTTGGTTCTCCTTAGCACTGCATTTTCGATCTAAACATAGGAACCATTATTCTGTTACCCGTTATCCATTCGGTTTCCAATTGGTTTCCCGATCGGTTATCGAACCGTCCCTCGCCTTCATCTGTAACCTCTTCATTCGATCAACTAGTTTTCATTCATTCAACAGGACTCTTACAATCAATCAACTCTGGCAATCAACCATCTCTTACATCCAACCAATCTGCATTCACTCTCTCCAGCACAGGTATCCTGCTTCAATCATTTGGTAGCACAGCGACAACATCAATCACGTCTCCAACTTCATCTTCAAGTGTATAACAGGTAAGTATCTTGCTCTGTGTTTTAATTTTCTCTGGTTATTGTTTTTTATTTATTGCTATCACCCTAGATCTTCAGATTGTAACCCCAAGACTTGACTTTCTCCTTTACACCTCTGCCTACTATCCCCTGACTACATAGTCTTTTAACTCTGTTCAGACTTCTTGCACAAACCCCAAACAAAACAATAGACCTTCTACAAACCCCCAGACCCTATCCAGACTAGACCAGACTATGTCCCGACTCGACCAGACCCAACCAGACTCGCCCAAACTCTATCTAGAACTGTTGCCCCGACCGACACCGATCATTACCCAGACCGACGCCGGCACCTTAACCGACATCGGCACCTTCCCCTGACCAACGCCGACACAGAGACCGACACCGGCGACTGTGCAAAACAATTTTCTGCATATCAGGTATGCACTTTGTTTTCTATCTTTTATTTTTTTGTCATTCTGTCTTTTATCTATTTTCGTCAAATATTCTATTTTAAAATAGTGGGTTGATATCCTTCTAGGAAGTCTTCGTACTTCTAGGATCAGGCATTTGCCTGACAGCCCACCATATCCTTGACTGACATTTTTCGTGTTTAGTCTCTTTTTCTTCGCAGGTGTCATTCCTCCACAGCCAAAGAGGAGTACCTTCCAATGTCTGATTTCAGTGCGCACGACTACAATCAGGTATCTTCTAGCCTTGACCATTTCTTTTAGTTTCTTATTTCTTCTTTGAATGTAGAAAGTGATTTAGCATAGAAACACTTTAATAGACAGAATCCTATGGTCAATTGTTACTCAAAACCCCTTCCTCTAACAAACCTTCTATGTCTAGATCTCGATTCTACATGGGTAGACCTTTCAAACCTAAATAGACTTATCCATACCTAATTTTAGTTTAAAATATATCTATACTTCACAAATAAATAGTAGATTTCTCCCTTAAAGGATAGCTAACACATCAAATCAAAAGTTACTCAGATTAGACTAATCCCTCGAAGGATAGCTATGCAAAAATAAAACCTTAGAACACTCCCTTAAAGGATGGTTACAATAAATATTCATTCAAGGCTTCTCACATCGATCAACTTCAACAACTTATAAAGTAATAAATCAAAATCTAAAACTAGTAGGCAATAATTAGCTCTTATATCTATTAATTATATACTTCTCACATCAATCAATCTACCTACTATCCAATCAAGCTATAAGTGACTTTTATAGTACAAGTAGAATTCTTACATTGATCAATATACACATTATTATATAGCATACCGATGATGTGGAATTGTCTACTAGGGTTCATTGGTCACCTAGGGAAAATCCAATCACTCTGCTACCCATAGATTCCATTTTCCTCTACCTGTTAATTGAAATCTGTATCTATCAACTAATAATTAATGTAAGGTATTATGAGATTACTTGGCACAAAGTGGTTAGGAGACCAATTTTCTTAATAAAACATGATCTTAATAAAAAATGTATGGGTTTGTGTTCACTGAGTTGATCCATCTATGGATTTTTATTGTTTGGTTGTCACTAGTAAAAGGCACCATGCTCTTTGTCTTATCCAAACATGTGGACATAAATTTTACCCTTACCTATACCACACCCATACCCTCATATCCCTAAAAAAACATAACATTTTATTTAACACTTTAAATCATTAACCAAACATCACAATTTATTTAACATTCTCCCCAACCATATGTAAAATTAACATTGTGTGTTAATCATAGCATAAAAATGATCCATAAACCATAACAACAAAATGAACATAAAAAATTACATTATGATTCACTCATCAAAACATCATCATCATATGTAAATGACATCATACCTAATACCATCAATGAAAGAGTGCGATAATCAAGACTTCCACATGAATAAACATTAAATCATAACATCATTCTATAAGCATCATATCATAAATCAGAATGACATGCCTAAACTATGTAACATAATCATAAACATCATATGTCTATATAAATATTCATCTCATAAAGCATGAACAATATAAACTCATCTCAAAACACATCTAGATATGTGTGTGTGTGTGTGTGTATCAATAAATGAACATATCTATCACTCACATATACATCTCACATGTCAACATGTAGGTCGGTGTCAAAATATCCAAATACATCACATAAGATCTCTGCTCAGGACCTTAAAGAACCTAAACTAGAACAACTATCACTTATACCTATACCTATCCCATGTGGAGGCCCTATTGACTAACCTACTATCATAGCCCACTGACTGGGAGTTGTAATCACTACTCCACCTACTAATCTAGCTTAGTACTCTCCCCATCATGGCTCATTAGGACACAATGCTAGCACAATGCTCTCATAGTAATGAAACTCCTATATGGATGTTAGGTACCTAACATATGTCACAAAACCTAGATGTGTCACTACTGCTCCACTAGGCTACCACAAAGAGTCTCTCTCTTATTTCACCAAGCCAAATAAGGTCCTCACTTGGTCCCACTCTCCTATCACTGACACAATTTAACCCTATAAACTAGTGACCTAACCTTGTAAAGTGGCCACATGACCCTATAAAATGGTAACTTGTGCTTTTACCTAGTCTCTTTATACTATCTCTCCTCCCAACTTGCCTTAAAGAGTAGAAATCTATCCTTGAAGAGTGGTAATCTACCCTTATAAAATAATAATCTAGGCCTATGCTACTATCAATGTCACTATTGCCTATGGATCTCCCTATGCTATTACTATGCTAGGTCAACATCCATCAACCATTGATCCCCATCTCTGACACTAAATTCAATGGTTGTGTACCTCCCCTAAAACTAGTTAAGATAGTCAGCTATACAACCTACATCATCCCCATCTCTCAGAGGAAACTCCTCATGGTCAAGTTCCTCCTCTTGTGCTTATGGCTTTGGTAAATAATACTCTACATCCTCCCTCTTGTATCACATAGAATCCTATAGGATACCCTACACCAACCCAAACTAACACCACACCTGCTTAAATGGGATATGCTCTATCTCACCATCTCACCTTTTATAAGCCCATCTCTATCTTTACAAATATAAGGTATGATACTTGTACCCAACACATATTAGCCACTTCTGAAATGGCCTCTAGACAATGTCCCCATGAACTAAACTCTATAAGGCACCTCTAAACCAATCAATATCTCTTGAATCACCACCAACACATATCATGACCCCATCTCTCCTCCATTAATAAAATCCAACCACAAAATGTATTATCTAAAATCCATCTATTAGAATGCCCAAGGGTCTCAAAGCCCATATGTGCTCATAGGCCCAATAGTGAAGTATAAATCTTGTGTTGATGCCATAACTCATGTGTGGCCTAAACCCCCATAGCTCTTTGTATATCTGCACCTATAAAATTTATGCCCACCTAAAAAAAAATCTAGCCAAAAATAACTCCACTAAAACCCCCAAAAATAGCCTAGGGTATCTCCCTATAATAGAATATGGAAATTCATAGCAACTAATTATTAACTACAACATATTCATCAAATGTTTCTCTACTATTGTTCTTTAGTATAGTGGCCTAATACTGAAGCCTCCAACATGGAACTATGCTACACTTACATCATCCCCATATATCATCTCTAAATACTCATTGATCTCATCCCCATCTATGTGATAAATGGCATATCTATGGATGGGTAGAAATGTAATCTAATGTACATCCTCTAATAGGATAGACATCTTTCCCATCGATAGCTAGAAGGTATTGGTCACTGGGTCCCATCTCTTGATGAGGGTGACTATCATCCTTGCATCCCTGTGAAGACACTGATAATGTCGTATCCCTCTAAAACCCACCACCTATATATGATGTTATTCTTTCATAGACATCACATCCCTCACCTCTAAAAATATCTTGAGCACTTAATCTCATAGCTAGATCTACTCCCATATGTACAACAACATATGTATAACAAATCAAATAAAGAACCTACCATATTTTAATTTCCTATACACACAAAAACTATTTTCCCTTTGATTTAATTTATACCCTTATTTTATAGTTGAACCTACCTTTACCTCAAAATTTCTATAAATCAACTTCAACTCCTAAATCAACCCATGTACTATTCTCCCACCTCAACTAGCACACACACCTAACCCAGCTTTACCTATTTCCAACCTAGCCCAATTTTACTTATTTACCTCCCCCTAACTCTACCTCCCATCCATCCCAACTCACCTTAACCTTCCATCCCAACTCACTACTTATCCCATTCCTACCCCAACTCTCCTCACCTCAACTAAATCCAACTCTTTCCGCAACCCAACTTTCCAACTAGCTCTCCCAACTCCTCTCTCCACCCTAACCTATCGACCATTGATGGTTCTCCCCAACCATAGAAGGTCCCTTTAGGGATTTTTCCCTTAGGGTCAATCTCCATTGGTTGGGGACAACCATTGATGGTCATTTTTTGGTGACCATCAGTGGCATGGTTTGACCCCCTAACCTCCTCCTAAAACCCTAACTCTTATACCACCCATAATTTGCTCTCTCCACCCTTACACATTCCTACCTACCTCCCTAGACCTAATACACCCCCAAACATAAAATCTTGTAAATAAACACCAAAAATTTCAAAACCCTACTACCAAACCTTAAAACCCGTAGTTCCCTAATTTAGCCTACTTAGTTAAATTTTTACCATTTATTTCACACATTATAATCACTTCTAATTTAAGATAGCCTACCTCATTTCATGACTGGTGGTGCCACCTTAGTCTGAATCCCAAAAATTGTCCCATATCACCTCTAACATCCATCTCAAACCCACTATATGTCTCTACCACCAATTTCCTCTTACCAACTTGTTAGTACACTACACTATAGGACACTCTTCATACCATCACTTAGAGCACACAAATCACCAAGCTCTAATTTTCAAATGAGGATAAATTGGGCCATCATTGACCTTTTGTCCATATTTTTAGGGTTTTTTCCTAGCCATTAGTGGTTGGAAAACCATTGATGATTGACTTTGACCATTGATGGTTCTAATACCCTCAATGGTGGACCTAACTATTGTTGGTTATCCAATGATTTTTGGTTAACCCTAACCATTGATGGTTAGGGTTCATCTTTCTCAATTTTTTTTTATTTCCTTCATGTCACCTCACCTAGAATATTAACCTACCTCCACATGGGGAAACCCATTTCTTACCTCATTAGGAGTCACCTTCTACCCAAAACCAAAAACTACATTGGGCTTGAAGTCCATGTTGGATTAATTATCCACCATAATATGTAGGTAGTGTCCTCTTACCTCATGCATTAGGAGTCATCTCAGCCAATCCCTACCCAACTAATAACCTAACCCATTTAATTTCACCTATCTCAACATTGGTAGCAACCTCTTTGCACACCTTATAATACATTTAAGTTTTTCATAATAATTGCCTTAACCAAATTTTCCATGATGGAAATTGTGAATACATGTACTCCCTTATGCATGACCTAAACATTTGTGTTTTTCTTAAGAGCACTTCTTACCCTAGATACGCAAGAAAACACCCACCCTTTCTAGGACACCTAATGAGTGTGACTTGATGAGCTATGCCTAATTCTAGGGACTGGTTACCTTCTCACTTATCCTAGGACCTGACCTTATTAATCCTAATATGGAAATATTAGTCTTTGTGTGCTCTTGGCTCTCACACTTAGTCAAAATCTGCATATGGTAGTATTAACCACCTTGTGACCTCTATTTTACCTTTTGTCAAACCTTAACCTAATTTTCCCATAAATAATTAACTCTTTATTTGAGGGGGATCACCTTCTCTCTCCCATACATAGGATAACTAGACCTAAACCTTGACCAATCACCTAATTTTGTTTTATAACTTACTTAAAGCTACATAACAAAAAGGGTAAAAATATAGACACTTGAAAAATACAAAATGATAGTTTTCAATGTCATCTTGACCTGTGGACCCCACCTAACCTACTAGCACCTATTTATGACTTCATTATGTCAAAACACCCTCCAAACATATCACTTAAATCAGGGCCTTTTTACCCATTTGCTCATAGCCCCTCAACCATCACCAATTAGGGTAACCATCAATGGTTGACCGTAACCATCAAGTATTATGGTCATAAACCTTGCCTTAAGCTTCAAAAGTATTACCATTTTTGTTTGAGAACATCACCCACTAAAATGGAAACTTGCTTTAAAACTAGCTTTTAGAAATGAATGAAAATAAGCATCTTTATCCTCCCAACTTAACAACTTTACCTCAAATCTTCCCTCCTCATTTAGTAAGTTTTTACTATAAATACAGAGCTCTTGGATGGGTTTGAGGATCCATAAATTTGCATCTAGATTTCCTTTTTCTCTTTTTGTAGACATCCAAGATCATAAAGCTTTGTCCACATGATTTTTGAAGGTAAGAGTACTGTTATGCTATTCAACTTTCTATAAATTTCAACTATCATCCTCTTGACATCATATAGGTATCTTTCCTTTGTTTTTGGTGTTTTTAGCATTTATCACAATTTATTATTTTGATTTGTTCACCTGCACACTTACATATACCCTCAAAATCCATATTTCACCCTTTGCTAATTAGCCACATCACCTTACTTTCCTTTCAAAATTTTACCCATTCTCTCATAGGTAACCGTAAATGGTTACTATAACCATCATCAGTTAGGACAACTGTTGCTGGTCACCCTAACCATCATTGGTCACTATCAAAAAAATAATTTGTTATTCTAGCCTTCCCCACACAATACAAAACCATCTTTTTTATTTTGACCTATCTACAGACCCTACCTAGACCCTCTATACCTGACCTTGGTACATTTGTACATCATGCCATATCTTCTATCAAATAGGTACATTATTTATTTTCCTACATATTTACTTTCTTGTCATTTGAATGCAAATATATTTATCATATCATTTCCAAATTCATTATCTTATAAGTTAATTGATAGCCTCCTAGAAAGTCTCATGCTTCTTGGATCTAGTATATGCTAAGAAATCCACTCAACCTACCATCTAAATTTTCTTCTTCTAGTCTTCTTGTGATTTGTAGGTTATCCTCTATGGCCATAGAGGAGTTCCCACATTCATCAATATCAATGCACACATTATACTAGGTATTCATCCACATACCCTAATACTCATTTATTTTATCTACTTTCAAAACTATGAAATGAAAGAAATAAATTGAAATAGATTGAGTTATAATAATCTATCTATGCATCTCTGAAACTGAAATGAGAGTGATCATGTTGTACATGATACCTTCAATCTAAGCAAACTAATGTAATTACATGTAAAAATTGAGTATAAACTAAGCACATATACTAATATATGATTGAGACTAAAAATCTAAACTATAACTATTGTACCTTTTTAAAAAATCTAGAATTTTCTATTTTTGAGGCTACTGGGCAATAGTGAAGTCAATGGACTATAACACATTGCTATCCTATAAGTGTATTGTGCTATTTCTGGGGAAACCTAAGACTAATTTGTGTGTGACTATATTTCACTATATTCTCTTGAGTTTTAGCTCTATAATCTATCTATGTGTTGAAAACTATGTTTTGAGGGCACTAGGAAGGCCTAACCTCTATGACAAACCCTTATGAATTCCCCCTCTTTTGATGGTAATTATTGAACCACTATAATAACTATACTTAAAAGAAAATATATGTGTCATGTGTGTTATATTGAAAATATATGATGTTGGAGTGATAAATCAATGTCATGTGTATACATGACATCAAAATGTAAAAGAGATTGAGCATAATTTGGAAATGTTTGATGTATGTTAGATCTAGCATTCACAAGGTTATCAAGATAGATATAACAATGTAAGCATGTATTTAAACAAAAAATATAAATAAAATATGAGTAAACTAATTATGGGGATGGGTCATGATGTCCACCAACTCACCCATAGAGAAAGGAGAGATTTATGAGGTCCTTCATGGCCTCACAAACTAGATGTAAAAGCAATAAGCAAGAGATAAGGGTCATGGCCATGCTACATACATGAAAGCATACATACAAACACATGAGGCATATAAATTAAGGTAAGGGGCCATAATACAAGGGACATGGGCACATGCCACTAAGTCTAAGAAAAGGAACACATAAAATGAGATGTTCAAGTGTCTGTATACATAAGAGAGGATGTAAGTTTGGCTCAGAGCCACATAGAAGGACATGTTCAAATGTCCACATACATAATCAAGAAGCATATATAAAGACATGGGCACATATCCAAAGCAAGAAAATAATTAAAATATAATGGCATATTCAAATTACTTTGAGTAGATGTAAAAGCAAAGAGACACAATTAAATCTAAACTAATAGATATAGAAATAAAAGTATGCAATAATCATGTGGTACAAATCCATAAAATAACAAAGATGTACTAAGTCTATATTAGTAGTTTAAAATGATCAATATCAATATATAATCAATGTTAAATCTATGATATGGAGTATATATAGATGTAAACTATAAAAATGGAAGCTATGTGTATGATGCCCCTAATGGGATAATATAGCAATGCTAAATCAGTATATATGTGTATGTTCTGCCAATGGGTTGATAGTTCAAAATCTAGATCTATGTATAAGATCATAGTCTTATAGTAATTTGTGAACACTCAAAAGGAATAGGTGAAGCATATTTGTATGATAAAACATACTTCAATAATATAGATATCATATGTATTACCTAAATAATTGAATGAATGTAGACATGGACATGCATACAATTTAAAATTTGTATTTTTTTAGTAATATTTGAATGTTTTGTATTTTTGAACATATTATATTGTTTTATTTTTATTTTTTGAGTATAATCTAAGTAAAATAAACATGAATATGAAACTATGTATAAGGATAAATATAATCAAATTAACTGATGAGTCTTGGAAGATACTCACTATCAAGGTGATTTGTATCAAGTAAAAGAAGAGTGACCACATGTGATGTATAAGTATTTAAGACCTAGGAACTAGATGTACTAAATAATCTATAGCTATAAGAAAATATGAAGTGTGGCTATGAAATTTTGGAGCTGACTAACCTAGCTTGTGAACTATGGCAATCTTAGGGACCCATGTTGTAGAATAATATGTGTTAACAAGAATTACAATAGAGGGGAGGTTAGTCTTGTGTTAGTCTAAGAAATAAAAATCAAATAAACACACTAAAATTCTAACACCTCTATCCTAAACACTAGGGAGACCATAGGTAATAAGCATGCATATGAAAAAACAACTAAAACATAAAATAAAAAATTATTTTACCTTCCTTGGAACTCCAAATGGATTTTTGAAATGGCTTTCTTGGCTTGTGAATCAAGAAATATTCATAAATGGAGCTTTATTCACTTCATATTTCCTTGGCACCTTGGATTTGATTAATTGGTTTATGATTAGGGTATGGTAACATTACTTGTATGAGCTCATAGATTAAATATTTCATAATAACTCTATAATATCCAATATTAGCAATGAATAGGCATGGCCTTATATTTATAGCCTCAATAGTTAACTCTCACCCAAGGTGAGTTCAAGTTGAGTTTAAACATAGAATGGTTTCAAACTAACCCTAGGTGAGTTTAGGATAGCTATAATTGAGTTGAAATTTTTCATGTAAGTATTATTTTCAATTAATAGGCATGGCTCTCAAATTATATATTTTGTGATATTTTGGAAGAGCTTGACAACTCATAAAGGCAATGATGAAAAGGCTTAATATTTTGATTTTTAGAATTTTGATTTTTAGATATTCATTAATTACAAATAAATTATTTAAATAATAATTTAATCTTGCTTAATTAGATGATTGATTTTGTTAACTATTTTATCTCTTTCAATATTTGATCAAGTACCCCACTTAATGGGTCCATAGTCCAAATTACCAGTTATTAGGTTACAAGGTGATTGAAGATGAACTTATGAGTGGTTATTATTATGTGTAGTATTATACCCCAAATAGGGATCATTCAACATGATTATAATCATTGATAAATGATGCATAACAAATATTGGGATGTTTAGTGATTCCTAGGATAAATTTTCAATGGTTGGTAGGAATCAATTTGAAGTCTATTCAAAAGCTAGTTGTGGCTAGAATTAGGTTTCTAAAATATGTAACTATCATGGATGCTTTGTTCTAAGTTTTATGGGGACTAATTAATAATGATTTTGGTGAAAATTGGGTAGAAAGAGGCTCTCTATAATCCACATGTCTTTGACATAGGGGTCTCTCTAATAAAGCTCTTCATAGAAGAGTGTGTATATGTGGTAATGTTGCAGAAGTAGACCTCAGCTACACAAGTGGCTCAACTACTATCTAATGTGTGATAATGAAATTTGTGTTTGAATATACTAATGTTTAATATTGTGTAACTAGTTATGGAGTAGGTAAAGGATATATGTAAGGCCCTCAACTATAATAACTTGATTAGCATGTGTATACTTAAGAGATTTGTGTATGGTGGAAGGAATGGATTAGAGTTATTGTATACAATGCCTACCTAATAACATATCAAATGTTTTGTCACTAGCTACAACTAGGAATATAATGGCCACATGTGTGGGCCTAACGTATAATGGAAGCAAATTTTCCCTAATGGAGCTTTAGATATGGACACTAAATCCATGAATAACTATATCTATCAAATAAATATCCTAATTTGAATAGCCCAAATGATATAAAAGTGTAATAGTGCACATATTGATGATTGAATTATTATCAACCATGACACTTTGAATAGGATGATGATCAATTCAAGCTTTTACAAAGAGTGTGTATAAATCCAATTCATCATCAATGATCTCCTATTCTAAGAAAGTGATAAGAGGCCTAATTGGCACTACAATATGATACACACCAATGATATTATATAGAGGGTGTGTGTCCATTATATGAGTATGATATGCTGTTGGTGGTGAATGTGCCTAATAAGTATAATGAACACTTGATGTGTATTTTGTCTCATTAGCCACATGTTTTGGAAATGGATCAAAAAATATTTTCATTAATTTTTATTTAGTTAGTTTTATTTTGGGTATTTTGTAGGGGTGTTCACATCAATGATATTAGCATTTATAAAATCTTGTATCTTATGTCATAAGCTGATGTATATATTCATAGTATGTGTAGGGTTCCTATGATAATTGTAAAATACATTGGAATCATAGTTATTTAGAAGAGTCCTATTCATATCAACCTCTTTTATGGGAGGGAGAGATATGAAATTGCATTATAAATTTTTCTAGAGAATATGAGCTAGCGCTTCAAGAAGATTTGTAAAAGGTCCACTTGGAAGAGTTGATTAAACCACATGAGGAGCTAGCTCTGAGGCTACATTAACTACTAAATTTTGCTGATTATTGTTTTCACTAGGCCTCAACTTATATGAGATCTTATTTGAACTCTTATTAGTGGAATTTGATTTAGTCATGTACTTTAACTTTCCCATGTAGAGAAGTTTGACTTCCTATTCCTTCACTATATGTCATAGATTTGTAAATGATGGAAACCTTTTGAATAATATAGCGTCATGTAACGTTTTTAATAAAACATGTTTGAATATATTTTGGAGTTATCTATTTTACATGGGGCTAGTCATATTTACTAATATGGTTTTAAATGACAAGACATATTTACTAATTGGGTCATTAAATTTTTTATTTAGTTGAGTGATTTGAGCATATGACAATTTATCAGTAATGTTGTTCAAAAAATGTGCCAATAACACATTTATGAGTGGATTAAATGTTGTAAAAGATTGATTAGAGAGATCATAGAACCATTATAATACATATTCCTTTAAACTACAAGGGAATAACTAAATCAAGAGCCAACCATTGGACTCAATCCAAAAATTTTGCATGAAAATCATGTAGATGATGAATTATCACCTTATAATCATATAGAGCAAGTTTGGGTGACATAAATATGGATGGAAAAGGGATTGCTACTATATATTGTGTTAATGGTGTGTGTAGCGGAACATGAGAGTCTAAGGCATGAGATGGTATAATGTCACTTTGATCAAGATGTAACACCTTAGCCTACATAAAATGGATTTTTTAACTACGTGATCATACATATAGAGAGGAGGGATATGCACTAGCCATAGGAGGTGTTACCATTAGTGAGAGTTACCTAATTATGTCATGTTGTTTTAGGATCCAAGTTGCCCCCATAGTAGGTGTAATAATATTAACATCTATGAGGTTAGAGGATTGACCTATAGTTTAGAATGCCTTCTTAAACAATATAGATAAGGTCATTCTGCATATCTGAATGCTTATAAATGAAATTTTACAATTGTCTCTTATTGGTCTCATCAAATTAGTTATTAAATTCTACCATTATAGGTTGGAAAGAAGGAAAAATAAAAAGTGGTATATTTTAAACCTTTAAAGAAATTAAATCTATGAAATATTTTAGAAATAAAAATAATGAATCAGATATGATAGTTTGAGATTAATTACTTAGCATAGAAAATTGAAGGATATCAACCCAAAGATCACTTAAGGTTATGGTTTGGGCACTATTCGAACTAATATGGGTTCACCAATTTTTTTTTAGTTTTATGAAGTTATATACACCCTAAATTGGTCAAGCAATCACACATATCATGTCTTTTTGTAGTCCTATTCATAGGAGACTCTGACTAAATAATACGAACCTTGTTCACACTAGTTATGTCTTTATTTTGATTATCTTGGTCTTGTCTCTAGATTTTATCACCATTTTGTTCATTACTAGTTATGTATAACCTTATGATCAGTGATTTCACCTTAGCTAGAAAGCATTCCCCATGCCAATCCTATTCCCCCAAGTCTTGAGCCTATAGGATAGGAGAATCATAATTGGACAATAGCATTGGACACAAAAGTGTCCCATTTTTGGTGTTCTTATCCATTTGTATTTTGATCCCTAATGATCAAATATTTATCTTTGCTTAATAGATCCCTAACCCTTCTTAGCCCTTACCTTAAATTTTGTTTAGATTTATGATGTCAGTTAATGTGAATAAAGCTCCAAATTAAAAATAAAGAGTCTCGTATATAAATTTCTTCATAAGGCACTTTGTATCTAGCACTTACTACTTTGGCATACTAATTAATTAAAATCAGTTAATAGGATAGCTCAAAATTTTGCATCACACATAGATTTACATGCTTGATCAAGGAAGGGCATAGGTAAAATTTTATTCTTGCATATACCATGCACATTGATTATGAAATTTTTGTAAATAATAAATACATTTGATTTGAGATCCTATCTTGAGGGTTAATGTAGGCAACGATCACAATAACAAGTGTTATAGATCATGTGATCATACTTCCCTTAACCCATTTTTTTCACTTTTACTTTTGATATGTTTATTGTTTCATATGTGTAGATATACCTAGGGTTTTGATAAGAAAACAATTTATACAATGTTATATAAAAGTGATCATAGAGAAATAAAGACACCTATAAGACCTAGAAACTAGGCAACACTAGAATCTAGAATCAAAAATTGAATTGGACAACATCAAAATTATACTATAGCATCTGACACCAAAGTGTCCAATTTTTGGTGCTCCTATCCATTCACTAAAGGAAATATATATTTAGGTTTATGACATCTTCCTAGCCCTACACAATAGTTTTTAGCCTTTGTATCAGCTATCTTAGCCTATTTTTCCAAATAAGTAAGTTTCTTTCCTCATGTAATTGATTTGATCAAATTGATATAAATCTTTGTTTTACTAAATTTGATTATATTTTACCCTCTAATCCAACCCTGTTATTGATTATAAACTAAAATGTAGTTTCCCAAAAATAATAAAACATTTGGTGAACCCAACTTACTTCAAACAAATATCAAACCCTAGGTACCCCTAGGGTTTTTCCTTCACATTTTTGTGCAAAAATTCAATTTCAAAATTTTGATTTTTGTATAAATTTTTATACATCTATTTTATTTCAATTTATTTTAGAATTAAAATTATTGCAATAATTTCAAATTTCTAAAACTCCAACCCAAAACCCTAGATTTCCTCCCTTACAATTTTTAGATAATTTTTTTTGAATTTTTGTAACTTTTTTGGAGTGTCAAAAATATTCTCAAAATATCTATGTTAGTATTCATTCTTTCATTTATTTGCTTAATAGCAATTTTACATATTATATTTGGTGAAAGAAATAAAATTTCCACTAAGGAACTTCTCCCCTCTCATCCTATAGATAAATTTCTATTTTTTTCTCATAATTAAGACAATGAATGGACAAATTTGCAAAATTGCACATTAGACAAAAATGAGGAAATTCATTTCATTTACAATGAAGACAATTAACTTTTTTTTAATGAGGAATATGATGATGCATATGAAAATGATAGTGAAGATAAAGTAGATTCATATTCTTCTCTTAAACCTATCTCTTTTTTTCCTTTTCGAAATAAAATAAATTTGATAAATGGGAAAGGTACTTTTCACCTCATTCCCCTTTGCACAATGCAGCAAATGAAAAAACTAGTCATGTATTTCCAAGTGAAACTCTCATTGGTGATAATTTGATTACATTTGAACCTACTCTCTCTCTCTCTCTCTCTCTCTCTCTCTCTCTCTCTCTCTCTCTCTCTCTCTCTCTCTCTCTCTCTCTCTCTCTCTCTCTCTCTCTCTCTCTCTCTCTCTCTCTCTCTCTCTCTCTCTCTCTCTCTACTTCTATGTTCAAATTAAAATAATATAAATGCAATTGAATAAAATTTTCAATGCATAGTTCAAATGATCCATCTCATGTGAGTCCTTTGATTAGACTTAAGTTGTTGTAGTAGACATTATTTGGTAATGGATATAATTTTTTCTTTCATCTACTCCATGTTGGTTGCTTGCATACATATGATGACTCAGAGGAGGCATTTCTTAAATACTACATAGAAAACATAGGCCCTCATGTTAGATATGAGAAACTTGCCACATTGTATTAGAATCCTTCAGAGCCTATTAGTGATTATATCTTATGATTCAATACTCACATGTTATGATTTATCTATAAACCAATACATCTAGAGATTCAAATATCTATATTAAGTGGCTTTGCCAACCCTTCCTAGATCCTATATTATATTAGACAGAGTCCTCTTTTAGGCACTTATGTTATATAGCTTTAGCTTTGGAGAAGAAATTAATATTGATTGAGTCATATTCAGTTGATTGAATTACTCTATATTTCACTCCTAATACTCATCATCCACCATGTCCAAAAAAAGATAGGAGACCACAACTAGAAAAGTAACTAGTTAAGAACAAAGAGCCAATTTCTAGAGCACCACCTAAAATATGCACAATAGAGAATAGTAGTAGGGAACCACTAAATTTTTATTCATATTAGGATATCCCATATGTAATATTATCAACATTACTAGATAGGAGGTTAATCAAATTTATTTATACTCATCATCAAGATCCACATCTCCTACACAAGCAACTACATCAAACCTTTTGTAACTATCATCATATCCATGGACATAAAGATAATGATTGTTATGGACTTAGGGACTATACTATTAGATGTGTTGATAAAAATTATCATAACATTCACACTAAGGGCATTGATATTTCCTCTATCATGGATCCATATACCTCATTCCTCCATGACTGAGTCATCTCAAGACATTCTTTCATAGGAATCATCGATTACTCATCATAAGAGTAATGTAGTTTCTAAGACAAAGCCTCATATGAGTTATCCTATCCCACCTAATTAGAGGGTTTGGAGAATAGTACAATGAAAACAACCTACATATAGTAGTGTAGTCTATAGATTACATAATGTAGTTACATATACATATTCAACATAGTCATAGGAACTGTAGCAAAATTTCTAGGGTCCCATCTCATGTAACAACCCACTATGGTTAAGATTAGATGAAACCACATCATAGAGTACTAATTTAGATAGATATTCACTAAAATCAAGTTTTAGGGACTAATTTCACATAGCAACCCACTATAATTGAGATTAGATGAGTCCCCATCATAGGTTATAGTTCTATCTTAATCCATTGTTCAATCATATGAATTAAAACAAAGGCCAAATGGTATTATTTCATGTAAAAATACATTATGATTATGGATAGATGAGCCTCTTTCATATAACATAGTTTAAATTACACATCCATTAAAATTACATCTTATAGAGTCTCCATGTACAACTACAATTAGTGAACTATAGACAACATTAGATACAAGGCATGTTCTTACAAATCATGAGTAGTATGGTCACTTATTAAGTTACCCATCAGTGTTTAGATAGTGATACAATATTTTGGACACTGATACACATAGAGTGTTATCTTACATCCCCTATTACTAACAACTAACATTATTAGTTCCAAATAAATATCACTAGCCATACCAAATTATCAAAATCTTGATCTTATCTATATCCTATTTTATCAATTGTAAACCAATTCACTTTATCAAATCAATTTATATATTATTAAACAACAAAGGTTTTTACTCACATATGATTCAAAATAAAATATTAACATCACACTTGAACCTATCAACAATAAGCAAATCACATCCCAAATACCATTTTACCAAACATATGCAACCTCAACATCAATTCCAAATCAACTATTTCTAATCAACCATTTGTAACAAATATACCAATATCCTCCAAATTCCAAAACATAATATGCATGAGTCAAAATCAAACTAGTATCCATACATATAATGATTTTTAAAAACATATACATTGGTATCAAGAACAATCAATCATGAATGGGCATCAGGGCCTCACTCTCAATCTCAATCTCTCCACTAGTACTAGTCCCATATTTTACCCTAACAATCAATGACCTTGTACCTCCTTGAGCTACTACATGCCTCTTGCGTTTACACTCTCACTTCAATAGCCAACCATGATACTTACATAAGTCCACATATCACCTCTAAATATTTCTATACTCATCCATGATCCTCATTCTAATAAATCCAAAATTAGGTGGAGGCATCCTATGCCTATCTAGCTTAGCTCTTATCTCATCTCTCTCTCCTACTACCCTAACATATGAAACTATCACTATATAAACCCTATTAAATAGATGGGCATGGATACCAATCATGACTATTGCTTGCTCTATTAATCCCTCCTCCACTACATCATTAATTATACATTGTGTGAGCTATTTGATTGTTGACCTGATTATTGTCTCCCAATAATCATCATTTCCACTTTATACCTCAAATTATACTCCATCCTGAGCACTTCCAACTTCACCTACACACAATGTATGACACCACATTATCTATATAATTTGAAATCAAACTAAAGTGCAACTTTATACAAATTTCAAATGTAATCACTGCTTACCTCCCATCATCTAGATCAACTCAAGATACTCATACTCAAGAGCATACCATACCTTAATAGGATAAAATGATGCCCATCGATGCCTATCACACAACATAATATATGAATTTGTATATCTAACATCATCCACATCCATAATATCTATCATTGTATCCCTCATATCCAAAAGTAATGGTGTAATATTAGCCTTAGGAGGCCTCACATGAGCTCTTTCCCTCATATATGCTCACATAATCCTTACCCACATCCATGGTATTGGGGGCACATCCTATGGTACCTTGAAATGTCTAGTAATGTGCTCACACTAAAAATGATCATATACTCCACCTCAAAGGTCATGTATCTAATAGCTGACCCTTATGTATCATAGTTATACTCCATCCTCTACCCACCCATGGAATCCTTTGTAAGGCCTCCATATGATGTCACTAGCCACCAATCCATATAAAACCCACATATAATACTCTATCCCATGGGATTAGATAGCTAATTTTATTATCCAACACTCCTTGAATGGGTGTAGAGGTGCCTACTTGCCCTTAGTAATCTAATCCACTACACAAATGATATGTCCTCGTAGGCCCAATAATGCAATAAGTTCACCATGCTCATGTTGCCACTAAATGAATCTTATGTAAAATTATAGAGATTACTATATAGGTGGGATATCATAGTAATCCACCATGAGAATATAGTGCTATATACCTCTACATTTTGCACAATCGTATGCATCCTATATGTAATATATAATCCACAACCATACACAATAACAAAATATGCCAATAAAATAGCCAACCATTTCTACAAGCATTAAACTTTAGACTACATAATGACTGATAATATGACATTACTATCACTACCTCTTCAATGCATCCCCAAAGCCACACTAGAAAAATAAAAAGATGCACAATCAATTGCTTCATCACCCATGTCAACCTATATTGTCACTCATTGCCTACTAATAGGCAAATGTAGTATATGATACACATCCTCCAAAGTCATAGTCATTTCCCCTATATGAAGATAAAAATTACATGTATCTAAATTAAACCTCTTATATAAGATATTCATTATATATTTATCCCACTTCACTATACCTAGGTGATACACATGACCCAACCCTAACCTATCCATAATCTCTCTCTCATTAGTAGATAGTGGTTGCACCAGTAATGTCTCCATCACCTAAACTTTATAGAACTCTCTCATCTATACATTACCCTAAAAAACACCAAACATGAGATATATATCAATAAAAAATACCAAATCAAAATACAAGATGAATAAATAGTGAACAACAAATTATCATCATTAAAAAATTATGCTTTTAGGACAACAGTGTTGGATACATGACAACAGTGCTAGATATGAGTGCTAAAACTTGATAGGAGCACTAAAACTTGGATATGAGCACTAGATAAAGGATAAGAGCAGAAAAAATATAAATTTTTATCCAAGCTACTATTAAACCCCTCAAAAACACCAAAATTTACAAGAACCAAGTGTTTGAGATACTTACTTGGGTCACATTTCCACTAGCCTAAACCTAAGCCACTAGCTATTCGAACTAGGTAATGGAAGGTTACCATCTCCTTAACATTTATGTCACTCTGGATCTCAAAATATTAACTTATTTAATGCACAAATGAATCAATAATAAATCTAATTCCTTATATTAAGCAACTTTTTCATTCAAAACAAAATACCATTTTACCCATAACTCAAACCCCATAACTTTGTTTGTCAAATTGTTTCCTTCCATGGAATCATGACAATGATACTTTAAACATCAATCAAGATTCACTCTATTAATAAATTATCTACCTAGTATGGAATGAACATATCTATATTTATGTTATGCTTAGATACACACCTTGGTCATCACCAATCAAAACATGTTTCACTCTCAATAATGAAATCTAAGAAACACAAAAACCTATCAAGTTATTCAGAACATACCAACCTTGTTTCTATTACTACTCCACTAGTAATAACTTTTAGATCAACCTCCTCTATCAAAAAATTCATCCCTCTCCCAAAAAGGGTGGCATCATTCATACTATTTTTATTTCTACACTTACCCAACATACCCATCCACTCTCATAAGTGGACACACCATGGTTCTTACATATCTAGTAGTTAGATTATCAATTTAAAATTAGATAGGTTGAGACATATAGTGATTTAGATTATGTGGGTCACTTAGCATTACTTATAACATTTAGAGGAATATACCTTTAGTTTATATATACATAAACTATTTAGATATATTGGGTTAGATCATATGGATTCACAGTGATTTTGATATAGATACACAGACTAGTTAGATACAATAGTTTAGATCATATGGATTCATAGTGCTTTCAATATATATATAAACTTAGATACCATATTTGGGGGCATGTACATACTACACGTCTCACACATACAGCTTCACACAACATAACATAATTTATAAAATAAAATAAAAAACTATAGGCATAGTGTAAAGCACAATGTTTTGGTTTCCAACATTGCACATGAGGCATGGAAAGATATATCATATCACATGTGGTTATACATATTACTAGATTATATAGATGCATCAATCACATATCAGATTTGGGGGCATGGCACAAATGTTGATGTTATTCATCACTCAAGATCATATAGATGGAATGGTAAGACATGCCATTCTCTTATTACACATTGGCCAAACTTTTAGATTATACCTAGTTATACCTAGGTTGTCACTAGGTTGGACCACACAACTATCTATAGTAGTTGGTCCATTGTATTACTCAGATCTAGACTACATGAGTTTGTTCAAGATAGAGGATAGACATTAGTTTTTAGTGTTTGAGTATTTATCAGTTCTAGTTTAGATATTCAGAGTGGAGAAATGATAGATTTTGCTCTTCATAGTATATATTTTTATACATATTCTAAATTATATGAGTTTATATGGGATAGAGGATAGACATTAGTTTTGGGCCTTCAAGCATTCCTCATCTTTAGTTAGATTTAGCATATGGGGCAAGCATTACCCTCCTTATCCATGATACATGAATTCCACATCCTAATTCAGTACAAGGGGCATCCACTCCATGGATTCTTTATCTATCTAGGAACTATTCATCTCTCCATCAACTTCCTTGGATAGGAAGTGAGTTGGACCCTTACATCACATTCACCTCCATGTAGTTAAGTTTAGGTAGGCATTTTCTTCTTCTTTCTTTTACTCTAGTACTTTAATTTAGTGCATCAATAGAATAAAATGGGGGGAAATATATACACCCTAAATTGGTCAATTAACCACACATATCATGTTTTTTCATAGTCCTTTTCATAAGAGACTCTGACTGGAGAATAAGAGCTTTGTTCACACTAGCCATGTCTTTATTTTTCTTGTCTTAGTCTTGTCTCTCACTATTATCACCTTTTTGTTCATTATGAATCATCTAAAACCTTATGATCAATGATTCCACCTTAGCCAAAAAGTATTCCCGTGCTAATATTTTTCTCCTAGATGTCAAGCCTATACGATAAGAGCACCAAAATTAGACAACAACACAAAACAAAGAAGTGTCCCATTTTTGGCACTCTTGTCCATTTGTATTTTAAGCCCCAATGGTCATATATCTTTACTTAACAAGTCCCTAACCCTTCTTAACTCCTCCCTTAACTTTTGTTTAGCTTTTTGATATTGACTAATGAAAATAAAACTCCCAAATTTGAAATAAAGAGTCTCATATACAAATAAGTTTGCAAGGCATTTTATATCTAGCACTTACTACTTTGTCACACTAAGTAATTAAATTTTTTCAATAATATAGCTCAAAATTTTACATCACACATAATTTACATGCTTGATCAAGGAAAGGCCTAGGCAAAAGTTTATTCTTTTATCTACTATTTGTGTTGATTATGCACATTTCCTAAGGGATAAATACATTTGACTTGAGACCCTAGCTTTATGGTAAATGTAGGCATCAATCAAGAGAGTAGGGGTTCTAGATCATGTAATCATACTTACCCTAACCTATTTTTTTCCCTTTTGATTTTGATATGTTTATTGTTTCATGTGTAGATATACCTAGGGTTTTTAGAATAAATAGGCTATAAAATGATACATACAAGCAATCACAGACCTACAAACTAGATCACACTAGAATCTCGAATAAAAAATTAAATTGAACAATAGTGCAAGAACTAGACTACAACACCAAACACCAAAGTGTCCACTTTTTGGTTCTCCTATCCTTTTACCGAATGAAATCTAGATTCAATTTTTTGACATCTTCCTAGTCCTGCATAATAGTTTTCAACCTCTGTATCAGTCATCTTATCCTATTTTTATAGATAAGTAATTTCCTTTCACCATGTAATTGATTTAATCAAATTGATATAAATTTATGTTTTACTACATTTGATTATATTTTACCGCTTTATTGATTATGAACTAAACTCTAGTTTCCAAAAAATAGAAATGTAAGCCTAAAATTGATAAAGAGATGACTAATAAACTAGGGAATAAAATACTACAACATCAATAGCCACTAATTTGCATAATAATTTATTTATTTGAATATTCTATAAATAAAAATGAATTAAAAAAGGTACACTTAGAAGGAAAATATGACTAAGATAAGTGGTACGTAGGGAAGTGATTTAAGAGTAGGGAAGAGTGTTGTTAGAAGAGAACAGGTGTTAGAATCCTCTTTGGATAGTAGTGTGACCATCTTTGCCAATAACACACTAAAATATTGACATTTTATTTTTCAATAATAACCTTGTGTATGGGAAGTAGTGAAATTATATCTAGTTTGGGAAGCCTATGCAGACCAAGACCTAGATTGTCATTTGCTATGTGCTTTCATTGAATTCACTATGAAACCATAAGCTTCCATGCTTGCTAGGGATTTTAAGAACACAAGTGGAAGAAGACTAAAATCAGTAGGATAATCTGGGAAATACCTTGGTACCCCATGTGCTGAACACTACCTAAATACCAATACCTTGAAAGGGTATCAAGCCTGATGTAGTTTTACCATTTTAAGTGCTAGTGCAAGTGAGAGTGATGCTAGTATGCCTGAGTATGAATGCTAATTTGAATAATTTTGAGTGTGAATCAATACTAGAAATATGATTAAAACTAATATCTTGGATGATATAAAAATATGTATGTATAAATAGGGGTAACTAGGGATCAATAACCATAAGTTTTCATAATTGTTTAAGAGCTCATTCATGATAATTGCCAAGGGATAAATGAATAAGAGTGGTTTTTATATGGCATTTTGATGCTTGTCAAGACATGAAATGATTCTATGCTAAAATTAAAATTATTTTTGGATTAGAAATATATTTGTTGGGGGTAAAGGAAGATAAGAGTCAATAATGTTTCACCCTTTGACAATAGCACACTACTAAATAAACTAATGGGGTTGTATTATTGTCTAGGTAGATGGAACATGTGAAAAAATATCACAGGTGCCTAGGTATGGCTTAATAAAACTTTTGGTATACATGGGCAAGGGATAGATGTCTATAAAAGCTAAAAAATGATCAAAATAGGCCCTAAGATAGGTCTAGGTCTAAGATAAGGATAAAGTGGTCTCAGGTGACACTCATTGCATTAAATGACATTTTAGATGACCAAAAATGGCTATCATTTATTTCTAATTAAAAATGTTTTTTCAAGTTAAGCAAAGGTAAAATTGGAGAATGGATAATATAATGTTTGAATAATTAAAATACATCTTATTTATTCTTACCCCAATTAAAAGTCTTACCACCTGTTATAATGGTGTGAAAAGGTGTGGATATGGAAGAGAAGTTCTTGATGAACTCACTCAAGTATTGGACTGCACCTATAAATTTTCTTGTGTCGATCAAATTAGATGGAATTAGATAATTCATGATGGCCTCTACCTTATTTGGATCAATCTTAAACTCCACATATCTAGCTATATTCCCTAATAGGACTATTGATTATTGGGAAAACTCATATTTGTTTTCATTTAAAACTAACTTGTTCTCCTTTAACACTTGTAAAACTTGTTTAAGATGTTGAACATGCTCATCAAAATTTCTAATAAAAATAAGACTATCATCCAGATATAAAACATAGGAATCAATAAATGGCCTTATCACATCATTCATCAACTTTATGAAGGTAGCTAGTGCATTGTATATATTGAAAGGTAGAACCAACCACTCATACAACCCTTGACTTATTTTGAATGTTGTTTTCCAAATGTCCTCCTTTTTAGTCCACACTTGGTGATACCTAGATTTTAAATCAAGATTAGTAAAATATTTAACATGATAAATTGATCAAGATCATCAATCCATGGAAGAGGGTAATTATTATTGATGGTTATCTTATTAAGTGCTCTAAAATCAACACACAATTTCCATGTGCCATATTTCCTAGGTGTTACAATAATAAAAAAGCCATATAAAGATAATAGGATGAGTTACACTTTGATTAATTAAAGATTATAACTATTTTTTTTACCTCATTGTCATATTTTATGGACTATCTATATAACCTGAGATTTGGAAGTGGACTGTTGGGAAACAAATAAATTTCTTGATCAGTGGACCTAGTTGGAGATAACCTCATAGGATCCTAAAAAACTTCTTTAAAATGTTATAATATCTCTCCCATATGATTCTGCTCTTTTTTTATTAAACATGCTATGAAAATTTTTATTTACCATAAACTATTTATATTTAATATCTCTTAAAAGAAGTGTTTAACCCTAAGTTTTGATGATACAAGGGTAAATAGGGTGAATAATGTAGAAAATATTAATTAGAAGGGTAATAAACAAATTTATATCAAGCTAATTAATTTTTAAACTCAAATAAACAAAATCCTAAATTAAAATACTAAGATACACCAAAAATAAAAAGTACACATATTGATTGATATTGTAATAAATTAAAAACAAGATCACTTAACTGGTTTACTATGCACATGTATATTTGGGATGAAACAAAATAGAAGTGAGTTAGATCAATGTCTTATAAAAATCATCATATCAGATAATTTTACATTGTATGGCCCTATATACATGCATTGGATTTAGATAGTTATATCGATAGAGGTGTTTAATTGAGACTTAAGTGTCCAATCAAAAATACTAGCTAGATATAAATGTGACCAATTAGAACCTTCTAGGTTTTATGTTTCCTTTCTTTTAATGTCTATATATTTCATGTACAGGCTATCACTTCTCTTCAAATGATCAAACCTTAGCTTATTCACCCTTATAATGACTATGGAAAAAATGGGTTAATGTTTCCATGGTGTCAAGATACCCTAAGGATCCCTTTATCAATTTAGATTGCCTACATAGTACATACACTCTTTTTTAGCCACTTTGAATGGACATAAGACTAATTTCTAGCAAAAAACACACATTAAGCTTACAAAACACCAAAACATTCAAAATTGTCTGCACACTAGACATAAATGACCTAAATCACATTAAGCCTTCCCTATTTTTGGTAATACCCTATATGCAATGATAACCTATCATCAATTCACTTTCATTGAAATTGAGACCTAGTAAATTGACTTTTTTAACCATTAGTGCATAGCAATTAATAAAATACTTGAATTGATCAAAATAATAAGAAGTATTGATTAAATAAATAAATTAAATTAAATTCTTAAGTGGAAAATAATGTTAAATTAATGGATATCTAATTATTGAAAATGAAATTTCAACAAATATCAAGAAATATGATGCCATGATGATGTCACCAGCCTCAAATTCAAAAATTAGAAATATCAACATAAATGAATAATGTTAAGCCATGTTTCCTGAATGAAACCTCTATCCAAAAAACATAATTGAATTCAACCTCCCAACATTAACCAAAACATAACCACACATAGGTTGGAGTTAGTTGGAAAGTTATAAATACAAGATCCATGACCATTATTCAACAAGATTTTATGTGCAGGTAAATAATGCAAAATTTTTGCTAGAGAAGATTCATAAATAAACTCAAGCGAAGCCAATTTATAATGTGGACAAGAGGCTATGTTGACCATAAATAACTAGAATTTCAAAATATTAATTATTCACAAATCAAACATTAATACATTTATATTCTGATTAGCAAGCAAGGCTCTTAATGAAGGTGAAATTGGTTCTTTTATCTTCTTCTTGGTTCTTTAGTTGTTATTAATTTTCTCCCATAGTATCTAGGCATATAATTTTAATCTTGAATTCATTTTTGTATTTATCTACTAACATTTAACTAATCATAACAATCTTTTTTTAGTATGATGGCTCCTGCATGCACGAACCCTAAAATTTTGAAACTGGTTGTTGTGAACCCGGCGACCGGTGTGGCTGTGGCTACCATTACAGATGAGGTTTTTTCTGCTAGTAAAGGGAGGAATCAGAATACCCTTAAAGGGATTTCTTCTGTGGGGATTGAAGATACTACAACCTTGCGTCTGGCCTACATTCCTGGTTCAGGGTATGGACCTGGTGGGAGAAACTATGCGGATGTGCCGGCCTTCGAAGTAGATATACATGATGCTATACCTCATGCAACATCTAGACCAACCCGTGTTTCACTTGTAAGTGCTGTAAAACCTATCAAGGTAACTCTAGACCCTAAATTAGTAGAAAATATCTTCCAATCAGAAAAATGCTTTTCCTCTTGTGCTGCCATTTTTTGTTTCTATGGTTTCTGACCCTCTTTTGTAGATCTACAGAATTGGATTGCCAAGAACTGATTGAAAATTAAAGATGGTCAAATCTAGCCTTGCACCAGGGGTTTTTTATAGTAATATTTCAAAGCCCTGAAGATAAAAACTCTATATTGTGTCACAATAATTTTTCTTGGCAGGGCAGATTTCCTCTTATGGCCAAACCTTGGCATAAGGATTTTAATCCTCTCTCAGAATCCTTTAAAAAGCTCCCTATATGGGTGTGGCTCCCTTATATTCTGATACACTTGTGGCAAGAGGCAGTTTTTAAAACCATTGGAAACGCTATAGGGGACTTTTTATATGAAGAAGATAGTATGAATAGTCACCATTCAACTTGTGCAAGATTTCTGGTTGATCTGGACGTTTCAAAGGGCCTTCATGAGGCAATATGCATTGATTCCCTAAGGGGTACCTGGACACAAATCTTGGATTATGAGGGGATCCCTTTTCAGTGGAGGAAGTGTCACCAGATGGGACATATTGTTGTTCATTGTGTTGTTGGGAAAACCAATCCCAGACGTTCACCTTCTTGGTGGCCTAAGGATTTCTCTGAACATATCATGGACAAATAACCTCTGAAAGCAACAATAGAATTCGAGACCGAGAATGAGGAAAGTTCACAATTTGAATTGGAAGATGAAGAGGAATCATTGGAGAATCATTCTAATGAAGCCCCTGCAGAGGTTGTGGTTAGTGATACAGCTGAGCCAGAGGAGGAGGTGGTGGTCTCTTCCCCTGTTTTGGAGGATCTTTCTAAGAGCCAGACTATGTTTGACTCTCACAAGGAGTTTATACCCACTGGAGTCCAAAGATCATTGTCTTCTGAGGCATGGGTTGCTGAGGCAGCTAAGGTAGAGGATGGTTGGATAGAAGTTAGGAGAAAGAAGTCTAGGCCTTTGGTCCCTCCTCCAGATATGAATCTTTGGTCATGAAAAAATAAAAATCTTAACTTAAAAGATTCATTCAAAATTCCCTTTTGCTAACTGGTTTTTTGGGGGCTATAAACTGGTCACTTTTTTGGTTTGCTGGTTACTAGTCTAGAAGGTTGTTCAACTTGCTGTTCCAATTGGTTAACTTTCAGATCAGTGTTTTGACTAATATTTTTCATGGTTATATTTGTTGGTAACAGGTCCCTATAAAACTTGGTATAGGTACTATTTTATAATTAGGTTCTTTTGTTAACCTAGTTGTGCTTTAAGGTTTATCTTTCTCCTTGTGCAGGGTTTCGGGGTCCCTTCAAAACTTTGTTTTACCTTAATCTAAAACATTTAACTAATCATCAACTTAGATTCCTAAATTTTATAATGGCATGCCCGATGGGACCACACACCCCACATTCATCCTAGGAGTAGTTTGGGACTCTTCAAAATCAATAAATTCTCATTAATGAACCTATTTTTAGCTTTTTGTCTAAAATTATTGTGTTTTTATGTTTGCTTGGAAAATGATGTATTTGCCTTATGTATCGATGGTAAAATTTATTTTTTCATGAAAATGATGACTTCACTAATGAAAAATTGTGACTTTGATGGTTATTTTGGCTTTCTAGTTTTCTATATTATTTTTGGATATCTGGGAATGTAACCCTAAACATTGGTTAATTCAACCCCAGCCTAGAAAATGGTGACTTTGACCCTATAGATTGACAAATTTTCTAGGTAAAATTATTTTATGAAATTGGTGACTTCACCACTTTTTTCCTAAAAAATAATAACTTTGACTCTTATAATTAGTGACTTCACCACTGATAAATGGTGACTTTTTCAAATTTTATGTTTTTTAGATTTCAATAAAATTATGATTTGCTAACTACTAAATAGTGAATTCCCTCTGAGGCACAAACTTAAGACTTCAAAAGTTTAAATTTTTGCCTCACTTATGTAACTTAATCAACATAAATTAATCCTATAACTATTTTTTACAAGATACTTATCAAAGAGAAGAGGCTTAATGCATTAACAATACCATTTCATAATTTCTTAAAGTACTCTTAAAAACATTTTCACACTCGTATTTGATGTTTGAAACGTTTTCAACTTTCAACTCTTTATTTCAAGATTTTTTCAAGGCCTTAAACTATTCCATTTGAAGGTTAAAATCAATTTTCTTTTACACTTTCAATTTTTACATTTTCCTTTTTAGCATTATTTATCAAAGTCATGAGTATACAATCTTCCACTTAGGGTAACTCAAAAACATGAATAAGCTACTTATTCCTTGTAGCTAGAGTTCAATTTGTGTAAGCTCTTCCTTCATTTTATTGAATGTGGGTGACTCAAAATTAACTTTCTCCCATTTTTTTGGCATAGAGTGTGGGATTTCATTTACTTCACATATCTTCTTTAGGGGTGTGTTGACATGGGGTTTCGTCTCCCATCATTGTACCAACCCCACTTATTTAATAGGGTATACAAATTGAGTCTAATATTTTTTGGGATAGTGGTTGAGTGGTTAACTTGACTAGTTGAATAGGTCCTTAAATCCTATACTTGTCAGACATCACACTTCATTAAGTAAGAGATAGATGAAGTGATTGTGAAAGGGACACGATCCCTTCATAATAAGCCAATTTTACTCACATCCACTTGATGGATATTTTATTTTGCCCAAATATTATTTGATACATTTGGACCATTTAGAAAGACAATGTGAGAACTATAGACTAATAAACCCCACTTGCTATAGATTATCATAATAATGTCAAGTTGATTTTGTGCTCTAAGTTCCATGACATCTACAAGTTGTTGAGAGATAGTGGGGGGATAAAAACTCCACTTTTATTTATTTTATTAACCATCAATTACTCTCAACAATGGGTATATCCTAAAATTTTGGTGGATATGATGCAACCTTAAGTCAGTTATTAGATATGAGCATATACTTGTGTGTTTCTTGTTCACTTGTATATTGAGTCTAAAATTGTTACACATAAATCAAATAAAAACATAAACATTTTCTTTGAGAAGTATTATGCTACCCAAATTGTTTAAAACCATTTACCTTAATCCAAGAACTTTTCAAACCAATTTTGAAATCCACTTTCAAGTTTTGATCTAAGGACAACTCGTTTACAATTGAGACTTGATTATTACATGGGCTTGAGTGGTTTACTTTTTTAACTTGCATTATGTTACATGGGCTAGATTTTGGTTTAATTAAGATTTTTTTCTTATAAAAATACTGAGTTTGATCTTTTTTCCAATTTTACCTAGACCAAGTGTGCCTTTTGTTTCAAGCCAAAAATCTTAGAGCAAAGAGTAGCTTCAAGATTCATGCTTAGACTAAGTTTGTTTTTTAGAATAATTTCTTGTTCTTAGATCAATACCTAATTTAATTTCACTTTTAGGCCTATACATACTCTAGTTTATATTTAGTTTAAAAATCTCTTGTACGTAGACCAAGTTCAAATTTTCATTCCAAGAGATAAGATTTTCTTAGACCTTTGCCAAGACCAAGCCCAAGTCCAAATTTTTTTTACCATTTTCTTCCAAATACCTAGAGTATTTTCATGATAATTTAGACCAATTCCTAATTTTTATTTTTCAACAAAAGGTATTTTTAATCTAATTTATTAAAGTTTGAAGCATTAAATAAACCTTTCTCAAGGTAAACAACATAGATTTAACCATGCCTCGATATACACATAGTGGATCTATGTATAATCTAGATTATGAGAACATCATTAAAGGTGACCCTTTTGAATTTGAACTTATGATGATAATGTCATGTGAAATATGGATCTATTTACCATGTATGCATCCCTTAACATAGGGCATAGGTAAGACCAATTCCAAAATCATCTCACAAATACACCCCCTTATTCAGGGTAGGAACAAGAACATTTTAAATAATACCTTACCAATGTACCACCTAGTATGAATATGGTCCAAAAATAACCATATTTTGTGACTATACTATCTATTTTTAGTTATGATCCCTATTTATCTAATCATCATCTCTTAGAGCATACAGATGAGATTATTTTTAGAGTGATCAAAGTTGGTTAGGGCACCTAGTGACACACCTTTCATCTAATCATTTGATTAGGCCACTTATAGTCAAAATTAGAAACTTGTACCAATTTATAAGCAATAACTTGTCACATTTTCTAAAGGGAAAGGTAATAATGTTGACCACTTAACACAAGTGTACTAGGTGTATCAAAATTACCTTTATCTAGCTAATCACTTTAATGCTATGAGCATTCGAGGTATAATTCCTATAGAGTTTAGTCCATCAACTAGAATATAAACTATTTTAGAATGCTCTTCCAATGTGTGTGTGTGTGTGTGTGTGTGTGTGTGTATCCATTTGTTCAAACCACACCACTTATAAACATGTTCAATGTTCCTCTAAATGAATAATAACCAATGGATTCTTTAGGAACCCCTTTTCAAAGTGTGGTGGATAACACGCAGGTGTTTTTTAGTCTATAGCATGTAAAGTCCACTATACAAAGGAATCTCCAACCAAATAGTTCCCAATAGATCCCTCATTAAATTACATCAACTAGATCAAAACAACAAGGGGTAAGTACATCTATCTCATAATTATAACATGCAACTCTCCCTCCATGACCATCTACTTCCTAAAATTTGAAATAAGGATTAAGAAGTCAACTACCATTCAGTACCTACTAAAATAGGTGGTAAAAAATGTTTCACCTAAATAGGTGAAAAGTAATACCCCATCATAGTAGATGGTAACAAACATTTCACCTTAGTAGGTTTAAGCCAACATGTCACCATAATAAGTCATAATTAAACTACCTCAAACATTATCTAATCAGTAATTTTTTGTGGCCAACCACCAACAAGTGCCTATCCAGTAATAATTACCTAACCTACAACAAGTTCCTAGCCATCAATAAGTGTCTATCCAATAACAAGTGACTGACTTAAAATAAGTGCTTAACCTATAATAAGTGCCTAGCCAACAAAATTTTTTAAACCAACAATAAATACCTAACATACCACAAATATTTACTAGGAAACAATTTCCTTATAGATAACATATACCTTATCCAAAACATATGCCTAATACATAATAATGTTTACATGAGGCCTTTAGCAAAAATAATGCATAGGAGGGTTCAACTAGCGATCAAAAAGTTCTAGTAATCCACCTTAGACCATTCCACCACAACTATATGTTCCTTCACATCTTACACCCCTAGCCCAAGAATTACAACAGGTGAAGGATGTAATTTTAGTTCTTCAGATAAGAAAACAAGGAAAGAAGTTTAAATTTAATAAAATATGGTCATACCCTTTCAACATGGAATACCTTTAGATACCATTTCTTCTAGGTTTTGATCCACCAAATTTTAACTAGTACAAAAGAAAAATTGACTTGAAGGAACATCTAAAGGAATTATATGTTACTTCCCAGCCAATGTCCTTTAGTGATATCTATTTGCTTCTCTTTTTCCATTATAGTCTAACTAGGTAGGCCTTGGAGTAGATTCTCCAACTTTTAAAGAATTATGCGCTTGACTTTGATGACCTTTTATAAAATTTTATGTAACACTTCTATTATAATCTATAACATGAGATTACCATGGTTGGTTTGGGCCAAGCTCAACAAAGGAGTGGTGAGAGTTTATAAAGCTAATTACAACAATTGAGGGAACTTGCTAGCCATTTCATACATAATTTTATAGATAAATAGTTGGTAGTGGTGTTTACCTATAATTTGTAAAGTTATATATATATACTATCACCTAGAGCTTGAATGTGCCTACACATTTGAAGAGATTATCAACAAAGGCATAGGAATTGAAAAAACCCTTATTAGTAAAGGTGAAATCAAGTTATAAACTTCTAACTTGAAATAAAACCAACATCAAAGCCCAAATCAGAGTCAAATCCTAATTTTAATATAATATTATGTACTAGCCCAAGCCAATACTTTTAACAATCCTAAATTCTATAACTACAACAAGAACATTTCTAGTAATGGAGCTCCTAAATCACACCATGTATGAATGGTGAAAACACCGTCTATAAAACCAACACCACTTATGCATCCAAAATTGATTATGAAGTCACTCCCACCTCCTCCTTTACAAATGCCTTAACTAAGAAGAAGACCCCCTATAAAAAAGATTTTTTGGTGACTTGGGAGATTCCATTGAATTAGTGTTTTAGAAATAAATTAATACCAATTTGATTAGTTATACCATTCCAAATCCATTCCCTGAGGGTGTTCATTTCCTTAACTAGTATAAAGAGCACATGTTGTGTGACTATCATCGAGTCAAAGGGAATTCCATACACTAATGCATGAAATTAAGGCACCTCATCAAGAATATGTTGGAAAATGGATAAATAGAGTTGGAAATAGGTAAATTACTTCTAATCCAAACCCAATCATTTACCAAAACCTTTTTACATAACATAATGCCAATAATTAGAATCAATAAAAATGTCAATAACAACATAGACCACCACCACCATAACAACAATAACAATAATAATACCAATAATGACAACCACAACCATAAAATGGTAGGAACCAAGTTCAAAATGACCCATATAACCAAGGGGAATATCATGTTGTTTTATATGACTAAAATAATGTTATAGGACATATTGTGGGTAGTCATATAGCCAATACTACCATTAATCCTATACCAATAACCAATCACCTATAACCATTACAAAATAATACTCAACCTCCTCTTCATGCCAATAGTCCTCCTATGGTCTGTGTTGGCAACCAAGCTCAACAGTACCCAAGGGTTAACATCCTAGGCCCTTTTCCCCCTCCTTCTAATTACTATGGTCCATCACCTAATTTGGATTACATAATCATAAATTGGCATACTAAAGTTACCATTCTAGGTCCCCAACTTTCTTCTACCAATGAGCCTACCATACTAGCTACAAGTAAACCAATAACCAATGCCAAGGATAAAACATATGATATTATGGAGTAATTATAAAAAACAGTTACATTAATCTATATATTATATTTGTTGTGTACCTCCACTATCCACAAGAATAACCTTACCAAAAATTTAAGCAAATCCCAAGTTCTAAATGGTAATACACCATATAAACTCCAAGCCTTGGTAGGACACTTAGCTCTTGGCTAATAACTACCCTTTGACCAAAGTGATATGTCATCTCTTGGCCCTCTCTATAATAACCTACTATAAATTGAACTTTTCATAACTCAACACAAATTTAAATGTATCATCATATATAATGGATTAGGCCTCAACATTATGTCTCTAAGGTTATTCAAATATCTTGGATACATAATATCTGACCTACAATTAGAGACTATTACTATCAAGGATTATGATAATGAAGAAATGGAGTCACAAAGAATAATTTATTTGCCAATGGTCATTAGGCCCTCGACCCTTGACACACTTTGTCATGTATGGATCTAGATTTATCATATAACTTTCTCCTAGGCTGACCATGGGTACATGAGATTAATTTAATACATTCTACATTACATCAGTGTATCATGTTTCCCCATTCGAGGATGGAAGTGACTGTTCCTACAAACTTACAACCATATCAATTTTAAAAGCATTTAGAAGTTGAATATAAGAGATAAAATTACCATTTAAACCTATACATACACTAAAAAATGACAAAGATGTACTCATTAAATTTATAGAATGTGATTTATATGGACCTAGATAGCCTTGCCTCTACTTTATTAGATCCTCCTCCTAAGATATCCAATCAGTTTTCCATTTTGAAAAAGGTATAGGTGAATACCCTACACACAATACATTCCACATAACCAAACTTTGATAGGCCCCTAAATCTTATGAAAGACCTAAATCCAAATCTATTTTCATGAAATAATGAAATAAAGGAAAATTTAATACCTAAGAACCTATTTTTTTTGCATTAGTCACTAGTCAAGAATAAGACTCACTTGTTGTGAATGAATCTTGGCTCTATAATGATGATTTAGCTCACTACTACTAGATCAAAAAGTATCCCATCCCTAACCAGATCATGGATAATCAAGATTTTGAGGGTATTGGCTTGGGATAAAATCAATAAGTCACTCTTGAGCTTATCTCCATGACCATGCAAAGTAACTTATGGTATTGGATTTAAAATACTTGGGGGTAACTCTATGTATTGGATTTAAACTACACCAATCACTATTGATGATGATGTTGACAATGATGCAAAATATATTTATAGTGTATATAAGTACTTATCTAATACCAACCTATTTAACCCTTATGCTATATGTAAAATTACACCTACCATTCATCTTTCCCCACTTTTATTCCATCACCACAACTCATAGACTATGACTAATAAGAATCTACATTATCACTCGAATAGTTTGAAAATGTTGAGGCCATTTTTTAGTTCATGGCCTAAGAGATAATATTCCTTTCTGTAATCATAAAGAAGGGTTTATTTTATCACATTTGATCCTGTAACTTATTTCAGAGAGTGGGTGAACTTTATTACCTAAAAATAAAAGTAAAATCAAACACTAAAGTGCCAACATGAAAACTTGTTTGAGGTGCTTTTAAACTAGGGTAATAGTAAATAAAAAGGTCAATATCCTAGTGATAACCTATTTAAGGTACCATTAGACATGGATGTATACTTATCTTTAAATGAAGATCAATAGGCCACCAATACCTTGATCATATTTGGGTCAGAGATCAGTGCAGAAGAGTAGTAGGCCTTTGAATAGATTGTCCAATAGTGTCAAGAAGAGTTTGTTACATGGTCTTTTCCACCTTTCATGATTATTATTCATTATATGGGTAAAATTAATGAACTATTTAGGTCAACAAATTAATGTATTGCTAATTAGTTTACCTCCTTGCCAACTCTATTTGAAGATGGTTCTATACTCCCTATGGAGGACACTTCCAAAGTTAATATTAGAACATGATCGATCCAAAATGTATAAAAATAGGTGTATCTATCATTGAGGAAGAATGTGAAGTTATTAATGATCTACTTATTGAGCTAATTGATATTTTTACATGGGTCTATTTTGATGTTAGTTTTATATCACTCCTTGGTTGTATATCATCTTATAGTACATCCTGATGCCATGCCAACTAGGTAAAAGATGAGGAAAATACATCCTTATATTTCCATTTTATTAATAAAGAATTATAAAAAATCCTAGAATTAGAGTGCATTCATCCCATTGACTATTTTGAGTAGATCTTAAACATCATGTTGGCTATCAAAAATCTAGAGGGCATTAAAATTTGTACTATTTTTTGCACCATCAATAAGGCTTGCCTGAAAGATGACTTTATTCTACCAAATATTAACATGATCATGGAATTCATTGCTGGATATGAGATGATTTATCTCATGGATAGTTATTTAGGGTATAATAATATCAATATCATGCTATAAGACCAACACGAGACAACACTCAAACTCCTTGGGGGAATGTTTTTTTATAAGGTAATGCCTTTCATCCTAAACAATTCTAGTACCACATACCAATGTGAAATAATATTAATTTTTCATGACATGATGCATGATATTATTGAGGATTATGTTGATGATGTCATAATAAAATCCAAGACTAGAATAGGACATCTAGAGGTGTTGTGTAGAACATTTAAACACCTTTATGAGTAAAAAGTAAGGTTTAACCCTAAAAAATACATCTTTGGCATCAATTTAGGTAAATTTATAAGATTAATTTTCTCTCATAGGGCCATTTAATTCAATCCAACCAATATTAAGGCCATTATCAATATGTTTCCTCTTTCTAATTTAAATTAACTCCATAGTTTTTAGGGCAAAATACAATCTATCAAGTGCTTCAATTCACAACTAGTAGATAAATACCATCCATTTACCCACTTGTTGAAAAATGGAACCACCTTTTCATGGGATTTATAATGAAATAATTGCTTTGAACTTGTGAAGGAACACTTGGTGAACCCACCTATTCTATTACCATTGACACTATAAAATCCATTACTACTCAACTTAACTATAACTAAACATGCCCTAGGGGTACTTTCAGCCCAACATGATGAGAAAGGAAAAGAACATGTTATATACTATTTAATATGTACATTAGTTTAATATAAGCACAATTATACATTGATATAAAGATATTATTTATCCATGGTGTTCTCAACCTAGAAGTTACATCATTACATGCTTAATAATAAGACCATCATCATAGCCAAAGTAGATCTGATCAAGTATATACTATAAAAAAATAAATTTACAAGGTCGCATGGATAAATGGACCATGTTTTAAATTGAATTTGAGATTGAGTATGTTAATCATAAGGCCATCAAGGGATAAGTACTTGCAGACTAGCTTTACAAAAATCCCCTTTCTGATACTCAACCACTCACTTTTGGGTTTCTTGATGAGTCCATCATGACTATAGTAGAAACACCTATTGAAACACAATAGTGGATAGTTTATTTTGATGGTTCCATCACATATTGTGGATCAAGAGTAGGACTTATGTTCATCACACTACAAGGGGACCTTATTCCCAGGTCTAAAATTATCATTTTACCTTATACCAATAACATGGTTGAATATGAAGAACTCATTGTAATAATTTATTAAATGGCACAATGAAATATCCAACATCTAATAGTTCATGGAGATTCTCAACTTATCATAAATCAGGTCACAAACTAATTTTAGACTAAAGACATGAAGTTCAGGCCTTACAAGGCCATGGTAGATACTCTCAAATAACAAATTACTTATTTTTAATTTAAGTAGATACCTTAGGATAATAAAAAAATAATGGATGACATTTCCATAATTGGTTCAATGATATATATCATGGACAAGTCCAAAGATTAATAGTTCTTTGTTGAAAATATTCTAATGCCAACCCATAAAAAATTAACCATTGATATGATTTATGACATTATTGGTACCAATTCTTATTGGTATGTTGAACTATATTATTAACTTCATGACTATACCATCCCACCTAATATTTATCATAAAAATAAAAAATCCTTCATCCATCAGTCCTTTCATTACACATTACTTCGACCCATAGTTTATCATAGCAACATTGATGAAACTCCTCTTCATGATACAATCTAGATTAATATTGAGAGAATTTCATGAAGGGTTTTTTGGGGCCTATAATAGTGGGCCCATACTTACCAAAAATTTACTATGTAATATTTATTATTATCCAACCATGGATGATGATGCCACTGCATATGCTAAATGGTGTGTACAATGTCAAAAGCATGATAATATGATACATGATTTATTTCAAATACACTCAAACCACTGACCATGCCATGGCCATTTTCAACATGGGGACTTGACCTCATGGTAAATATTAACCCTACATACTCATATGGCTATAAATATATCCTTACTACCATATAATACTTCACTAAGTGGGTGGAAGCCATTGCCCTAACTTACAAGACTAGTAAACAAATATCCAAGTTTATTTTTTCTCACCTCATATGTTGTTATGTAATTCCATCTAACATTATATTTAATAATTGTATATCATTTAAAAATAAGTATGTAAAATAAATTTATTCCTAATACCATATTAACCAACTTTTTTCCACTACATACCTCATATAAGGCAATACCAAGCAAAGCCATCTAACTCTATATTCAAGATCCTCAAAAATATTGTTAATGATGTTGGTTTTAATTACAAATTATAATTTTTTTGTGCCCTTTGGTATTACCAAACTAATTTACACACTCTAATAGGATCCACACCCTATTCCTTCATTTATGGTACTGAGGCCATTCTTCTTGTCGAGCTCAAGTTGCCTTCTCTATGAATTTTACTAAAGCATATCTTTGATGATGAATATTACAAAGTAACACATTTTAAAATTATAGAACAATTGGATGAAAAATTAATGGTAGTATTTAATACCATTCAAGAATATCACAATAGGTTACATGGTCAATACAATAGGCATGTCTAACATATAAAATTTGAGCATGGTGATCTTGTACTTAAAGAAAACTAGAAAAACACCAATGCCAAATGCAAGTGTTTTAAACTTTTAGGGTTTTACAGAAGTAAATATTAAAATATAGTAAAGGATTGAGTCTATTTTTAATATGGAATAATATTAGAATTTATTGATTCTATTGATCTTTCCTAAAATAAAAATCATAAGGAGAAAAGGAACTTATCTAGATGTACAAAAAATATTTTGCAAATCAGAGTACTTGAGATGATTGAGCAGACAGAGGAATATTTCATCTATTTAATATTTTTCAAGATTTATCTCTAGATAATAGTACCCCCTTTATAATATTAGTACCATGTGGTGATAATGTCCAATTCTAGTTCTAGTGTCCTATATGTAGTATTTATTTATAACTTTTAGGAAAACTACAAAAGTTTTTAGGGATCTTGTAGTTGATTTTATGTCATACAGGAGCTCATTTGTTTCACTATTTTGGCTGATTATTCTTCAAAACCATAATTATTACCTACACACATGAAATAATGAACTAATAAAATGTAAAAATAAAGCAAAAACTAGGTTGTGGGAAGTTATGACCACACGAATCAAAACCCCTATTATCCTAGCTGCTACATACATTAACCCCAATGCTAGGGGTTTTAGATCTCATGTAGTTTTGTCTTAGGGAACACACACCATCAAATTGCATGATATGATACAATGAATTTATCCTAGGCCCTTCTTTGATCAAGCATGCAAATAAATGTCTAGGTGTGAAAACTAAGTAGTATGCAAAGTATTTAAACTATACTATTGGTTGATTTTATGTAAATAAGTGCCAAAATAGTAAGTTTTATATGTAAAATGACTTATGTGGATATTTATATAGGAGGATATTTTTTATGAATATAATACCCTATTTATTGGATAAAAATTCATGAAAAAGATATAAAAACCTAAGATGAGGGTCATAAAGGGGCTAAGACTCAAACACAGGTGAAAAGGCCTATCAGACACTGAATCCAAAAGCAGAGACTAGAATCATGTGGTGCTACTATCTTAAAAGTCGTACTAATGTCCTAAGGCGTAGAATAGAGCAAAAAATAGGGATGATATGCTAAGGTCCCTTGGGATCGGAAATAGTGACCCATGACTATTGGGGTGTCAAAAAATAGGGAAATTAAGACACAAGAAAGAGTAAAAAACTCAAGATGACCATGAAAATAAGGATTATAACTATCACTAGGACCTTTTATGTCAAAGAGAGAAAAAAGACATAACACTTGTGGTTGCTTAACCAAATTAGGGTGTTTACATTTTCCTCCCTTTTATTCTAGCAATGCAATGAAATGAAAGTACTATAGTAAAATAAAATATAAATGCATACTTGTACTTACCTATGTAAATGTACTCTAGATTTGGCCCACTTATTAGCTAAAGGAGTGGTGTTTAATATGTGAAGTTTGAATGCCCCCTGTACTAAAACTAAATATGTAAAACAAATGCATGGAGATATAAGGCATAATTTCCCCCACTCTAAATCTAAGTAATGTAAGATGAAGGTGTGGAGAAACAAGGCTCACTTACTCCCACTATGAATCTGAGTAATATGAGCTAAAGGTGTGGATAAAACAAGGCTCAAATGCCTCTAGTCTGAATCTGAGTTATGTAAGCTAAAGGTGTGGATAAAATAAGGCTAACTTGACCCCACTCTAAATCCAAGTACTATAAACTTAAGGTGTGGAAAAAACAAGGATCATTTTCCCCCACTCTAAATTTTATTATGTAAATTGGGTTTGGTGTAATGTTATGGATCAATCACTGTAGATGGACCTATGATCCAAAGTCGTGAAATCCTAGTGATGATACTGGTGTAACTTGATAAGTCTAAAAATGGGGACCAAAAATGTGTGCTCTGCATTATTTCCCCTAATCTTGATTTCTAATAAATGTAGCTATGTATCTAAATATTTAAATGAACTGGTATAATTGTGTCAATATATATATATATATATATATATATATATATATATATATATATATATATATATGTAGAGTGTACCCCTTAATACCTTTGTAAACTTTTGTATACTTCTACATCTATATATCTAAATATCTGTGACTCTAGATGCCTATGTAAAGTTGTGTAGATTTAGGCATCTATATATCTAAAAATATATGACTCTATATCCTTGTTTAAGCCTATGTAGACATATGAATATATATAATTATAATATGTTTTGCATCTAAATGTCTATGTAAACTTGTGTATACCCATGTGTTTGTATCTTTGAAAATTTATGATTCTAGATGCCTATGTAAACTTGTGTAGACATGTACATATGGATAATATGAATATGCAATGCATATTAATGCCTGCATTAACCTCTATAGACCTTGGTGTCTATATCTCTAAAAAAAATTGACTTTGGATGCCTATGTAAACTTATGCAAACCTATACATCTAAAAATTTGAATGTAACTTTGTATGTCTAAAATAATCTATGCATATTTTCCCCCCATTTTGGTGAGAGTGATGAGATTATGATGAGGATATTAACTAAAATTGGTAAGGATCAATTATTTTCATGTTATTTGGTAGTTGTGGAGTTATATTAGGTTTGAATAATGTATGGATTGTATTGGAGTTGATAATTTAATGTTTAGTTAGATATGTACTTGGGTTGTTATATTATTACTATAGTTTGATTATTTTTGTCATTTTTTAGGTTTTGAAAATGATAAGGGGATTGGTTTTACCAATATGGGATAAATCATATAAGTATCAAGTCCCATGTGTAAGAAATGTTTCATGAATTAGAGCTATGGGTCTCGAGATATGGCATTAATAAGATATTTGCATTAATTATCTTAATTTGCACATAGGGTTAACCTTAATAGGGTGGCATTGCGTAAATTATGACTTAAATAGGTAATTTTTAATCATTAGAAATTCATTTTCATCATTTGAGTGGAAATAATTTTGAGTCTAAAAGAGAAACATGCTGAGGAGATGAGATTCTAGTTTATCATGCTATGAGGAAGTCAAGGTATAGATTCAAGATAAAGAGGAGGTTTTCCTAGTAAGAAACCCAAGTTTTTCCTATTTTTTATAATTTTTATTGTTTGTTTTATATTTTTGGCTAGAAAAGGACAATTTTTAGGCTATTTTAGTGAGGTTGGCACTAGTGTCCCATTATGGGTACTATTATCTAGACCCTGGCACTACTATTCTTTGGGAAAAATTAGTGTCCAATATTCCTAATATGTGATGCTTAACATGGTTGATGAATTTTTGATTTATGTTGTTGTTCGCTAGTATTAGTTTTTTTTACTAATGTTAGATTTGGCTAAAATTTTATAAGTTGATGCCTATATGAGGGAGTTACCTATAGGTAAGATGATGGAGACTATCTAAGGTTTGCCTTTGTTTGATACTCAATAGAGGTAATCAAGAGAGTAGGTATATGCTATGTTGCTTTCTTGGGGCCTATGCCTTAGGATAAACATATGATCATTGCACTATGTGAGTGGTGGAATGCAAACACACATATATTTGGATACCTATATGTGAGATGACTATGACATTAGAATATGTATACCAATCCTACAATTACCAATATCTAGGCAACAAGCCATATTAAATAAGCTATTAATCCTTGAGCTATATAATGGGAATCTAGGTACCTATCTACTATGGTAACAGGGACTCATAGAATAGGTAGTTAGACTAACATATTTTTGACCCTATTTCCTATGGCTGATGTTTCATGATTGTAGAAATTTCTATTTGTGTTATTGTCATAATTTATTACTATGGATGGGAGTGGTGCCTCTATCTCTTATAGGATTCATGAGATAGTGTATGACATTGATCATCATAACATTTTGTACTCATGGTGTCATACCATTATAGCTCATTTATATAGGGACCTATACCAATTTACATAGGAGATGAGTGGTGGGGGTATCAATGCATTAACACTTTTACTTATTGGACATATTAGAACATAACTATGAATAGGCCAATATCACATCCATAGGATGGATGGGCCCATCCATAGGTATTTATAAATATATGGACTAGGATATGACATGCACTAAAGAGGATTACTTCATATTATAGGTAGTTACTTGATAATTTGAAAGCAAACATAATTGAGGTAAGTTTAGGTTATTTATTAGATACATGATCAATGAGATAATTTATACTAGGAGTTTCAATATGATATGGTTACCTATAGTTTGACATTATACAAGATGTGCCCCCAACACATGTAGTGTGGTTGAGGAGCTCCCTAGCTATTACAAGGATGGGTAATAGTCTAAGACCATTGATTTATAATCTAAATCCTATGTCAGTGATAGAGTGTGATCCTAAGATTTAGGTACCAGATGTGGATGATGTTGGAGTGACTGAGGCCTATGAAAGCTAGTGGAGTGAGCACAAATGGGCACCTTTATTTTTAAGAGGTAGGATGATCACAAAGGAGGTAATATATGTAGAGCCCCTAAGGGATATTGATAGTAAGTTAAATAGTTTTTTGTATGTTATGTGTAATTTTGATGAAGTGTTTTGATATAATAGGATTATTATGAATTGTATGGCTACTTGTAGGTATAAGAGATGATGAGTACTGGGAGGTCACCATTTAGTTGGCATTGCGTGAGTTGACATGACATCTTCTAGATGATGTCATGGATGATGGATTAGTGGAGTGGACCACCAATGTAGCTGGGGTAAATGACCTTATATTTAATCATGTGATGATAACAACTATGGCATTTAGGAAATCAATGGAATATAGAGATAATGTGTTGCATTCCCTCTCTTGATCATCTAGGTGGGGTAAATAGTCATTTAGTAAATAAGTACATATAAATTCAATGAGAGTATGTCAAATATAGGGATGAGATTAGAATATATTGAGAGAGAGAGAGAGAGAGAGAGAGAGAGAGAGAGAGAGTATGCATAATTATAGATCAAGGTCTCATAGAGATAGTGGGGATTCTATTTATAGTTTTGATGTGTTTGATAGTGAAAGTGAGGGAGTTGGTCTCAGTAGTCATGTTTTATATATGGTGGTTGTTTAATTTGGCATCATGTATTAGAAATTTTATTTAATTATACTGTATATTTTGTTATGCATTTAAATATATTTGATTATATGAAATGTATATATTTTTAATTTTGTTCTATTTGGAGTAAATTTAATTGATTTGTATATTTTGTATGAATGTTTTAAGCATATGTGAAGGAGATTATTTTTTTTGTATTTTATTGGTATATTGTTTTTTATTTATATCTCTTAAAATATTTATATGTAAATCATGTAATGGAAAGATGACCTATTTGAACCTAGATGGCATGGAGAAGCAATGACCATACTGCTCATGTTATGTTGTTATATACATAGACTATGAAGCTAGAGATGCTTTTGATGTATTGTTGGTGTTTGAATGTGTAGACTTTGATGTAAAAATCTTATCTAGTTGATGCTCTAAAATTTCACTCTAATTTTTATTATTTATTTTAAATATTTTGATCAATGTGCATACTGGAGCTAGGTTCTGACATCTATAGTAATTTCCATATATCTTTATCAACTATTGAATTGAAACTATGCCCTTGGGTTGATAATTATTGACAAATATTTTTATTGGTATGTATATTAGAGGTGAATTTTGATCTCTATAATTATTTCCAGATATTTTTATTGGTGTTTGTACCAAAACAATGCCTTTGGGTCTATAGTTATTCACAAATATCTTAATCAATGTATGCATTAGAGATGCATTTTAAATTTTATGAACTAGTTTTCATCACTAATAAGGCTATGATGTATGGTATTACTAATGAATGACTATCTTAGAAGTCATGGGGATTTTATTATGAGTAATAAATGGTTCCTTAAAAGTGATGCCTTGGGAAATTCTATCGTAGAGGAATATGATCTAGGAGAGTGTAGAAAATGACGGTATGATGTGCCCTATGTAGGCTCGATGATGACTCTACTAACATACTAGTTGATGTAAGCTCAAAGTGTATATAAATGATCATCTGAATGCCCATTTTAATGGTGAAAATGAGAATAATGCTTATATGGTACCAAATGAAACTGGTGTGGTAGATGATGAATAGTTGAAGTAAGTGTGATCATCCCCTTAACTAGTAGTGTAATCAAGATGTCATGAGGCCCAAATTCATCTAAAAAATGTATAACCCCTCTACATATATATTGTGATCTATTAACTATAGACTATGTTATGTAGAGTGGATATTTTCCTTTATCAATTATTTTTATTGGTTTTTTGTATTTTACTAGTTTCTGAACTAAAAGTGAAGTAGTCTCTTCTACCAGATTTGATGGATAAGGTTCTAAGGGGTCTATAGCCAAATGTGTCTTTGATTATGTAATTGATAATCCAAAATATGCTTCTAATGATATAAATACATTGCATAGATGTCCAAATTATTTAAATTTTTGATATAGTAACCTCTCCTTAAGAGGATAAATTAAGCTTTTAAAAAAGATGTAGTAATTTTAAATCTATTGGTTGATAAGTTAACTGATGCAAACAAGATTTGAATCATATAATGTATTCTGATGTAGGCTTTGTTTTGCCCTAGTGTTGTGAAGGTAACCTCTCATGTGTGACTAGAGGTCCCTTATTCTATATATAATCCCTCAAGAAGACTATCTCTACTCCTCATATATATGTAAAGATCCACTAGGAAGTTTATGGTGCAACCAATCTAGTGCTTTGTATTTTCGTGACTTTGGAAACACTTGTAGTAGAATTAACATATTTTTCATATGAGCCATGGATTTATCATAATCCTAAATGTGTATATATGGATCTCCTTATCCATAAAATATAGGTAACACTAGTATCTAAAAGTTGTGTGGCAACCTCATAGTTGAGATTTTGCATGGAATAGGATTAATATGTATAATATCGGCATCAACCCTAAGAAATGTAAGCCTCATTCTCCAAAGTGAGATGATGTACTTATTTTTTCAAAGTACCCACAACATCCATTAAATAAATTAACACTTGTGAAGGTATATTATCATCATCAAGGGGTTCATTTAATAATTGAATTTTATTATTTATTTTAGTGATTGAAACATTATAATGGAAATATTATTTATAAAACGTTTGTGTGATCTCAATAAAATTTGGAGGTGTGATATCTTAGATGTGGTTAGATGGAAATGATTTATTACCCTCACTTGGTTTTTTTTGAGGACCAGGTTCTAGTATAGTAAGGGGGGTTAAGGGGGATTCATTAATATCTTTTTTATTGCTAGGTTGTGAAAGAGTATCACATACTAGTTGAATAGAAGGTTGTTTATGCTATAGGTAAAGTAAATTATGCACATAAAAATAAGTGTGCACACATGCACACGCATGCATGCATGTGTGTGTGTGTGTGTGTGTGTGTGTGTGTGTGTGTGTGTGTGTGTGTGTGTGTGTGTGTGTGTGTGTGTGTGTGTGTGTGTGTGTGTGTGTGTGTGTTTATTTGTGTTTTAACATGTGATCTATTTTTTGGTTGAGCAAGAGAGATATGTGAGGTAAGAGAAGAATTAGAAGTTAAAAATTGTATGTCATCTTCATCATAATCATAATAATTATCATTATCCCATGGTTCATTAAAATCAAAATTTAATTCATTTGAAGAGTTAAGAGTATAATAAGTATCATCCACATGCTCATTAAGAGAAGGAGAAGGAAAATATTTTATCTTTTTACTATTATGTAATGTATCATCATATGTAGGTAAAATGTAAGGAATTTGTTCATTAGTCATTTTTGAAATGCAAGCATCATTATCACTTTCTATTTTAGAATCAAGGGAAGAAGAAGTAACAACCATGTTTTCATTTTCCACATTATGACATATAGGAGAAGAGTTAGAAACATGTGCATTATCAATTTGTGGAAAATTATCATTGATTTGAGCTTTAAATGTGAATGAAGGTGATAAAGTAATTTCATCTACCTTAGTTTGTGCATTACTAAAAGGTGTAACATCCTTTATATTTGATTTTTGAAATGTAATTGAGAAGGGTAAATAAGATGCATTATTCTTATCTACTTTACTTGAAGCATGCAAAAGTTATTTTAGTGTAGTGAACTTATATTAATTTATTTTGAACAATTAAGTAGCAAAAGTAGTTGAAAAGCTAAGATCACATTGGAATAAAACACTAAAAACAAGAGGTTCTTTTGGAATTTTATTATAAATTTAATTTTGAGGAGTAAGAGAAGATTAAGAGGAAATAGAAGATGATGAATCTAATGTATCCTCATGTTTAATTATATTTTCATGCTCATAATAATCCTAATCTCAATGATTATAACAATAGTCATCATCATCATCATCATTATAAATGAAATCATTATTATGTTGTTATGTACAATCTTGAAAATTAGTCTATTAATTATTATAATCACAAGAGAATTTCAAGATTGCTTCAAGTGGATGAGGGTTAAAAGACTTTTTAGATGCCATTTTAAACTTTCCAAAGAATATAGTGTAAATAAAGAAATAGTAAACACACAAAAGGTAGAATGTAATCTAACATAAGTGTGTGTACAATGCATGAATTTTTTGAATAAAGTTTGTAATAGAAAACATGATTAGTTTTGAAACCCTAATTGATAATGTTTTTGTGTGTACAACAACCTAGTATGTGGATCCAAGGTTTTAATTTAGGGTTGTATTGTAAATATTTAAATTAAATTAAATAAATAAAACCATAGTATAAGATTAATTAAATTAGCTAGGTTAGGTTAAAAAACTAAAAAATCAAATTTTCGTAACCCTAATTTAATGTATAAAATTCAGAATAGGGTAAACCCTAAGTAAAATTAGGGTTTTGAGTCAATATTTGAATTAAAATAGGTTTAACAAATGTTTTAACCTTTTAGGGTTTTACACAAGTAAATCCTAAACTAGATTAAAGGGTTGGGTATGTTGTTAATATGGAATAAAATTAAAATATATTGATTCTATATAATTTTCCCAAAATAGTAAGCATAAGGAGAGAAGGAACTTATCTATATGAACATAAAATATTTTGCATATCATAGTACTAGAGAAGACTGAGTAGACATAGATTAATATTTCCTCTATTTATTATTTCTCAATATTTGGCTCTAGATAGCAGTGCCCCCTTTAGGACATTAGTACCATGTGGCACCAGTGTCTAATTATGGTGAATGTGTCTTATTTGTAGTGACTATATGTAACTTTTAAGGAAACCACATGAGTTTCTAGTGATCTTATAGGTGATTTTATATCATGTGGGAGATCATCTATGTCATTATTCTGGTTGATGATTCTCCATAACCTTAATAAATGCCTACACACATGAAATAATGAACTAATAAAATATAAAAGGAAAGGAAAAAATAGGTTGTGGGATGTTATGATCACACAAAGTAAAACCCCTATTATCTTGATTATTACCTACATTAACCCTAATATTAGGGGTCTCAAATCACATGTAGTTCTCCCTTAGGGAACATGCACCACCATATTACATGGTATGCTATAATGAATTACTTACGCCCTTCTTTGATCAAGCATGAAAATGTCTAGGTGTGAAAACTAAGTAGCATGTAGAGCATTTAACCTATACTATTGGTTTATTTTATGTAATTAAGAGCCAAAATAGTAAGTGCTAGATGTAAAATGCTTTATGAGGCTCTTTATATAGGAGGATATTTATTATATATATAATACCTTGTTCATAGGATGATAAGTCATGAAAAAATATATAAAAAACATAAGAGAAGGGTCACAGAGGGGCTAGGACTCAAACATGGGTGAAAGGACCCATCAGATATTGAAGCCAAAAGTGGACACTAGCACCATGTGGCACTACTATCTTGAAAGTGGCAATAATTTGTTAATTCCCAAAACAAAGCAAAAATCAAGGATGATAGGCTAGGGCCCCTTGTAACTAGAAAATGATGATTTATGACTATTAAGGTGTAAAAATAGGGAAAATAAGACACAAAAAAGAATAAAAGACTTAAGATGACCATGAAAACAATGATTATAACCATCACTAAGACCTTTTGTGTGAAAGAGCAATAAAATACATAATACTTATAGTTTTTTGATCAAATTAGGGTGTATGTAGCAAGAAAAAGGGAAAGTTTAAGCCTAACTAGTTAGGGACCTATATCATTACCACTAACTATGGTTTTGGATCATACAAGTTGTCTATGCTAAAAGGAGAATAAATTGATGATCTGATAAACATAACACACCTCAAGGAATTTTTTTCTTGAGTGATCCAAATTATTATTTATGATGATCAACTAATTTGTGTTATACCATGGCCTTATTTGTATCATGTTGTGTTCTTTTCTCATCATGACTTTCCTATTTACCTTGTTTTTTTTCTCATCTCCCATTAAACCTTTTTGACCTTGGTTTCAACCAGGGATTTTTTAGTGGTGAATATTCATTAATTCATGAATATTCCATTTTTATAAGTCAACATTTGGTGATTTTATGGGGTAGTTGACAACATAAAATTGCCTAAATTTTGAGGTAGAATTTAAATTTAAGGGTTGGATCACCTACTTTTTAAAATAAATTTCCACTTATAAATATATATCACTGGTACCAAGAAATCCTTGAGGGCATTGATTAATTTATAAATGGAATTCATGCCTTGAGTACAAACTATCTCAAGTGTCAGTATCTATTGTCATGCTTCTACAACTAACAATCGAGTGATAATAACTAAGTGATGGATGAAAATAAGAAGGTGATAGAGAATAATAAGAAGGTATCAGATGACTATGCCATGTATTCAAATGTTTTTTATATATAGGTAGATGATTGTACCATTTATTTAGACAACTATAGTATGAAATTGGATTATTTTAGGGCATAATTTGGTGATGCATATCATAATAAAATGACTACAAGATGCAATTGGATGATTACACCATATATTCAGATGACTACATCATGTAGTCAGATGACTTCACTATAAAATTAAATGACTGTATTATGTAGTCATACAACTTTATTGTTTAGTTAGATAATGTTAAGGCATCATGGAGATTTAAAAATAGAACAACCTATTATCTTATTCTAGCCAAAATGAAAATACAAGTATCAATACTTATTTTATAAACTATTATTATTTATTCATTACTATTAGGATACAATATAATTAATGTCTACAACCATTTTGCATAATTGGATGATTTTATGGCATAATCAAGTGATGCATAGCATAATAAAATGACTATAAGATGTAATTAGATGATTACACCATATATTCAGATGACTACATTGTGCAATGAGATGACTATACTATACAATTAGATGAATATATTATGGAGTCATACAACTTTATTATATAGTTAGAGAATGTTAAGGCATAATGGAAATTTAAAAATTAGAGAAACCTATAATCTTATTCCATCAAAAATATAAACACAAGTTTAAATATTAATTTATAAACTACTATTATTTATTCATTGTTATTAGGGTTCAATATAATTAATATCTACAACCATTTTGCATATAGAATCCAATGATAATGTGATCAAAGATATGCCTCCATTGGAAGACATACCTAGGTATGAAATAACATAGGTACTAAATATGATTTGATTTACTAGTTTATTATTTATCTACACATTTTTAACAATCTTTAGTAATAACTAGTCTACAACCATTTTGCATGCAAAACCCAATGATAATAATTTTGAAGATATGTCTCCATTTGAAGATGTCCCTAGATATCAAATTCTAAATAGAGGTACTAAATATTATATGATTTATTGTATTGTTAATTATTTATTATTTCATATTAAATACCATTTTTTAATAATAATTATAATATATATACCCATTTTGTAAGCAAAACCCATTGATAACCCTTTTGAAGATATGGCTCCACTTGAAGACATCCCTAGGTATGAAATGTGCTCATAGAATTCAAGGAAAAAGAAACTAGAAGATATCATCATGGATGTTAATAATGAGTACTCAACACCACCAAATGAGATTTCTACTTAGCCAATGTAATCTTTAGTTGAAAAAAGCACTAAAAAATCTATGCGAAAGAAGATAAGTACATGGACAATTGGAAGGTTGTGGAAGCTAGCTGAATTTTAGTTTGTATGTATATCAAATCTATTTGATTTAAATTTAGTCATGTGATAAATATATTTTGTTTATTTAATAATATCTTCTATTTATAATTGATTTCTTTAACAATAATTTATATTTATAATTGATTTATTTAACAATAATTTCTATTTATAATTTTTTAAAAAAAATTTGTACTTTTTAATTGTAATCTATAGCATTCTAAAACAGTAAATTCTAAAACAATTATATGTACTTTATTATGTTCTTTTCCATTTTTACACCTTTAAATAAAAATTACATTTTTAAATCAAACGAAATAATATTGAACCTTGTAATAAACCAAGTAAAGACTTCATTGATTTATTAGACATTATTACATAATCACTCACTAAAATTCCAAAGCCTTAAAACATTTTATTGATTCAAATAAAAAATACCATGCACATCCATAGAAAAAAATAATATGATTATGTACGAAAAAATTATAAAATATATTGTTTAGGATTAACTCCAATATAAATTTTGTTGTTCTTCAAAACAAAAGAAAAATACAATTTCAAAGAATACCAATATCACAAAATAAAAATATAATGCCAAATATAAATTTCATTATTTTTTAGACACTTGGGTGTTTATCACCATTCCTTGACCATCCTGAGCATCTACTTGGCTAGAAGTAGTGGCCTCTAAATGGATCCCTAACTTTATAATACCTTTTCTTATGGTATTGATATTTTCAAGGCTTGCCCTTTCATCTGCAACAACATCTCTAGGAGATATAAATGAAGGGTCATTTTTATCTTTGTCTTTAAATAAAAATTTAGGGTCAAAGCCATGTTCTTTAATGATTTTATTCAATGTATTATTTTGCTTGTTCATTAAAACAAGTTTTTCATTGAAAAAAATGGTCGTATATGTACTTTTACATGCAATATTCAAATGCATGTCAAGGATAACAAATTGATTATTTAAATTATTATATTTTGACTGTAAATGAGAAAAAAAATTTAATTAGTTAAAAATTATTAAATAAATTTTATTTAAAAAATAATAAACTGAAACTTACCATGACTTTATCTTTTTATGCATTCATGATATCCACAATGATTTTGTTTTTTCTCCATTTGTTTTAGTATGCTTGACATTCTATGTTCAAATTTTTAACCCTATTTAACATTATATCAATAACACTATCATTAAATTTGTTACTCACTAAAATAGTACCTAAAATTATTTGGTTGAATATAACATCAATTTTTTCAAGCTAAATTGCAACCATTACATACAAATGATTGTGTTGGTTATGGTTGTGAAAATTCACATTTATTTCCCATATCAATACTTTTTATCCATACTCCCATGTTTTTAATTCATCATGGTTAGTAATAATACATTGATTAACAAAGGCCTTAATACTATTTACCAATAAATAAGAAATTGGAAAAAAGTGCATTGGTCATCATTTTTTTGAGTCTTCTTAGGGGTGTCTCTGTTAGGTGGACTACTAGGAGTAGACTAAGGCTATGATTTCTCCGCTAGCTTGGATCCCTACATTATATCATGATGATTAAAATATGGAATTAAGGTTCCACTATCAATCCCCAAGAACTCCTCACCAAGATTAATATTTTTAAGCAATGTGGAAGTTCCTAACATACTAGGGATATGTCATGCCAATCAAAAAGTTTGAAAAATATGATTCTATAAATTGAAATGTGACCCCACTCTCTACTATAAATTCTAAAAATTTCCCTCTTCATATATTTATATGGTGGGTTGGTGGTGGTAGTGCTTGGAATTAAAAATTTCTCCTTTGAGAAGGAGAGAAATTAAAAGCTATAAATTAGATTAAAATTTTAAAAAAATATAAATCCTTTATTAGCACTATTTATTTATATGTTCTAATTTCTATCTATTTGACCAAAAATAAATGCATGCACCTTTATGTATTGGTTGAAAATAAACTCCGGATGTTATAGCCAATGTTGGTTACACTATGGACTGTGTTTCTTTAAAAAAAAGATATTTTAAGACTGATAATGATAAACATATTTTTGTTAATTAAATTAATGTTTAGATTATTTACCAAGTTATTTCGATAACATGAGGGGAAGTTTGAATAATAACTAGAGTTACAATCAAACTCAACATGCATTTTCTCTTTTGTAATGCCTACGCCAAAGATAATTCTATGTCACCCTCCATGTCTATATCCGTGGTTGCCTCAAGGGGTTGATGACCTTTTATTTCTATATTTCTTCTTGAAATAACTTGAGATAATATTTTTTAAATAAATAACGATAATATTTTTATTTTAAAAAATCATTATTTATATAATTATTTGAAAATAATAATAGTGCAATGCAACCTAACCTCCCAATCATCTAGGGAGAGTGATTCAACAAACTTTTGATAATGAAGAGTTCTTGGAATAGGTTTGTATTTTAAGTCATAAAAAAACTCATTATATAATTTAATAATAAAATTAGTAGAAGAACATGTATAATTTTCATTTCGAATGGCATAATTCACATCATCCCTAATTCTATTCAAAAGGAATGAACACCAATTGAATTGATAATAGGTGAGAGTATGTAGAATATAAAAAAAATGACCTGGTAAGGAATGTCCAATAGCATTCCCTAAAATATAAATCTAGATTGGAATAGTTCAATCATTCCAAGCGTAAAAGGATTTTTTACCTCTTCAGCTTTAAGTCCCTTTCTACCATGACTTTGGGGAATTATAATGAAAAACACATTAACACATTAAGAAATTATGATTAATAGATGTAAATAAGTATAAATAATTTATGAATTATAAAATGAAAAACATAATACCATATAAATATAGTGTATAAATAGAATCCAAATATTTATTTTCATTATAGGTTAACATTTCCTTCATTGTGACCTCCTGTTGCATCTTTGTACAAAAGGCCTATTATTATGTAGATGTCCTGTGAAGTGATTCTATATGAAATAGAATAGAGCTCAAGTGAAGAGTAAATTTTGATGTGGAAATATCAAATTTTAATAATAGATAATTTAGAAAATTAGTTTCTCTTTTGTATTAGAATGTATACAATCCATTTAAAGTTGCATTGGTTGATCTAATCTATGTATGTATCATCTTGCTCAATAATTCATAGGATACCAGTGCACATGGCATTTTTGTATCATTATTTGGAGGAGTTGATATCAAAACTTATGTTAGAATAGGTTTGGGAAACCATAGATTTTGAAGACATTATTTTTAAAAATTGGGTAAGGATGGAGAGCAAGGATAACTAGAGCAAATATGATTTCTTGGAAAATTGGGTGATGAGGTATATCAAGGATAGATGGATAAAGAAATTCAAAAGTGGTAACTGGGTTACATGGATGCCTTAAATAGGCTAATGGAATGGGCTATCTTGGTGACAACTATAGTATATAGTCAAATGACTATGTCATGTAGTTGGATGATTGCAAGACATAGTCAGATTATTATGCCATGTAGTTAGATGAATGCATCATGTATTTGGATGAGTGAATCATGAATTAAAATTATTGAATCATGTTTTTTGAAAACTACATCACATAGTTAGATCACTACATAATGCAATCACATGACTGCATGGTGTAGTCAATTGATTATATAATGTAGTTAGATGACTTCATAATATAATCAAATGAATACATAGTATTATATTAACCATGTACCACCTCCAAATTTTCCTATGATATTATATGCATTTTAATTTGATTTTCCACCATTTCTAAACCAATTTACCTAGTGACCTCTATGTTTTTTTTAATGTAGCCCACTAAAATTTTCCCTAATTCCAATCCATTGGTACTTTAGTCAACATCAATGGTTGGGTTCATAGGTAGTTTTAATAGATGATTTAGAATTAAGAATATTTAATGACTTTTGTAAACAATAATATGGGCCATCCTAGGTTAGCTTGGCTAGTCTCAGTGATTGAGTTCATTTTCCAATTTCATTGACCATTCCTTAATATAGGTTTGTATCAAAATGGTCTTGCCATTTTATGAGTCATATTTTATTATGATCTCACTATTTTAAGAGTTATGTTGTATTGTGATTTTACCTTTTTTTTATATTTTCCTTGGTCTAAGTCATATACATAGTGGAAACTATGAATGAACAACCTATTGCATTAGTACACACTCACATTTTGACTTTTAGTATGGTTTTAACTTAAACCACCCACTTGTAGTATCATGAGTTCTTGTGCCTAATGTTTGTGAGTATAAATCCCATTTTTTCTTATGATCTTGCTTTTTTTTGAGACCATTCTGATTTTCTCTACAATCAATCATTTTTCCTTATCAACAATTTTATTATATGACAAATCCTAGGAGAACTACATTTGGCTTGAAGTCTATATTAGACATAGTGTCCATGGGACTATGTAGGTAGCATCCAATTGCCTAGGAAATTTAGAGTTAGTAAAACCACCCCTTCCTTATTCTTATATTCCCCTTTTTCATTCTTATACCATCATGCCTATGCTATTGTTCCCTATAACCTAGGGGAAACCTTTTACTAAGCATAGCATTTCTCTTACACATGCACAAATAGTTTCATTAAGTAGTTTTAGTTCATTACTTTTTTGTATTCAATTTGTTTAATTTTATTTGCCTTAGAGTAGTTAATTTATTTTCATTTACCTTTGATTTAACTTTTAAAGACTTAGTGTATGTAAATCCTAGGTTGTTAAAGGGTCTAAGTATAATAAACCAGGGAATAAATACATAATAAATAGAGCCACTAATTTGTGCAATAATTTACCTAATATAATATATCTAAAAATAATAATGCATGACATAAATAAGCATTAGATGGAAACTGACTAAGACATATAATCTAGGGGTTAAAATCTACTGTAGAAGCTAATATGAGTGTTTCAAATAGGATCCAAGTGTTATAAACCCTCCTAGATATTAGTGCAACACCTTCAATAGTATCACATTATTTTAGTATCCTCCATAACACAATAGTGTCCCCATGTAAAAAACTATGTTATCTTATGGGTGTACCTCTGACTGAGTTTGATCTACCTATGTAGACATGCCTTGATTCACTATTTGTGCACTATTTTTGACTAATTAATGAGTATATTCTAAACTTTCATGTTGTTAGGGTATTTAAATAGAATAATTAACCAAAGTGTGATGTTAAATGGGTAGGATAGACATCCTCAATACCCCTCTATGCTGAGAGTTACCTACATACCAATACCTCAAGAAGAGATCAAGCCTGATAAAGTTCTCCCAATCTAAGTGTTATTACAATTAGAAGTGAATGTTAGTATGAGTGTAAAATTGAGTGATATGAGTAGGGATTGAGACTAGAAATATATGTAATCTAATATTAAGATGATTATAGTTGACTGTATGTATAAGTAAAGTAGAATATGGATCAATGACCTTAATTATGCACCATTTGTTTTGATCTTATTTGTGGGTATTTACATCTGATTTCCATTTAGTGGTTAAAAGGATAAAATTCATGTATTTATAGCAATATGGTGTTTGTGAAAAGTTTGAAATAGTTCTAAGCCAACCCTAAGTTTCTTAGTAATTGAAAACATATCTATGGGGGTTGAAATTAGGTAAGGGACACTATCACAATCCCTTGGTCATTAGTGCAGTTTGATAGTGTCAAAAAAAGTGTGCTAGTGTCTAGGTGGTAAAACTTGGATCACTAGGGGTCTGGATCCCTAGTGGAAAGTTTGTGACTAATTTTGGGAGGTCTAGGGATGTGTAATACATATATATAAGTTAGATAAGGGTCAAAAGAGGACCGAAGATAGGTTTAGATCTAAGTTACAAGTAGGGTGGTCTTAAGTAACACTCATTGCACTCAAATGACATTTTATATGACTATATTTATGCCCCACCTTTATTATATAAGTTTATCAAAGTGAAATTACTAGGATAAAATAAAAGTAACCATACCTAGAGTTACCTAAGAGGTAAATCCTTTGAATCTAGGTCTAAGTATGTTAAGTGTGTTCCATTTCATATCCTAAAATTGAAACATGAATGAATTAGTCCTTACTTTAGGAATGTCAAAATCAAATAAAAAATTAAGTAAAGAGATAAGAGAGAGATGAAAATAATGAATACACCTCACTAGGTATGTGAACTAATGAAAAAACTTGGTTAAATCTTATGTGTGAACCAGTGATCAAATAGTGAGTAGATTAGACTAAACTAATGTCTTGCTAAATTCCCATGTGTGAGTCACTTAAGATGTCAATATAATTTATAATATATCATTTCCCACCCATACTTGGTGGATTATACTCTATGAATAACTTGGATTGGACTGATGCCTTATGTAGCCCTCCTATGTAGGTGGCTAATTAAATCAAGTAGGATATGACTCCATCATTGCCTACCCATGTATAGTAGATGAATCTATGACTAAAACATTATGATTTAACTAAAATTATGTGGGATGGCTCAGGTCCACTTACAAACATTAAATTTTAAAATAGCTAAGGGGCCTCTTGGGTACTTAAGAATATAACTTAGGGACTTTGTATAAATCCCAACCATTATAGATGGAATAAGGCATCAATATGGTGTGAAACTTAGTGAAAATGGTGACTAAAGTATACAATATGAATAATTACATGGATTTTTCATTCTATCTAAGATGAGCTAGTAAAAAATTGATCATGTGGAAATAATGTGCCATGTACATGCCTAATTATGATAATTGTCCATATGGATTCTAGTTGTAGAAATCTATGTTTGTGTATATATGAAACTAAAACATAAGTGATCATGTCATGCATGATGCCCCCAATCTAAGCAAACTTGGTATGACTTTTTGTAAATTTAAGCATAAACTAATTAAATTTGGTAACCTATGATTAAAACTATGAAAATCTTGACTGTAATTATTGTGTTCTTCTTTAAGTTATAGATTTTTCTATTTCTAGAGATATTGGAAAGTAGAACGATTCCTGGGATAGTAGGACACTATTCTGGTGTCCTCTATGGTGTACTAGTGTCCTCTATGCCATTTTCTACTAGATTGAATATGATCTTTGTCTAACTATTTTCCAAAAAAAATCTTGATTTTGAGATCTATAATTATGTGTTTGCATGCTAAAACGATACTCTAGGTGAACTCAAATGGATTGATCTCTATGATAAATTCCTAAGAATGCCCCATATTTTAGGGGAGTTTTTGTACTTATGAAATAACTATGCTCAAAATATAATCTCTTCATGATGTGTGTTAGGTTGAAAACATATGATATATGCACGATAAACCAATATAATGTGTATACATGACATCAAAATGTAAGATAATCTAAGCATAAGTTGGAAATATATGATGTATGTTATGTATATCATTCATAAGGTTTTAAAGATAGATATAAAAATGTAAGCATGTGTATGACTAATATAAATAATTAATAATATGTGTAATCTACCTAGGGGAATGGGGCATGATGTCCATCAAGGAACCTAAGAGGAGGGAGAGTTGAACGACATCCCTCATGGCATCAAAAACTAAGTGTAAATGTAAAAAGTAAGAGACAAGTTTCATGGCCATGACTCATACATACAAACATACAAGTCACACAACATATGCCAAGGATCCATAATACAAGGGATGTGGGCACATGTCACTAAATCTATGAAAGTAAATACATACAAGGACATGTTTAAATGTTCACATATGTAAATGATAAGTAGGTTGGATTAGAGTCATATGGAAGTACACATTTAAATGTCTACATATAAAATAAATAAAACACACACAATGGTATGGAAACATGTGCAAAGTATACATATAATGAAAGGAAGTGGCGTAGAATCATAGAATAATGGCATATTAAAATACCCTCAAATAGATGTATAAATAGGGAGACACAATCAAGTCTAAACTAAGAAAGATAGAAATGAAATTATGCTCTAGATTATGGTACAAATCTATATAATATCAAAGATTTACATAAACTAAGTCTATACTAGTATTAGTAGTCAAAATTAGTGTAATATAAAATGATATAACCTAATAAATCAAAATTCGTGTATAGGATACCCCTAATGGGAAGATTTATCAATGTTGAATTATTGTAGTTCTGTATGTGCCTCTAGTTGGTAAATGGTAATAAATAAGGATCTATTATTGTATCTAACTCATGTAAAAATACGTGAAGACTCAAAAATAATAAGTGAAGTATGTATGTATGATAAAACTAACTACACTAACATAGGTAGCATATGTAATACCTAGAAAGTATATAAAAAATGTAAACATGGATATACAAATAATCTAAATTTTGTGTTTTTGAGCAATAGTTGAATATTTTTATATTTTTTACATATTATATTGTTTTTGGGTTTTTATGTATGTAATCTATGTACAAGAAATCATGAAAATGAAACTATATAAAAGTGTAATGTGAATTATCTATTTATAGAATATATGCAGATGCATGATGTTTAATGGGTTATTGATAACCTTACCATCAATGGTAAATAAATAGTATAGATTTGGGCTAAGATTTATGATTAAGTAGGGGCCAAGATAATTTGTTTTGAACTTGCCTTTTATCTCTTCTCTAGTATTGATGTTTTTGAGAATCTATTTGACGATGAGATCATTAACTTCAAATTCTATGCTATGAACACAACTATTGTAGGCTGACTAGATTTATTTTTGGTATGCTATGAGATGTTTCATGGTTTGGATGCATGTGTGATCCAACTATTATAATTCATGGAGATGTATTTGTCTATATTTATCATCTATAATAAGCCCTTTGAGGGATACTCATAAGAATGGAATTTCTAATTCTAGTGGGATAATTAATTCATGCTATATACTAGTGAATAAGGAGTAACTTTAGTTGGTTTGGAAATACTGATATAGTAGGCTCATAATGCATTGACAATATTATTATGCCAATCATTACCAAATTTGGTAACAATTATGCTGAGGAAGTTGTTAATTATGTTGTTTATAGCTTCTACTTGGGCATTACCCTATGGGTAGTATGGAGTAGATAATGTGTGTTGGATATTATATTTGGCATAAAATTTCTTCACTATTTTTTTCTTAAAATGAGTTCCATTATCTATAATGATGGCCACTAGGATTCTAAAATGGGAAATAATATTGGTCATGAGAAAATGGTATATATGTTATTCTTTTTTGAATTGTAATGGAATGTCCTCCACCCATTTTTTAAAGTATTCTATGGCTATAATAATGAATTTATGACCTTCTATGGATTCTATATTTACCTTGCCAATTATATCAAATCCCCATAATATGAATGGCCATGGGGATAAAATGGGTTGTACATATTATGAAGGGACATGGTGTAGGTTACCATGTCATTAATATTTGTCAAATAATTTAGCATATTCTTGACAATTGTATTCCATGGTTGACCAATAATATATCTATCAAGGTACTTTACATGACATCACTTTACCACTAAAATGGCCACCACATTTACTATCATGCACTTGGTTAATGGCCAAATTAACCTCCTTGACTATCAGACATAAAATTAAGTGTCCTTGAAAAGAACATTTGAATAATTCCATATCAATGATGACATGATGAAGGGCATTTCTCTATAATTTTCACTTATCATTCCTAGTGAAATTATCTCATGTAATATTTTTTTATATAAAATTATATATCTAAAAACCATTTGAATGTTATTGTAATGTGCATGGTGGATAAAACTATTAGAGATATGAGGTTGGCATGGGATAATGATGGTGACTATAATCATTTTATGGTGAACATAGATTACTCATCATTGATGTTAATGGGGATAAATGATGCTACATTGACCATTGCATCATTATGATGATTAGTTTTATGAGGAATGTTTTCAATAGAGAAGTATTCAAACTGAGCTTGTAGACATTGAACCATATTATTTAAGGTAATGAGACATTATTATTTATTTTGGTAGACATATGTAACCTAATTCAACCAATTATGAGTCCTCATAGACCTTAATATATTTTGGAGAGATTGAGCTACTTGAAGGTTGAGGATAAGAGCCTTGTATTCTATGGTATTGTTTATACATGAAAAACTACTTCGATAAGCAAGTGGTACTGTGTGCACAAGTGGGTTAATGAAAAAAATTCCTACCCCATCATCAGATGCACATATATAACTATCAAAGAACATTTTCCATGTGTCAAAAGTGGTATTTAATGCTGTGAAGTCATCATAAAAATCATCATTGATAGGATTTATATCTAATAGTGGTGCTATTACAAATTGATATATGGTTATCTACCCCTTTAATATTTTTTATAACATAATATTGAGGTCAAATTCTATGAGTAACATGACCAATTTTTTGATATAGCCTAAGAGATGTGACTTTGACATAATAAACTTTAAAGGATCTAATTTTATAAAAACTTATGTCTCATTGTTGATCATATAGTGCTAAAACTTTTTAGTAGCAAATACAAGTGAAAAATATAGTTTTTATATTATTAGATAATTTCATTCACAATAAAAAAGTATATGACTGATGTATTAAATATATCACTCCTTATGTTTATCACATTCTATGTCAAGAGTGCATCACGTGCATGATCTATCACTAATAGGTAGAGGAGAAGTGTCTTGTCAGGTGTTGGTCGTGTCAATATAGTTGGGTTTAACAAGTATTTTTTGAGTGCATAAAATATTTATTGACATAAAATATCCCACTTAAAATATGTATCCTTCTTAAGTAACCTAGTGAATGAGTGAGTCTTATCTTCTAGTTATGCCATATTGTAATTTATTATTTGAATATTACTTTGTACAAATTGAAGTTACTTTAGGTTTGTAGGAGGCATGTCTACTATAAGTTCATATTTATTTGGATCAATCTCTATGCCATTATATGATATTATATATCCAAAAAAATTATTCGATGAAACCCCAAACATGTATTTCTTAGGATTTATTCATACATTGTATTGTCTCAATCTTTCAAAAATCTATTTCATAATGCTATCACTCTTTTGATTTTGTAAGCAATTCATCAGCATAGTCTTCAACTATCTTATGAATGAGATCATGAAAAATATGGGTCATATCTCATTATTACGTTTTTCCTTCATTATTTAATTCAAAATGCATGATTATATGGGAAAAAGTGCCCCATGGTGTGGTAAAAAAAGTCTTTTTCTGGTCTTACTCAACTATCTTGATTTGATTATAACCGTTGAAACCATCCATGAAAGAGAGAATTTCATAGATTTTTGTGGAGTCCAATATCATAGTGATGTTTGGCATAATAAAATCATCCTTAGGACATAATTTTTTTAAGTCTCTAAATTAACAACAATATTAGATTTGGCTATTACGATTAACAACTAGGATAATGTTAGTAACCCATTAGGGATGAGCAACTGGTTGAATGAAACCAACATCAACAAGCCACTAGATCTCATATTTGACTAAAAGATATACCTTGGGATACATTTTTAATTTTTTTTGTTTAATTATATTTGAATATATATAGAGTGTAATCCTATGTATTATGATTAAAATATCAATGTTAGGCATATTGGAATAAGCCCGAATAATATTATTTAAGAAGTCCTTTAAAATTTATCAAATATTTGTATATTTTTATTTATGTAAGGAGTTGACCAATAATATGGTATGAGGATCAATGTCAGTTCAATAATTGAATTTAACTATCTCTTCATTAAGTGATGTAGTTTGATCAATAGTGTAAGGTGATGTAGGGATGGTACCATTTGTGTTAGGTGAAACATCATCTAAAGTATCTGAGCACTAACCAATGTATGCCTAGGTATTTTTTGAATGAGGATACTTGTTATTATGATATAAGGAATGGAAATAGTCATATTCCCTTAGGAATTTTAAGAGAGCTTCATCATTAGCAAGTTCATCAAAAGTAGGTAAATCTAGAGAAATGGTATCATCAATAAGATTACGGTAAATAATTACAAGTGTGGAAAAATTATTTACTATAGTATCTAATTGTGGAATGGGTGGATAAAACACTATATGGTGAGAAACATGGTGAGAAGACTTGTCATTATATGTGTTATCCATATAATCAAGTCATTGCCTACCTTGTTGACCATATGTCTCAATAGGATTAAGAATTCCCTATTCATGTTTTCTGAGTCCTTATCTTATGCAACCCATTTTTTAGAAATATTTCAATGCAAATGGAGAAGTGAATATATTATCATGTACTCTAGATGTGTCTAAGGGATTTATACATTAGCTATGTATAGTATTTTGGAGAGGTGTTCTAGGAAAATCCATGTGAGGAATATAATTTTATGAAGGCTCTATATGATGAAAATATTTGAATGGTTATTGATCCATAGGGAATGTGTAGATCTAACATTTGTAGTTTATCTTTAAACATGCATGTAAAATTGATGTAACTATGTGCATATTATGAATCTAAGGTCTCTCAAGTAATATATTGTAATTAATATCATTAAGCATAACTTGATATGGAATATTATCAAACCCTAGGATGTTCATATAAAAAGGATGTAAATACTTATCATGTATATTAAAAATTCAAAGAAAATAGATATTACAAATGTTTAACCTTGATCCATTGTCAACTAACACTTGCTTGACACCCACCTCTTTAATTTGCAATGCAATGTAGAGAGATAGGTGTTGATCTATGATTTACTGAGGTAGGAGATATTATTTTTAGAATATAATATGCTCTTAAGTCAATTTCATATTATTGATTATAGAAGTAACATAAGCTAGATTTTTTATGTGAGGCACCTTAATATCATGGAGTGGTTTATTAAATGTATCTTTATATGTGTTAGCATTTTATAAGATCTCTAAAATGTAAATTGTGGCCAAAGGTACATTGTTTTGGTTGATAAAACTATAGCCATGGGTTTTTATAACTTGTCATGCTTGAGGACCACCTATGGACATCATAACATGGACTATAGGGTCTACTAAAAGCATATATTTGGTATTAGATGCATGATAGTAGCTATATGTGTACGGTCAATAAGTGGGAGAGATAAGAAAAACCAATGATGTTTTCTTATGTCTAGTAATGATGGAAGAGTTATCAAAGTGAACTAAAGAGATAAAAGTATCTAAAGGAGACTTGTTAATTTTAGGTTGTGCATTTATTATCTTATGTACTAAATCCTTTATGTGTGTGAAGAGTTTCTTCTTAATTAAATTCCACTTAAGAAAAATATAACATGATAGAGAAATAACTAAATATGACATATAATTAAACTAATTGAAAGCATCATATACATATGTCCTTATGCCATCTTTGAATTCAATCCAAATTAAAGGAAACAAACATGAAAGAGAAGCTAGAAAAGTTTTCGTAAAAAAGTGATAAATTGTATTTGTCATTATTATCATGATTATATTAAATGTAAATAAAAATATATAAGGATCTAACATTTTTATGTGGATCCTAAAAGGAAAACCTAGGGTTATGGTTTTTTGCACTATTAGAAATAACTCAAGTTCACCAAATGATTTAACTTTTAAGGAATTAGTATATGTAAACCCTAGGTTGTTAAAAGGTCTAAGTACATTAAATCAAGGCATAAATATGCAATAGATTTAACCACTAATTTTTTTAATAATTAACCTAATCTAATATTTTCAAAAATAACAATGAATGACATAAATAAGTACGTATATGGAAATTGATTGAGATAGATTATATGTGGGTTGAAAAATAGTGTATAAGTTAATCTAAGTGCAAAAAATTAGATATATATGTCAAAAAAACTCATGGATAGTATCACAGTATTCTAGTGTCCTCCTTTCCATGCTAGTGTCCATGTGGAGAAAACTATTATCTTTTGGGTGAACCTCTTGTTGAGTCTAATCTACCTGTGCTTATGCTTATGTAGACATGCCCTAATTCACTATTTATGCACTTTTTTGACTAAGTTATGAGAGAACCTTAGACTTACATGTTTTTATGGTATTTTAAGATCAAAATTAGTAAAAGTGTGATGTTATCTAGGTAGGATAGATGCCCTCAACACCCCACTATGTTGAGAGTTTCCTACATACTAATACCTCAAGATGGGATCAAGCCTAATGTAGTTCTCACAATATAAGTACTAGTGTAAGTGAAATTTAATGCTATTATGAGTGTCAATTTGAGTGCTTTGAGTGGGGATTGAGACTAGAAAACTATGTAATCTAAGCTTAGGATGGTTGTAGATGATTGCATGTAAAATCAAGGCAAAATAGTGATTAATGACCCTAATTGTGCACTACTTATTCTAAACTTTTTTAATGGGTTATTGAATTTAATTTACATATAGTGGGTAAAGGGATAAAAATCATGTACTTATAATAATTTGGTTCTTATGCAGAGTGTGTAATAGGTCTAGGCTAACCCTAAGTGTCTTAAGAATTGAAAACATATCCATTGGGGTTGAAATTAAGAAAGGGGTACTAGATGATACCTTGGTCATTATCACAATGCACTAGTATCCAAATAAGCAAACTAGTGTCTAGGTGGAAAAACCTATATCATTAGGGTCCTAATCCCTAGGGGAAAGTTTGGGACTAATTTTGGGATGTCTAGGGATGTGCAATACCAACATAAAAACTAGATAAGGGTTTAAATAGGCATTGAGATAGGTCTAGGGCTAAATTAGGGGTAAAATGGTCTCAAGTAACACACATTGTACTTAAGTGACATTTATATGACTAAAGCCTTATATTAGTTTTTTTATTTCATTTACCTTAGTGTTATTTATTTATTTACATTGGCCTTAGAGTAGTTTATTTATTTTCATGTGGCTTAGATTAATTAATTTATTTTATTTTACATAGATTGCTTTGTTTATTTATACCATAGATATGTTTTTATTTTCCATTTAGTTAGGTGCTTTGTTTTTTTTTCTTACTTATGTTTTTTAATTTCCATCTGTTTATTGACTTTAGTTTACACTTTAGTTATTTACTTAGGTTTTTTGTTTGTTTCTTCATTTTATTTATTTAATTGGTTGATGACTCACTTATTTTGTTGTGCCTCCCTTATCCTTAGTTGTCATAGATTTATCAAATTATGTTTACACTTACGTCTTGATTTTTTAAATCTTGTACTTGGGTTTTGAGTCTTTGTATTTACACCTACACTTAGATTATTGTATTATATTTACACTATGGATTTGATTGATCATATTTAACACCCAATTAGTTTATATTTGCATTTAAATAAATTTTTTACATGCATATGACATATATTGTTATTATGGTTGTTTATAACTATGACGCATAATGTCACATGATATAATAAAATCAGGCCAAAAGATCTATCAAGTAATAGTGCCAATATTATTTCCCCTTATTCACAATAGGCATACCAAAACAAAACCAAACCCATAATAACCAAATCATAATGAATATACTATGTGATAATGAGGATATGCATTTATGAATAAGCATATATTATAAGTCATAAACATGAGTAGATAACAACATTCCAACATCTCATAGACATGGCATGCCAACAGTAAATGAAGAAATATAAAACAAATTTAATATTATATACATGTGTGAACTAAAATTAAATATCAACATTTCAAATTATATATATCATATCATAAACATTATTCCATAACACATTATGGCAAAAAAATTAAAGAGCATTTCATGTATATCAAAAAAATAAAATTCTACGTACAAGTCCATAGACCAAGTATGAATGTCATATCTATTGAAAAAATGAATATACATAATGACTATATACATGTGATAATGAAAAAACAGAAAAATTTCAAAGAGATATACAACATAAACTCTTACTCTACAAATCCCTAGATCCTATAGGAGGTGGTGGACTTAATGGGCTAGTGGTAAAGGTAGTTGTGGCTATTAAAATAACTATCCTAAGGCCAATATCATGTATCCTTGATCTCTATCAGGAGGACCTACTACCAACTATTTTTTCTTCCAAAACCTCAAATGTAGGGATCTGCTATTCCATGGGAATCACATCTCATAAGCTCATTGATTATAAGAGGACTCATCCTTAGATTGAAGGATCTCTTGCACTATCCTAAAAAATCTTATCTATGTACATGATCCCTATTCCTCATCTTACTCATGTCAGAGACTGTGAACATATACCCTAGCCTAATAATTTTGATATAGCCTAATCTCTAGAAACCTATATCTATGACTATACCTTTGTCATCTATGATACCTCTAACTTCAGTGAGTCATTCTCTGATTGAAAGGAAATAATCTATCCATTCTTGAGAGTCACCTATGCATGTAGTTGACCCACTCTCCTCTTTAGTCACTTAATCTCACCTAGTTTGGTAATGATCTCCTCCTCAAGTAGGGTAGTGTCCCTATTTTCATGAGTTAATGATGGCCTTATCTAGATTGGATCTACCTATGTCCCTAATGGTCCTACCTAGCCTAGTTTTATATGTATTCCTACTTTAACAATACCCTAATCCATACCCTAATACACTTCCATCTCATCTTCACCCTGATCCACCTCCATTTTATCCCTAACCTGAGCCCCACCCTAAGCCTCTTCCTATTTAGCCTATGCTTGACTAGCCTGTACCTATCTCAGTGCCTATTGAGGTAATGTCAATATCTATATACAAAGCTAAGACCACCATATAACATAGGCTGACATCAAAATTATATCTATTGGGCATCCCCAATAATCCTACTAAATCTATGGTAATACCCCATAACTACCTATAGTTATAGTCCTCTGAATCACCGATGTAGCTCAATTGATCTCCCAAGTACTATGTGAAAACCACCAAAGATCATCAAGTACATCTTATAGTATCAAAAAATACCATAACACCAAATTTTTATTTTAATCCTCTATAACATGTTCATGCTTACCTATCAAATAACACTAAGAAGTCATATAGGTCATGTACCATCTATCAGATCTCCACTAAATTTGTAATACTGAATAGGGCCATTATGTGAAATATGTAGTTATCAAATCATCTAGAATCCAATGCTAGTGATAGATATTTCAATGATGTCTTTTATTCCCTACACTTATCTAGGACCATTCATATGATACTAGATCCTATAATATTTGTACCGATTTATACCGTACTAAGAACTCTATAGCTATATGTTTCCATCCCCAAATCTAGAACAACTTCATTACACCAATACTTGACTTCTTCAGTAGGCCACCACATGTAAGTCCCTATATAACTATGCCAATATTATAGACTCCCATTTAAACATATATATGTCATCCATCATGGCCCTAATCACTCCTCATAAGCCCATATAGAAAAATTAGCTGCTCTTATCAAGTAACAATATGTCAGCGATAATCACCATCAGTATCATGACCTCTATATCAATTAACATTCATATTATAGGCTACTCAAGTGGTAGGTCATCAAACTAAATGTTTGTGTATAACTATAATAAATTACCATTGACCTTCACATGTGGCATGGGAATGTTATAGTAGCTAACCAAATTATCCAACACATCCTACTAGTGTGTCTTAAGTCTATCCAAAATAGTCATTGGGATCTCATATCTAAGATTAATATCCACCACATGTCCTCTAATGTCATTATCACCTCCCTTATTGATAGGTGAAAAGTAGAAGTATCTAAGTGTTAATTCTTAACCAATGTACTCAAGTATTCTTGATCTGATCTGATCATGGGCATCCATGCCACATCTAATTGATTGATGACCTTTAAAAACACACACATCTCCTTTATCTAGATCTGAGAAATATGTAGGCAATGTGCTCATATATCTCATGTCATCAAGACCTCAAGACTCTCCTATAACCACAAATAAATTAGTTTTAGGATACATCTACCTCACAAGCTTCCCTAAAAAGTACCAATCCTTGTGCCCCTCTCCTAGAGGTTTGACTTATTTTGAGCCTTGACAAGTTCCTCAAGGGTTTCCCTAATTTGACTTAGTTTCATTTTCATTTTTGGGTGAATTTACCATTTTTATTAATGATGAAGTCTCCATTTAGGTGTTTTTTACCATTTTAGGTGATGTCACCATTTTCATTTTTGCAAAAACTATGACATTGCTTGTTTTGGCAAAATCATCAATTTAGTGATTTCCATAAAAATTTAGTGAAGTCACCACTTAAAATTAGGCATAATCACCATTTTTTGTACCATGAAAATGGTTTCATCACCATTATTTTATCCTACCCTAGCATTAAATGCATAATAAATGAAAAATTTACTTAAGAGGAGTTCACTTACTAATTACTCATCATGTGGAGGTCACCTATGCTCCCAAACCTAATTACTCACATGCCACAATTATTGTCATTGGGCCATATTTCATTACTTTTATTCAGAAGGTCAGAGCTTTAAATTCCCAATTATTAGGGTGAAAATGTAAATTTTATACCCCAAGGGGTGAAAATATAGCTTGTAAAGTTAATTTTTCACTCCCTAAATTCCTATAGTTCATTTCATTCATTATAGGGGGTCTTATTTTTGACTATGTGTTCTATTTTTTAGGATGTTCATTTTTATTTTCATTATTTTTAGGCCATTTTTATCACTAAAACGTGTTGTTGGGTCTTTTTGGAGACCCATTTTACCACTTCCTTTTTTAGTTGTGTCATATGCTAGTTAGGACATGTATCTTTGTGAGAGTAGGTACCCCAAAATTATATCATTCCCTTGTACTAGTTCATCATTAATCTGTGTTCTAAATTCATTGATTGGGTTTTATTTGCCAATTTTCCCTAACATGGCAATTTTTTTAGACTGATCAATGATCAAATCTACCTTACTAGGGAAAAATTGATTGCATTGTGTTCAAAACTACCTTGTTGGGGTAACTTATTGTGCCAATAATTAAAGCCACCTTATTGGGGTAAAATAATTACTTATATCTATGTTCCTAATAGACCGTGTCATTTACCTCTTTTCAAAGGCTTGTTCGATGACACTATTTGTGGCCCTCTCCCTCAATGGGGCATTTAGGGCTCATCTATTGCTATTTGGGGCATTAGCCTATGCTTATTAGCTCATAATAAACTATGATTATCAAAAAACCATTCAAACATTAAAATTTTGAATAAATGAATTTTTCATTATTTAAGAAGGGATTTAATGCCTATGTCTTTTAATGCCATCTCAAACAAGGGAAAAATGTATACACTCCTTTTTGACCACTTTTGCATTTAAATGGACATCAGATTGATTTATAACAAATAACACACATTAAGCCTAAAAATCACCAAAACATCCAAAATCATCCACACACTTGATGTAATTACCCTGAATTGCATTAAGGCTTCCCTATTTGGGGTAATACCTTGTACATAATAATAACCTATCATTGATTCACTTCTATTCAAATTATGACCTAACTAATTAACATTTTTGACCAATAGTTTATGATAATTAATCAAATTATTGAAATGAATAGGAGAATAAACAAGATTGGTTAGCCAAATAAATAAAATTAATTATTTAAGTGAAAAATATAAGTTTAATTAATGAATATCTAATTTTGTAAAATTAAATTTTAATAAATATCAAGAAATATGATGTCATTAGCTTCAAAGTAAAAAATTAGAAAGATCAACATAAATGAATAATGTTGAACCATGATTCCTAAATGAAACCTTTATCCCAAAAAAAAAATGCATTCAATCTCCCAACCCTAACCCATGTGTAACCACACATATGTTGGAGTTATTTGGAAAGCTATAAATACAAGAGCCAGGACCATTCTTCAACAATATTTTATGTACAAAGAAATAATGCCAAATTATTACTAGGGAAGCTTCACAAATCAACTCAATCCAAGCAAATTAACAAAGTGGATAAGTGGAGATGTTTCCCATAAATCACTATCACTGCTAAAGATCAATTTTTCATAAATATGTTTATATGCTAATTAACAAGACTCTTAAGGAAGGTGAAATTGGTTCATTTGTCTTCTTATTAGTTCTTTAGTTGTTACTTATTTTATCCCCTATTATTTAGGCATATAATGTTAGTTTTTAATTCATTTTTAGATTTATCTACTAACATTTAACTAATCATCATCTTTGGATTCTTATGTTACACATAACCAATACTCTAAAGAAGGTCTCAAATTGATGTAGTTCTGCCTTGTGTGTTGGCTTGTTTGTGCACAAGGGTGAAATATGTGATAATAAAGTAAATATAATGACATATCTTACAAATTATAAAATATATATCATGGGATAATCCTTTATTACTTTAGACCTATAGATAGACTACTTGTATGACTGATATGGAAATAGGAATGAATATGGTAGTATAATCACCTAAAAGTGGTATTTGAGTGCTAAGAGTGATACTTACAACTAATTTTCCCTATATTAGACATATAACCATCTTATATCCTATTATCACACTTATCTAGCCTTTCTCTAGGCCAAAGTAATCCCTAATCAACCTTAAAATAGTCTTAGACCCTCATTTCCTGATCATATCCATTTGTGCCTAGTATTCTGCCACTTAGACACTAACACCATAATAAAGACACTAACACCACATGACTATAGTGTAAAAAAAATGGTGATAATGTCCTTCACCTTTATTTTTTCCAAATATATATATTTTCAAAACTAGAACCTCCTAGTGTTAACCTAGACCTCTTTTATCACCCACACAAGTATAAAAATAGTATAAATGCATGACTTTTAGCCCTATAACCACTAGATGTAAATTAGATAAAAAATACACATTCAAACTCATAAAAAATCATGAATAATTAATTTTATTAATCCATATTCAACCCTACTACTAAATACTATCATTTACAATAGTCTTAAGCCCAAATTACCTAGATTTATAGTCTAAATCATATTCAAGACTCTCATGACCATTATCATAATAGATTCAATTGCACTTGCATCACATCCAATAATATTAAAAAACATATATTAAACATGAACATGTATTTTATATATTTAAAAATTTATCCATTCACTTAGATTCATCCCTATTCCATGATAACACATCCCTAATCAATGTCTCACTTCTGCCTAGTTTTCTCATTGTCTATACCATTAGGCCTTTTAGATATAAGTCAAATTTATGAATAGTTTATTACACTTGAGGTTTGAAACATACTCAAAAACCACCATGTTCATTTAATAGAAGTCTCAAGCTTCAATCTTCATCCATTTATCAACTTTGACTTGGTCAAATCTGCTTGCTACAATAAATATTTGAGAAATAAGGATTTTATTGTAGGGTCTACTCACTCCCCTAACAAGCCAATAACATTTAAAGATGCCTCAAAGAGTTTAATATCATCTTAAATCAATTTTACATCCATACCAGATCATTTTTGACACTTTTAATCAACTTATTTCATATCATGTTACTATTAGAGTTCTTTGAGGGTTTAAACCATCTTACAGTCTTAATGATCATTCATAAATCTTAACCCCTTATTATAGAAACCAATTCTTGGAAATTTGAGTTATGACCCTTCCCCATATTCCATGAACATGATTAATTAAACTTGACCCACATTTATCAATGCTCACCTACTTTCCCATTCTTTGGAAACTAATCTTGATACCCCATCTAGCCACCATCTCTCTCTTTGCTTTCTAATCCTTGACCTGTAAGTCTCATTAGGCCTTAAAAATGACCTTATAACCACTTTCAAATCTCTCAACACATTATGTAACAATTCAAACAAGCTCTTTCATGCTCAGGCATTTTCAATAATTCTTAATGTGTCTTGTCAATAGCTCATGATGCCTCACAAGGCCAAGCAGGGTCTAAAACTAGTCTAGTTGTAGACTTGGATTGAAGACTATCAAGCTTGATCCCTCCTCAGAGTATTTTTATTTAGGAAAATTTCATCATATCAAGGTGTTTGGTATGTATACACTACCCTAATAACAAACACACTTTTATCTCATATCAATTAGATGCCCTAGCTACATGGAAGATTAGGGATTTCTCATAAAATTAGTCATAATAGGCAAAATATAAGGTTTCATAACTTTTGAATGCAAGAATAAACTTTAGAGATTAAGAAATAGATGTACCTATAAGTTTGGGATAATCCTACATAAAAGACACTATCACCAATATAAAGACACTACAACCACATTTCCAATAATGGCGATAATGTCTAAGAGGGGTTATGAGACTAGGATCTAGCTTAAGACCCTTAGACTAGCTTCCATTTTAGTTTATATCACCCATATCATATATCTCAATTATTTTCCAACTAAGTTCTTACTTGCATTACTTATTACTATTTTTAGAAAAGTTAAATCTAATCAAATCTATAAAAAACTATTGGCTATGTTTATTACATATTATTTACTTGATTTAGTCTACTTAACTCTTTAAAAAACATAATATTTGCGTTCACTAAGTTCTAAAAGGTTAAAAAAATTGTTAAACATGACTTAATTTGAATATTTCACAAACCCTAACCCTAGATAACCCTAGGTTTTATATTTCTTGCATTTAGATTTTAGATCCATACATTTTTTTAATTTTATTTGATATAATCATGGTAATAATGATAAAAGAGGTGTATCAATTTTTTTTACAAAGTTTAATACTTTCATTTACATGTTTGTTCCCTTTAATTTAGAATGAAATTATAAAATACATAGACACATGTATACATGATTATTTTTTTCATTTAAAATTCTAGTCATGTTTCATTATTTATTTAACATGTTTTGTTTCTCTTATGTGTAATTTAATTAAGAAAAATATTTCAATACATAGATAATACATTACATAAGATAACAAATTCATTACCTAAAATTAAAAAGTCTTCCTTAGATGCTTTTTTCTCTTTTGTTCACTTTGATTCCTTTATTATCACTCCTAGACATAAGGGAACATCAATGGTCTTCCTTATCCCTCCTCCTTTATCACATAGATCTAGCCACCATCCCACCTCTACTACCAACTCTATGCTCTTAGTAGACCCTACGGTCTAGATTATGATGTCTACATGTGGTCCCAAAGCTTGGTAGGTTATAAACACCCATGACTATAGACTTATTAACCAAAGATGTGATTATTAAACTATAATTTCCATTTTAGAGTTCCTTCAACATTTCAACACATATAAATACATTTTGTATGTTCCATTTTATGAAACTTAGGTACCTTGAACATTTGATTTGGCTGATGTTTCTTCCTTAATTAATACTATAAAATAGACTGAAGAAGATATTTCGTTTAAAGGGGAATATCTCCCACCTCAACACATCCTAGATCTACACTTCATTATGAATTAATGAGGTATGTTTCAAAAGGGTTCCAGTCAATAATGGATTAGGTTTGAACATTTGTAATATCTCTTTTCTTTGACTTATTAATATACATGCTAAGGATGCATATCATGCTATGTATCTAGGGATATGATATATTAATGTATATGGGTTTATGGAGATTCCTACATGTGGCACACATCCCCTTAGTGAGTTATATGTGTCCAATATATTAGGATAATGGAGTAACTTATGGAATTAGTGTATTAGTTAATGGTCAGCCTACATTGAGATTAGGAGGCTACCCATCCATTATTAGTTAGATAGAGGTCTATTTAAAAAAGGTGAATATTATTATAAAGGAAGAAAGTAAGCATTTAGTATTCTATTGTAAGATGATATTGGAGGTTGTCCCCTCAAAAAGACATTATAGAGTTATTCCTTCCTAAAGGAGTATTGTATGTTGTTGCCCTACCTTAAGTGTATTCTATTTATGAATATATTGAATATTTGGGAATTTTATGCCACCAATATATATTGTGTTGTGTTTATCTACATTATATTCTACATTATTTCCAAATATTATAAGTGTGGATCATAACAAGTGGTATTAGATTTTTGATTTGGGCAATTTATGTGTGACAAAACCCTAGTTTTATGGAATCATCAATATATTTCAATTGGTTCTAAAATTATACACATTTTTTTACTCAATATGAACAATATTTTAAGTAAGTCACAATAAAAAAAATCAAGCCTTTATGATTAGTTTTGAGGGAGTTATTGATATTTTAGGGTTCATAATACTTTCATCATATCATTAGAAATATAAGGAATTTGTCAATGAAATTTTTAATGGTACTACAAGAACATACAAGAGAAACATAGTCAATATTTAATTTTTTTTTTGATTTTTTTTGAGTGATTTATTATGATTTTATGAATTTGCATATATTCACTCTACAAGCCAAAATTTAAGGATTTTTAAAATATTTATTGAAGTTTCAATATCATAAGGGGAAGTTAAAATCAAAATTTGGGAATATTTTGATTAATTTAAAATGAGTTATTTACACTTTAGGGTATTTTATTAACCCTAATTTTATTTTGGATCATGAAACTAAAAGTATTTTCAAGGGAGGATGATATTGATACTAGAAAATGGTGGCTCTTTTTTAAGGAGAATAATACTTAAATAATTTTATCCCAAACATGTTTGTCTCTTTCTTTGTCTAAGCTTGTATAAAATTGGTTTAAAAATTTGAGATTCACATAAAGGTATTCTTCATGGGAAGAAATGGAATAGGTCTTCTTAGATTGATGGGATATAAAAGAAAAATAAGATGAAGAAGAGGGAAAAAATAATGATGGCAATGAAGAAGAATAATGAGACGATGAAGAATAAAAAATAGTAGAAGAAAATAATGATACTGAGGAATAAAATACAAGTGATGATGATGAATAAGAAATCAATCATAATGATAATGAGGAAAGTATAGATTGTACAGAAGGAAAGGTAGAAGATATCAAAGAAGAATAAGAAGAATTGAATGATAATAGTTCAAATAATTTGGCTCTGAATAAATCCAAGTAAATTTTTTAATTTCATGGATGCATTCAAAAGAAAAAGGTTGTTGTGTCCATCAACCCTACTAATAACTATAACTTCATCAACATAAATGTTATTAATCATCTACATGTTCAAGCAAATAATATCAATGAGATTCAATTAGATGGTAAGAATATTCTAGTGTTTAAGGATTTGAAGCTCATTATGTAAATATGTGTTTTGCATTCATAGTTTATGCTTTGGATATGGATGATGCGAATATGTTTCGTAGATATCCATGTTTAGAAACTTTTGGAATAATCAATATTCATATTCAAAATAAATTCAATAATTTTTGGTTTAAGAAAAATAAGGTCACTTTATAGGATATCATAGTTGAAAATACACATAACAATCAAGGTACATCATGAAGATGAGATTAAATTAGGTGAAGAAGAGCATGTGAAAGATTCATATGAAGACATAGATGAAGAAATAATACAAGTTAAGAAAAACACTTCATATACTCAAGAGAAAAATGAAACACCAAATCAAAAGGTGGAAGAGGTAGAAGAAAAGGTTGATAAGGTCAAAGTATCAAAAAATGTTGAGGTATATAGACACTGACATCATCATGAGAGGAAACAATCATGGAACCATGTGAGGGAGTGTCATAACAATAGGCACTTTGGCTATATAGGAAATTATATTTCCAATAACTATGGCTATGTGTGGAATCCAAAGAAGGATTACTATGGTTAGGTATGGAATCAACATAGCAAAATGGCCTATGGAACATGAAATCAAAGAGAAAATAACTATGACTATTCATGGATTAATAATTACTATGGTAATGGATGGAATCAAAGTAGAGAATAAAAATATGGTACATGTAATTAAAGGAGGAATAATTATTATCATGAATGGAATAAGAGTAGTACATTAAAATTTGGTAACAAGGTTGGAAAGCTATCACCTACTAGGATTATATATCAGTGGTTGGATGATTGAGCTTGGAGACAAGTGTGCAATTATTTAAAGAACTTATTATTTGGTTTCTTCCTATGTTTTGGGGACAAAACATGTCAAGGAGGAAAATAATACTATGTATTTATAGATATGATATATTAATGTATATGGGTTGATGGAGATGTTGATGTGTGGCACACATCTCTCTTAGTTAGTTATATGGGTCCAATATATTGGGATAATGGAGTAACTTGTGGAATTAATGCATTGGGTAATGGTCTACCTATATTGGGATTAGGAGGTTAGCCATACATTATTAGTTAGATAGAGGTCTATCTAAGGAAGGTGAATATCATTGTAAAGGAAGAAATTAAGCATTGAGTATTTTATTTTAAGAAGATATTGAAGGTTGTCCCCTCAAAGAGATATTTTGGAGTTATTCCTTCCTAAAGGAGTATTGTATGGTGTTTCCCTACCTTAAGGGTATTCTATTTATGCATATATTAAATATTTGGGCATCTTTTCCCACCAATATCTATTATGTTGCATTCATCTACATTATATTCTACATTTTTTCCAAATATTATAAGCATGGATCATAATAGATCATTCTGATATGAACATTTAAGGGTTTGATAATATTACACACAAATTCTTGGGTCAAATCACAATAAACCTTACATTGGGGCCTAAAATTCTACCTACAACATGTCAAGTTATACCTAATGAACTTAATTATAATATATTTCTTTGAAGATTGTGGATTCATGATATGCACATAGTTCCATCCACTTTAAATGCATGCTTAAATTTTAGCTATAAAGGTCATATCTATACATGCCCTATGGATAATGAACCATTTAAATATTTTCAACATATATAGCCTTCACACAATTATATTCCTCATATGGATTTTTTTACAACACCACTCTAGGATACTATTAAGAACACACATATCACTGCTCCAATTACTTCCATATAACATGATAATAAGTTCACTTCTCCTTTTACATTATGATACTTATAAAAAATGGGTTACATAGGACAAGGCCTTAGCAAACATGAGCAGGGATTCCTTAAACCCATTTAAGCATATGATCAATAAGGTAGACAATGATTTAGATATAAATATATCACATCCAATTCCAATTCCTCTTACCATACTTCTCAGCATATCTTATTTTGTCCACCTATTCCACAGATAGATGATATGATAAGCCATGATTATACACTCCCAAATTTTTACCCTAATCTTATCAATGATACATATTCTCCAGATTTACATGTTTTAGATTTATTTGCTAATGATGAGGCTATCTTAGAATTCTTAGGGGTATACAAGGATCTCCCTTCCTTCTATCATAATAACATGTTTCTTCATTCTTCACATGCCTAGGCATACTTTGGTGAGTATTTAGATGATTTAGATGATATTTTACCTGACATAAATCATACTATCCCTAAAACACCATACACTATGGATCAATCTACATTAATTAGTGAAGAGACAATCAAATTCAATTATGGAATAATTACCAATCCTCATATCATACTATTGGTTGTTTCCTTACATAAAGAAAAAGATACAGATATTCATCAAATTTTAAAATATTTTCATGAAGAATTCACCTGGGCTTATTCGGATATGCCTGGCATTGATCCAATAATATTAGTACACAAGATTACACTATATCCTAACGCCATTATAGTTAAACAAAAAATTTAAAAAATGCACCCAAAAGTTGCTCTTTTAGTTAAGGATGAGATCTAATGGCTCCTAAATGCCAATTTAATTTGAATAGTTACTCATACCCAATGGGTTGTTAATATTATCTCTATTATAAAACCTAATGGCCAAATTTGATGATGTAATTATATAGACCTAAATAGATCATGTCCTAAGGATGACTTTCCGTCACTAAACATCAATATGATAGTTGACTCCACAACAAGATATAAAATTCTCTACTTTATGGATGGATTCACTAGTTATAATTAAATTAAGATTATTGAATAATACGAAGAAAAAACTTTGTTTACCATACCATGGGGCAATTTTTACTATATAGTCATGCCTTTTGGATTAAAAAATGTAGGTGTAACATATCAATGAAAAATTATACATATATTTCATGCTCTCTTTCATTAAAAAATCAAAGATTATGTGGATCATTTACTTGTAAAACAAAAATAATGATGACATCATGTAATAGATTTACAATATATTTCTGAGAGACTAAGAAAATACAATGTATGACTCAATCCCAAGAAATGCATCTTTGGGGTTTTACTGGGTAAACTCTTAAGATTTACAATATACCAATAAAGGATTGAGGTTAACCCCAAGAAATTCAAAGTAATCATGAATATACCTCCTCCTACTAATTTAAAACAACTTCTCTCCCTCCAAGGTAAGATTTAGGAAATACGTTGCTTTGTGGCACAACTCTTAGATAAGACTCAATAATTCACAAGATTACTTAAAAAGGACATAAAATTTGAATGGGACATCAAATGTCAAGAAAAATTTGACACACTTAAATAGTACTTGATAAACCTACCTATCTTGGTTCCACTAATACTTGACAAGCCACTTCTACTTTTCCTCTTAGCAATATATCATACACTGAGTGCACTCCTAGCATAACATGGTGATCAACATAAAGATTAGGCAATTTAATACATCAGTAATACACTTGTTTATTATGAATAAAACTATTCAATAATACAAAATTATGTTTGGAACTTGTATTTGCTATTCAAAAGCTCCATAACTATATGATTAACACTGATACACAAGTCATTACAAAATTCAATCCTGTAAAGTTCCTCATGTCCAAACTGCATCTATCAGTTTGTATTGTAAAATGGGTTAAATTACTCATAGAATTTGACCTCAAGATCATTTTTAAAAAATAGTAAAAGGCTAGATAATTATAGATCAATTGGTAACATCCCCATTATTAGATACAAATCCTATTAATGATTATTTTAGAGATGACTTAATAGCATAAAATACCACTTTTGATACATGGATAGTGTTCTTTGATGGTTCTATATGTGTATCTAGAGCTAGAGCAAGAATTATTTTCATCGACCCATTAGGGCACACAATAATACTCACTTATTGACTCATTTTTTCATGTACCAACAACATTACAAAATATTAAAATCTTATTTTAGGCCTTCACGAAGCTTAGGATCTCTATATAAAATCAATTAAAGTTTATGGGGATTCATAATTAATTATTAATCAAGTTACATATATTTACAAAATAAAAGAAGAATGTCTTATTCCCTAAAAGAATATGGTTCAATGTCTACAAGCTGAGTTTGAAAACTTATATATTAAAAACATCCCATGTAAAGATAATTATCATGCTGATGCAATGACCAATGTTGCATCATTGATCCCCATTGACATAGATGAAGACTAGGCCATCTTAATTATCCAATGATTATAATCTATATTAGTGTCCTATGTAGACCTCATAGATTTAATAATTCTAGTTACCACACCTAGCACAACATCATCTGAATGGTTCTCCAACATATATAAATTTTTACATAAATCTCTTACACCTAATACTTTCACAAGAAAAAAAAGCAAAAATTGTACTGAAAATCTCTTTGATATGTCATTATTGGCAAGCACTTATTCAAAATATCTTTTGAGGGACACTTAATCTAATGTTTGATAGTTTAAGAAGCTAAGTTGGCTATTAGATAGGTACATGCCAATTAATATGGAGGTCATTTTAATAGTAAAGTGATGTCACACAAATTACTTAGATGAGGTTACTATTGGCCAACCATAGAACATGAATGTTAGGAATATGCCAAGTTATGAGATAAATGCCAATGCTATGGTAACCTACACCATGTCCCTTTGTATCAACTAAAACCTATCATATCTTTATGGAAAGTAATGATATGGGGTTTTGATCTAATTGATAAGAAAGTCATGCTATGGGGTTTTTGCATAGGACTCATAGCTTAGGAACCATTACTACATCAATATTTCATATGTTATATTCAAAAAGGTATGTTATTATTAGGAAAGGAATGAATTATTTCAAAAGGGATACAATCATGAACCACTTCTATGATATCTCTACACTTAGAAAAGAAACACTAGCAAAGACTTGCAACAATCTCCTTTCTATAAATTGGTAGACCATCAAGAGTACAATCTAGAAAAGACATTATTTCACTAGACTAGACCAATAATGATCAATCATTACTCAATATTACAACATATGAGAGGTAATCACACTTGGATATCTCTTCAAGAGTTCTTCAGGTATACATCTAGCTAGAGTTTCCCCAATAACTAGCAGAGGATCCTCAAGAAGCCAAAATAATGCATATATATAGCCTTTGGGAGGGAGTTGAGAAATCAAGGGAAATTGCTTAGACATGTGTCACCTTGGATGAGAATTGGATACATTTTCAAGAGTTATAATTTAATATATGCATCATATATAATTAAATACAATTGAATAAAAGCATTAGTTATGTTTTTTTACAACTAAATAGAAGCATCCATTATCTTTTATTACAACTATTACCTCTTTTTCATCTTCAGGTTCTTGCCAAGCTCTTGATGCTAAGGACTATTTTTCATAGCTTGAAAATGAATTTATATAATATGTCATCTTTTAGGTATTTATTTTAGACATTTTTTTTATTTTATGTATTCTCCCATGGAATTCCTTTGGCATTTTGAAATGATCTTTTCTTTTAGACAATTTGTCCTCAACCATTTATCTTCAAACTTTTTGTCATCCTATTTGCTTTCAGACAATTTGTCTATAGTTAATTTCTTCTCTCTACATTCCTTCAGCATATTGAGATGATCTTTTCTTCAAACTTCTCCTAAAATGGACCTTCAAAATTTTTACAAGTGACCCTTTGGCCTTTTAGAAAAGAACCCTCCTCTTTGGACTTTTCGTCTGTGGCTTTTTCTATCTTTAGACTTTTCTATCAGGAAATTTCATTTGACCTTTTTTCCTAAAGGAAATCCTTCATAAATATATTAAGTGCCTTTACCTTTTTATAAAGTGAAAATGAATCATTCATATTTGAAATGTCACTTTGGATTTTTTGAAATAGACCTTTTTCAAAGGGAAAAAGTACCCTTTAGGAAAAATTTATATGATAATTTAATTGAAGAAGATATCATTCAAGATTTTGAAAAGGTCCACTTTCTTGTAGAATGATCCTTTTGGGAAAATTATATGATTCCTTGGATCTAAAAGTGACTTCAAAAAAGTTGTAAATTACACTTTGGAAAAACTAAAGTGATCATTTCTGTGAGAAAATTCTTTTTGGCCATTTGAAAATGCCCCTTTGGGAAAATTGAAAACTACCCTTCAAAAAAGTTGAAGATGACCTTTTCAAGAAAATTGTTTTAGATAAAATGTCTAAAATAATCCCTTCAATAAATTTAGAATTGTCATTTGGAAAAACTGAAGTGCCCTTCAAAAAAGTTGTTAATGAAATGTTTGAAATAAATACACTTAAGGAAAATTGCTTTGGATAAAAAATCTAAAAGAATTTGGTAAATGATTAAAACAAAAACATGAAAGAATTAAACAAAGGCTTAACAAAGACCAAAAATGAACTTTTGAAAAGGAATAGTCTTGTACATCTATTATGGGCTTTGTTAAATAATACTTCTTCTAAGGAAAAGTTAAGTACTGGACCTAGCCAAAGATATATACTTAGATGATTTTTTTAAATAAGGGTGCCCAATTTTGGCCTAAAGGGCCAAAATTTAGTCAACAAATTGGTGAATCACAAGGGTAGTATGCCTACTATACTGATCAGACCGATAGCCTAAATAGTCCATTGGGCATGAATTCAATATATACTTGAATGTGACTAACAAGGTTATGTCACAACAAAAACAAAACAAACACACCAACTAACAACAACAAGACAATGTAAAAAATAACACAAAGAAAGCAAGGAGAAACCTACACTTGTGCATAAAAACTTAGGGAACACTAAGAAAGTAGGAAACTATGTACAACAAAAAAAGAGAACCTTATTAAGAATGCTTTTGATATATCTCATTGACTGGGATATGTATCTCCTCTCCATCCAACATTGAGAGTTGGAAAGCATTGTGTTGTTTGCACTATGTGATCACGTATGGGCCACTTCACAAAGCATCAAAATTTGTGTGTCTTTAAGGCTTGGCCCTATCTTCACCCCATTTTAGGACAATATCTCCTTCTTTGAAACTCCTCAGCATGGATCTCTTATCAAAATATTTCTTTGTTTGTTGTTGGTGAGTTGTCATGGCATGCATAACATGAATTTTTGTCTCATCAAACTCAATAAACTCACATAACCTAACTTCCATGATATCATTATCCATAAATTTAAGCTGATAGGTAAGATATAAATCTAGTAACTCAAGTGAGATATGAATTCTAGCTTCCTTTGCATAGATAAGTGTGAAAGGTGAGTTCCCAATTGCTCTTTTTTGGGTGATCCTATCAGCTCAAAGGGTTCTTTTTAACATGGTATGCCAAGTCCTTTGATTCTCCTCCATTATCCTATTTATAATCTTTATTATATTATTGTTTGTTGACTTATTTAGTCTATTTCTTTGGGGGCAATAATTAGAGGAGGTGATAAGATAGATGCCATACTTTAAATCCCACTCACTGGTTCTTGTTCCTAAGAAATCTAAGGCATTATTTGAGATTATGGTTGAAGGAGATCCAAAAATTATTACTATACTTTCATAGAAGTCAAGGACTAAACTTTCATTAGCTTCCTTAAGAGCTAAAACATCCACCCATCTTGTAAATTAATCATTGGTAGTCAACATCCACTTATGTCCAACACTAGAAGGTGGATTGATTAACCATATGAAATCTAAAACCCATTACATGAAGGGTTTCTCAACCTAGATTGGATGAAGAGGTAAGGTAGCTATATTTTTTTTACATAAAAAAGAACACACTTTTGGCATTTTCTTAACCAAGAATGGGTGTCTTCGAACAACTTGGGCCAAAAGTAACCAATTCTCATAATCTTAGCAGTTATAGTTATTGGAGCAAAATGACCACCAACTATTCCATCATGGAATTCATGTTATACTTTGTCAATATAATAGAAATCAATACATCTCAAAAACACACTTGAAAATTCCTTTCTAAACAACACTCCATCAAAAAGTACATAAGGAATGGATTGTAGCATAAAGTACCTTCTTTTAGCCCTATCAAGACCTTGTGGGTACTCACCAATTTGAAGGAAATGGATCATGTCATGTGTCCAACTTATAATATATGAAGGTGTATCTAATGTATAGTCATCATGAAGTACCAAAACATCTTCTTTTTTCTCTTTCAAGTCTAAAGTGAGATGCTCACATAGCCATTTTCCTTTCACTAACTTGGTAGTTCTGATCTCCACATCATATTATATCACCCTTACGATCCATCCTACCCTCTTTTCATTTAAATATCTATTCAACAAAAAAAAATTTACACTAGGATGAGGCAAAAAAATGAAAATCTTGTTGTTAGATAACATATGCCTAAGCTTCTTCAAACTCCTTATAACTAAAAGCACTTGTTTCTCAACATATGTGTATCTTATTTCATAGCCTTCTAAACCTTGATTGAAAAAGGAAATAAGATGTTCAAACTTTTCTTGAGTAATAATTATAGAGACTAACTCTTCATTTACAAAAGTATATAGGTTGAAATCTTTGGAGAAGTTAGGACTTGTATGAGTAGGATCTTGGGTAATGGCTTGCTTGATCTCCTCAAAAATTTATTTCTTCTTTCTTGTCCAAGTGAACACCTCATCCTTCCTTAGCATGGAGGTCAAGGGATAGACCAAGTTATAAAAATAAGGAATACACCTCCTAATGAAATCGATCTTTCCAAAGAAACATTTCAAACATTTCTTATGTTTAGGCAAGGACAATGCCAAGATGGTACTTACCCTTTCAAGATCAATAAATAAACCTTTCTTGGAAATAATTTTGCCTAAGAGTTTGCCTTTATAAATAGAAAAAACACATTTATTTGGTTTTAAATAGATCCAATACTCTCTACACCTCTCAAAAGTTTTCCTTAGGTGATTCAAATGATCTTTTACTTCCTTGGAGAAAACTATTGCATCATCAAGATATACTAGTACAATATCATTAATTAATCCTTGAAAACCCATATCTATTACACATTGAAAGGTAGCAATATCATTTTCCAACTCAAATTACATCTTCCTATAGGCATATGTGCCCCATTTGGTGGTGAAAGTTGTCTTGTATTGGTCACTTTCTTTCATAAAAATATGATTGTACCTAAAATAACCATCTAGGAGAGAAAACCTCTTACTACCTACCACCACTTGTATAATTTGATCCATAGAAGGGAGGGGATAATGATACTTAAAATACACCCTATTCAAGTCCCTTAAATCAAGACATGACCTTATCTCTCCATTATTTTTCCTAATAGAAACTAGGTTTGCCAACCAAGATGAATGCTTAATGGGAAAGATGATTTTGGACTGAATCAGTTTGGTAAGTTATTTCCTCATGAGAGGATCAATCTTAGGATTGATTATCCTTTTCCTTTTATTAATAGGCTTAGCATTCTAATATAACTCTATAGTATGCTAAGAGAGATTCAGATCAAAACCTTATAAATCATTATATTCCCTTGCAAAGACATCAAAAAATTCTTTTCATAACTCAAAGAAAGCATGCTTCTCTTTGATAGTACATACCTTCCAAAATGCAAATAATTTATCTTTCAAAATCTAAACTTCTCATAATTTTCCTACTTGGTAGATATGCTTACCTTTTCCTTCTTGAGCTGGTCATATTCATTGAATATTCTCTCAAGAGTCACTAAGACTTTAGAAATCTTGTTGGACTTCAATTGGACAATTTGTCCTCCATATTGTTGCTACAATTTAGACTAATTCTTGGAAGAAAACTTAACCTCTTCTTGTATAAATAGTGCTGCTTTTTGGTCACTATCAAATACCTACCAATTGGTGACATTATTTAGTATGGATAGTCTCATAATCACCTTTAGATAGGGTTGGTGTTTGTCTTCGTTTATGTTCTTTGGAACATCAAACCAAGATCCAATAGAAGCCAACATATCAACATGATTATTTTATTATCTTGGGATGGATGTGATTTTGAAGGCTTGGAAGTCTTCTACAAGATCCCACACTCTATTATTTTATGACTTGAGTAAGGTTTTCTTGGTCAAATTCTACCCTCTAACTTGGTTCACAATAAGTTCACTATCCCCATATACTTGTAGTTCTTTAATTCTACTTTTTCAAGTCCATTCAAGGCCATGGATAAGGGCCTCATACTCTAAGAAATTAAAATTTCGTGAGAAATGAAATCTAAAGGTTTATTAATACCTCTCCTTGGAAGATGAAACTAGCATAGCTCCACTAACTGCCCCCATCTTGCTTCTAGACCCATTAAAGAAGAGCTGCCACAAGCCATTCACATCTTCACTCAACTTAATCAAATTATTCATGAAATATTAATTCTCATTCATATAATAAACTCAAATATTTTATTATTTAATAAAATTTTAAGGATCATGCTGATATTTGTCATCTCCCCACTCTTCTAGGAATAAATTAAAAACTCCCTCGAGGGAAGATGATAGAGATTGGTCAACATGAAGCTTTAATTCATCAATGATGGCATATTTAAAATTTTCCACATTAGGTGAATATGTTTAAAAGTGATTTATATGGATAGGTTAGGACCCAATATTCACCTTAGTGCCATAATTTGTCCTAAACACCATGTGAGACCGATTAGCTGCCAAATATCCATCTATCTTAAATGTGAAGTCTCCTGATAAATAAAGAGAAAAATAAGGAGGAAAATATGCCACCACCACATCATGAAGAATTTAAAAGGTATGGAAATCATGAAGGATCAAATTAAAACCTTTAACTATACGCAAATTCTTAGCTGGTGATTCATCCAATTGTAAAACTCCTTTAGTCATTGGCTTGTACTTGAGGCTTAGCTTATTTGCTATGCATTTAGGCATAAATAATGTGAGTTATCCACTACCTATAACAAAATTATAAACCAATAAATAACCAATAATTATAGATAGGTAAAAAGGATGTGTCTTCTCATATTTCTTCACTTGACCATCCATAGATTCAATTCCATTTATCAAAATGACATTATCAATTCTAGATGGGCCAGCTTGTTTGTCCAATCCATGTAATTCTTTTTGAAGTATACATTTCTAAATTGGTAATGTTATATAATAACATAATAAATATTCATATAAATCCTCTTCATTTGGTCCACCATATTAATGGAAGGATTACTCACCTTGGGGTTCTCTTTATGATCATTGATACCTTATGATGTAGTTTGTGGAGATAGAGTTGTATCAGCTAGCCTAAATTTTGGAACCATTTTATTTTATTGAAATTTAAGAACTATATTAGACCCAATTAACATAGGATATAATGAATGGGTTTAAAAAAGTCCTTGATTGGTTCCCTGAACTTCATCCATAACCCTCTTCTTTGATCTAGTATTGGTAGCCACACTAGAATTGATGTTGTTTGACTTTGCCAAGTAATTGATGGCACAAAATTCACCATCAAAATTATTTATGAGGGTAAAATAATTCTAAGTTTTTCAATTTTATGACCATCCTTACATAGATACTTCAAAATTTGAATCATGGAAAGATTGGCTGCCTTGCATCACCATGCCTTGATTGTGCACATCATTTACATAAGTCACTTGTTCTTGACCATGGTCAAAATATGGATAGTTGGGTTGTTCTTGGGCCAAGTTTTTTTAGTGGGTATAAGGGATTTTGAAGATTAAGGATCATTAGGATTATATCTTTTATAAGACTTGACATGGGTGATTTGACCTTGTCCTTGTGCATTATTTTGGAAAAGAGGTCTACGTGTTTGCCCAAACTGATTGTATGTTTGATATGGCCTATAAACTTAAGATTGTTATATTTTGAGGGAAAATAAATAATTTTTAACCATTTGAATAAATATTTTAACTTCATGGATTTCATTTTAAGGAGTAGCGATAGGCCTCTCTTGATTACGCAAAGGGCCTAAAGTGGGCAATGCACCTTGATTAGGAGAATGTAAATTAGGGAATAGTGGCATTAGAGGTCTAGGAGATATCTTTAATGCTTGGATAAGAAATTATTATAATTTATGGCTATTTCATAGGTATCAATCAATGCGTTTCCACCCATAGATTTAATCATCATGGCAATGTCACTATTCTTTTCTTTCAAGTAGTACAAAAATGCATAGTTTGAGGTTGGCCTCACAAGAATTGGGATTTTATCCCAAGTTTTTTGGATCCTAGTATTAAAATCCTAGATGAATACATGTGGTTCCCTCTTCATTATGTTCAATTTCTTAGCTACAAATAGGTGATCACTCTTTTTCCCAAAAATATTAGTCAATAAATCTCCCAAGTCATACCATGAGCTAATGGAGTTTACAGGTAGGGTCCCATACCAATCCAAAACTTTTCCTTTGAAAGAGTAGGCCAAAAACCTAATAGCTACATTTTATTGGGTGATGTTATGGATATTAATTTTTTTTATATATTCCTAGTGTACTCAATGGTATAAATAGGACCATCACCACTGAAATATGGGACACTTTTGAGTGTTGCTCTTGGAATTTAATCATATCAGGCAAAATTCAAGGGAGATGCCCCAATGAAAGGCATAAAAGGTTATCTTATAGAAGTTTTGGAATGATTATTATGGACATTAGGAATTTAATGTAACATAAATTTATAAGATTTAGACATAAGATCTCTTTTGTAAGGATGAGTGTTTACGAACCTATAGCTTTTGGTGGAATATGGAGGTAGTTACACAAACTCAAAAGGTAAAAAATTAGCAATAAATCTAATGGTTACCTTTGGAATGGAAAGAAGGACTAATCATCAACCAAATACTTGAATTATCTAATGGAGTCATTAGGTGATGAGTGTATATGTTTCTTTCAACTTCAACTATGTTAAGACTAACATCAAACTTGAATAATCTTCTAGGACTTAGAGGTCCCATCACGCATGCCAAAAAATGTTGACACTTAGATTCACACTCTTGAGGAAATTTTCATATATCCTCATCCATGTGGCATAATAAAAACATCTCTCTTGCTATGGGTGACAATTTTATTGAGATGAATCTTTGGATAAAGGGGTATTTCTATTGACGCACCTTTAAAGCTCTCTTTTGACATACAATTGTGTATGAAAAAGGTAAGGAAAATGACTATAAAAAATAAGTAGTGATGCACCAATGTATGATATCCTCCTAATTGACTAAAACTACTTCTTAAAAACAAAAATAGTGTTTACCATGGATGTAATAACTAATAAAAAACTTTAGGCCAAATGTAGTTCTTCCAGGGAATGGGAAGAATGTGATGACTAAGGAAAACAAACAAAATGGATGTGAGAGAATAAGAGGAATGGCATTGAAAAATGGGAAGTGTGTGAGATAAAAAGGACAAAAAAGAGGGGGAAACTAAATGACAAGTTATTTGCTTTTAACTTAGTAAGGGTTCCCAGAATCTACATCATTATTTCATATGCTAGATTCAAGAAGGTATGTGATTCTCAGGAAGGGAATGAATTATTCCAAAAGGGTTACAATCATGAACCACTTCTAGTATATCTCTACACTTAGAAAATAAACACTAGCAAAGGCTTGCAACAATCTCCTTTTTATAAATTGGTAGGCCATCAAGAGTACAAACTAGAAAAGACAATCTTCCGTTAGACTAGACCAACAATGATTCAATCATTACTCAATATTACAGTATATGAGAGGTAATCACACTTGTTTATCTCTTTAATATTTCCTTAGGTACAAACCTGGCTAGAGTTTCCCTAATAACTAGTGGAGGATCCTCAACAAGCCAAAAGAATGCATATATAGCCTTTGGGAGGGAGTCATGTAATCAAGGGAAATCTCTTGAACATGTGTCATCTTAGATGGGAATCATTTACATTTATAGGAGTTACAATTGAATAGATGTACTAGTTATAATTTTTTATGACTGAATAGAATAATCAGTTATGTTTTGTTACAACTGAATAAAATCATCAGTTATGTTTTTTTACAACTATTACCTCTTTTTCATCTTCAAGTTCCTTCCAATGTCTTGATGCCAAAAACTATTTCTCATATCTTGAAATTGACTTTACACATGATGTCATCTTTCAAGTATTTATTTTAGACATTTTTTTCCTATATGTATTCTCTCATGGAATTCTTTCAGCATTTTGAAATGATCTTTTCTTTCAAACAATTTGTCTATGGCCATTTGTCTTTAGACTTTTTGTCATCCTATTTGATTTTTGACAATGCACCTATATCTATTTGATTCTCTATGCATTACTTTGGAATATTTAAATGATATTTTCTTTGAGATTCTCCTAAAATGGACCATTATAATTTTTACAAGTGACCCTTCAAACTTTTGGAAAAGGACCCTCCTCTTCAGACTTTTTGTCTACAACTTTTTCTATCTTTGGACTTTTTTATCAAGAAATTTTCTTTGGCCTTTTTTCCTAAAGGAAATTCTTTAAAAATATGTTAAGTGCCTTTGCCTTTATGGAAAGTGAAAATGAACCATTCAACTAAGAAATGGCCCTTCAGATTTTTTTAAATGGACCTTTTTTGAAGGGAAAAAGTACCATGTAGGAAAAATGTATAAGACACTTTTCTTGAAGAAGATATCCTCCAGGCTTTTGAAAAGGTACAATTTCTTATAGAATTATCCTTTTGGGAAAAGTGTATCGATCCTTGGCTCCAAAAGTGCCTTTAAAAAAGTTGTAAATTACTCTTCAAAAAAACTGAAGTGATCATTTCTCTGAGAAAATTCCTTTTGGCCTTTTGAAAATACCCCTTCAAGAAAATTGAACACTACCCTTTAGAAAAGTTCAAGATGACCTTTTTGGGAAAATTGTTTCAAACAAAATTTTGAAAACAATTCCTTCAAAAAATTTGTAAGTGTATTTCAAAAAAACTAAAGTGCCCTTTGAAAAAGTTGTTAACGAAATGTTTGAAAGAAATATGCCTAAGGAAAATTGCTTTTGATAAAAAGTCCAAAAAAAATTAACAAAGGATTAAATTAAAAACCTAAAATAATTTGGCAAAGGCTTAACAAAGACCAAAAATGAATTTTTTTAAAGGAATAGACTTGTACATTTTTTGTGGGCTTTGTCAAAGAACACTTCTTCTAAAGAAAAGTTAAGTACTAGACCTGGCCAAAGGTATATACTTAGACAATTTTTTCAAATAGGGGTCCCCAATTTTGGCCTAAAGGGCCAAAATTTGGTCACCAAAAATAGTTACTAAATTTGGTGATTATTGTCATAATCATCTCATCTATGTACTATGGGCTTATTATCCTAGTATATGCACACTGACAAGAGTTATTTCTTATTCAATAATATATGGAATAAAATTAGTTATCACACTAGAGTTAGAAATCCCATCCTTACAGGTCTCCTTAAAGGGCTCATCACATATGATCAATATAGAGAGAGATGCCTCCATGAATTATAATAATTGGATCCCATGCACATTCAAGCCATTGAGCATCTCAGGGAGTATCAGAATTGAATCTAGTGGACTTACAATAGCCATGTTTATAGTAGGGAATTAAACTTTAATGATTTAGTTTTAAAATAAAATATCCAAAATGTCAATGAAAAAGAAGATAATTTAGGAATGTTTAAACCAAATTGGCTTATATTGTACATAATCATAAAAAATATTAGCCCAAAAGTATACTATCTAAATTTATTTGATGGCAAGGCAATAAAAAACCCATTTAACATCATGCATCTAAGGAGATTTTACATATAAAAAATCAACAAATTTCTTTTTCATATTGCTTATACATAACTTGTATCTAGAAAATACAAAAATAATAAAATATTTCAAAAATAAAAAACATTCAAATTATTACTTAGAAAACACAAAATTATAGGTTATATGCCTTCATATATTGACATTTATTTTCCAAACACTACATATGTTAGCTATCTTAATATAGTCAATTTTATCATACATACATGCTTCACTTATATCTTGTTCAGTGCTTACATATTTATGTAGGAATCAAGTAAATTCAACTGATCCATGCATGCTATTATATACCCACTAGGGGCATTTACACCAATACATAAGTCTTGACTTGACATATTCACCCATTTAGGGGCACCCTATACACAATCTCAATTCTCGGATTCAATCTTTCTATACTATACATCCCATCTTTAACATTTTAATATCTTGATATTGATTATACTATACTTACTCTAATTTTTTGCCAAATATTACTACTTTATAGTTAACATATGTACATTCTAGCTCTTACACATATTTGTATCACATATTCATACATACTTTCATTTTTAGCTTTCCTAGTTTAGAATTGATTTTATCTCTATGTTGCTTATATTCAAGGGCTTTTGAATATGCCATTGTTATTTAGATCTATTCCACTTCTATTCATAGTATGTATGCTTTAAACTTGTGACCATGTCCTTGTGTGTGTCTTCTTGATTATGTAGATAGACATTTGAACATGTCTTTTTATTTGGCTTTAATCAAACTTACTTGTTGCTTATGTATGTGGACATTTGAACATGTCCTTGTATGTTTTAGTTTTTTATATTTAGTGACATGTGCCCATGTCCCTTGTATTGTGGCCCCTTGACCTATTTTACATGCCCCATATGTTTTATATGCATGCTTTATTATATATATTATGGACATGATACTTGTATTTGATTGTTACATACTCTAATTTTAGATGCCATGAGGGACCTCATGCATCTCCCCTTTCATACTTGGGTGCCATGAGGGACCTCATGCATCTCCCCTTTCATACTTGGGTGCCATGATGGACATCATGCCCCATCCCCATTGTTAGCTAGATAATTTTTACTCAGATTTAATGTTACATAAATTGTTATATCTATCTTGACACCCTTGTGAATGATAGACATGACATACATCTTAAATTACAAACTTATGCTCAAATTATCTTACATTTTTATGTTATGTATTGAAATTATATTTGATTGTTACGTTGTTATCATATATGATCTAGCTATCACAATTTTATAAAGATTTTCCTTTTGAGGATAGTTCTTTCATAGGTCTAACATCTCCCCTCAAAAGAGGGGGAATTCATATGGGTTTGTCACAAGAATTAGGTTCTTATATTGCATTCACATTACATTTTCAGCACATAGTCTTAGATTACAAAAAATCAAACTTGAGTAAACATAGCGGGAAAATAGTGACACAAAGAATAGAATAATTACATAGAAATTAAACCAGAAGGACAATAACACCAAAATTGGGACACTAGCACCACATTTATAATAATGGTGCTACTATCGAATACACTCAATTTTATAAATACCTAAATTAGCTAGAAAATTATAGTAGGTACACTACATATTTACATAGATTTAATTATAGATTTATCAATTTTAATTAGATTAACATCAATTTTACTTCTGGTCAAACTAGATTACTTAGTTTGGGTACATCATGCACAATATGATCATTCCCATATTTAGTTTAGATACCTATATATATTATTACAAATCAATCTAGATTCCATATGCTCAGATATCAGATTTGGAGGCATGTGCATGACAAATTGTTTATGTATGCTCACTTACACATCAATTAATCATATGGAATGAAAAATTACATGTCATTCCCTTTGTTATATACATTTGACATCATAATATAGGTTGCATACCAGCTTCATACCTTACTCTAACTATATTAGTTTCCATTCTCGATTGTCCCAAAGCTACCTAATTTACTTGAGTGGCTACATAGCTGACATACCTAGCTAGACATACCTAGTTAGATATTTACAGTTACATCACATAGTGGTAGATATTGCATCACATGTGGAGAAGGCATACATGAAGAGATATTTTGTAAAATTAGGGTTGAGGAGAGTGGTACCTTAACTAATGGCTTGTTTAATGGCCTCTAAATTTCTTTTATCTTCTTTTCTCCATGAGAATTCTTGATGTTTTTTGAGCATGTGAGTTAGTGGTCTCACCAGTTTTGTAAATACATATATGAATCTCCTAATAAATTTAATTTTACCAGAAAAAATTTACAATCCCTTCTTGTGTTTGGGAAAAGAAAAAGCAAGGATTGACTCTATTCTTTTAGGATCAATAAAAAGTCCACCCTTTGATGCATCATGTTGTAGAAGCCTTCCTTCATGAACTACAAAGATACACTTTTTGGGGTTCAACGAGACCCCAAACTATCTACACCTATCAAACACCAATCTTAACTATGTCAAATGATCCTTGGGATATTTATAAAACATAATAATATCATCAAGATAAATGAGTACAATCTCACTTATAAGCCTTTGGAAATCCACATCCATTGCCCTTTAGAAGGTATATCTAATATTGGATATTTTAAAAGGCATTTTCTTATATGCATAGGTACCACACTTAGTTATGAAGGTAGGCTTATATTTATCTTGATATTTCACTAATATCTGATTATATCCTAAGTATCTATCAAGTAGTGAAAACCTTTGTGAACCTAAAACTCTTTGTAAAATCTGATCCATAGATGGTAGAGGGTACTGATTTATTAATGACACCCTATTGATATCTCTAAAATCCACATACAACATTATCTACCAATTATTTTTCCTCATAGGTACATGATTTCCCCCCCATGTATATTTTTTGATGGGAAATATTATGTTGGACTCAATAAGCTTTGTTAATTCTTTCTTCATAAGGATCTCAACATTAGGGTTGATTGGTCTTTACTTTTGCCTTATAATTTTGGCATTTTATTATAGATCTATGGTATGTTGAGCCAAATTATGATCAAAACCCTTCAATTCATGATATTCCCATGTAAAAACATCCATAAATTCTTTTCATAATGCTATGAAGGCTTATTTCTCTTCCATAGTATTCACTTTTCCTAATTTGAGTAGTTTATATTTAAATATGACAATTTGTTCATAATGTTCCTTTTTAGTGGAAATTCTTACCTTATATTTCCTTATCTCATCATCCTAATAGAATATGATCTCCAAAGTTAACAAGACCTTTGGTAACTTATTTGACTTCAATTGGATAATCTATTCCTCATATTGATGTTCCACCCTATCTTGGTTCTTTGAGCAAAATGTTTATTCATGTTATAGGAAATAGGCATTTTTTTTTATCACTATAAAATTATTTCCAACTTACCTCATTAAAAGGACTAAGGGCATACATACCACTTTAGCTTGGGACTAGTCTTCAGTGTCCTTGAGCCCATTAACTATATCATATTGTGCTCTAATTGTAACTAACCAATCTGCATGTTGATTGGCTCCTCTAAGAATGAATCAAATGTTAAAATCTTGTAATTCCTTCAAGAGGTACCAAAACCTATGTTTATAGGCCTTCAAGAGTGGATTATTATCTATACTTAGGTATATTACCTGCTACACAACTAATTCACTATCTACCTTAGTTCGTAAAAGCTTAATCCATCTATTCCTTGCCCACTATAGACCATGAATGAGGGCCTCATATTCTATAGTATTAGAGGTACAACTGAATTGGAATATTAAAGAATAATATTACCTTATATTGAGAGGAGATATAAGTATATCACTTTCTCCACTCCCATTCTTTGACCTATATCCATCAAAAAATAGATTCCAAACTCCTTCATGCTCTTGTATTGTGCTAGTGAGACTTGGTATTATGGAACCTTCTTCATGCATATAATATATACCCAAACTTGATTATTTAAATATTTTATAATGGTCATAACCATGATTATCTACTACTCACTCATCAAGGATTAAATCTAGTATACTTTCAAGTGGTTCAAAAGGTTCTTGGTTGTTGAAGTGTTCATCTTGATCTGAGATAGCGCAATTGACATTTGATAAGTTGGACATATAAGGTTATAAATGGAATCTAGATATAAGTTCAAAAAATATGGTAACCTTTATCCCATGCCTAGTAATAAAACCCTTGTTGGACCTATTATAAGAGAGACATCCTCTTATTTTGATAGTGAAATCCCTAGATAAACTTAAAGTAAAGTAGGGAGAAGATCAATGACTACTATATCTTTAGATATATTAAAGTTAGTAAAAGCATCCAAAATGATATTAAGGTCCTTAAGGACACCTACAGTCTTAGTAGGATATAAATCCAAATTTAAAACTCATTTTTCATGAGGCTCACATTTAAGTCCCAATTTATTAGCTATAGATTTAGACATGACAGAGATACTAGCCCCACTATCAATCACATAATTATATATAAAGGAATCACCTATGATGAATGAAAGATATAAAGTTGGTGGTTTAATTACATTTGGTTCTTGAGGCTCATGAATTTGAATATAATTAGTAAGGATTTCACTTACCTTTTCTTCTTGTTTTTCCAAAACATGAAGCTTGGATAGATTTTATTGTAAGAGATCCTTTTGTTCCAAAATAAGAAATGTGTCCCACAAAGGGGTAAAGACATGGAACTTATTCATATGATCAACAATGCTAAGATAATGATTGGTTGAATTAGACTAAAAATTAAGAATATAAATGTTGCTTGAATCTTGTGTAAACTATTGTATAAAAGACCTTTCTAATTCTACCCCTTCCCATCTTATAGTTGCTAAGTTGATGGTGACTTATGAGCTGTACCTTGAGTGGTAGTTATTTGAGGTGGTTGATAAGGTAGATTGGATACCTTTTCAAAACCTAAACCATCACCAAATTCCCTTATTTTTTCCCTTGTGTGAGATGTAACTAAGTTGTCTACATTTACTATAATCTGACCCTGATTAGCTACCACTTGATCAAAATGACTTTCACATTCCTAGAAATTGGCAAAAGTAGTTTAAGAAGGTGTTTTGATTCCACTTTCTCCTTGTTGACTTGGTACCTCAACATGACTGATAAAAGGAGTGTTTCCATGTGATAGAGGAGATTCCTTGTGTTGTGAAGGTAGTATATTATCATGTGGTGGAAGAACATGACCTTGTTGCATGAAGGATGCTTGACCCACCTCACCACTTGGATAAATTACCTTACTATTTTATTGTTCCCCATTAAATAAACTATTTAAATTATTGATCATAATTATTATGAGTTGTAATGAAGGCTCTATAACTACTAGAAGTATTGGGGTTATAGGCATTATATGGTCTTACTTGTGTAATCTAACCTTGACCATACTGATTGGGTTGATAAGGTGGTATATTATACTGATAGGATTGGTTAGGGCCTTGATAAGGTATATGAGGTGGAATTTTATGCCTTTCTAAAGCCACTAGATTTTTATTTTGGGACTTAAGTATCCCCTCTATCTTACCCAATCTATCCACTTGGTTACCATCTATTTGATCAAGATTAGTTGGGGATGGTAATGGAGAAATGGTAGGCATAAGGGGATGAAATTTTGGGAATAAAGGCATGGGTGGTCTAGGGGTGAGTTTACCTACTTGGATTAGGTAATTATTATCCCTTAGGATAAGGGGATGAAATTTTGGGAACAAAGGCATGGGTGGTCTAAGGGTGAGTTTACCTACTTGGATTACCTAATTGTGTAATCTAACCTTGACCATATTGATTGGGTTGATAAGGTGGTTTGTTATATTGATAAGATTGGTTAGGGCCTTGATAAGGTAACTGATAAGGTCTATGAGGTGGAATTTTCTTCCTTTACAAAGCCACTAGATTGTTATTTTTGGAATAAAGTAGCCCCTCTTCTTACCCAGTCTATCCACTTGGTTACCATCTATTTGATCAAGATTAGTTGGAGATGGTAATGAAGAAATGGTAGGCATAATGGGATGAAATTTTGGGAACAAAGGCATGGGTGGTCTATTGGTGAGTTTACCTACTTGGATTAGTTAATTCTTATCCCTTATGGCTAATTCATAGGCTTATGATGAGGTGCTTCCCTACAGTGATTGTATCATAACTGCTACATTAGAATTTAAAGATTTTAAATAATACAAGAATGAGTAATTAGGGATAGTTTTGATAACTATATTTATCTTATCCTATGTTTTCTAAAAGTTATAGATGAATTCTACCTTAAACTCCTAGGGGGCTCTTTGGATTGTAGCAAGTTATTCCACCAATGAGAGATGATCACTCTTACCTTAAAAATGTTTACACAATATTTTTCCAAACTTACCCTAGGTGTTAATGGATGTAGGTGATAAAACCTTATACCATTAGAGTACCTTACTCTTAAAATAAGTTTCCAATAATCTCATAATCACATTCTCCTGGGTTACATTATGTACTGAACCTTGATTGGCTATGTCTATAATATGCTCAATAGGGGTAGTTAAGTTCTCTCCTATGAAATAAGGAAGGATTTTTAGGGTATAATAAAGTATTCTATCACACTAATTATATTTTAAGGGGATAACACCATTAAAATTAAAAAAAATCTTATCTCCTAAGAATAGCCATTTAAAGTGTAGAATTTGTAGTAGTATTTGTTTGGACAAAAGTATTTTTTTGGGAAAAAGTAGATATTTGGGGAAAATTAGAATAATTATGAGGTGAAATATTGGGATTAGACTTGGAATATTTCTTTTTATTAACTATCTCTAAAGATAATTCAATAAATTCAATCTTCTTACCTTTTGAGGAAGATCTTGTAACCACTCTTGGCATGAAATGTGTCTGGATATTTGCCTATAAAACCTTTAAAGCTTGCTATTATGATAAAATATACAAATTTATGATCCATATATCTTGAATGACCATGTCCCACTAGGCATGTTAGAACTGTTGGCAACCAAAGTTGTACCCTATGAAGGATAATGTTCAATTCTACTTCAAACTTGGACTAACATGGGATTGACTTATAGGTTGTGGGTTACATATAATTAGACCAAACCTATAGCTTATGGGGCTAGCTCCATTGATATATCAACTTTGAATTCTTATTATAAAACATATTTGCTTTGGGGGTGAAAAGAGATAGAAAGACAACTTAAAATGAAAATATATACTAGGGATGGTGATGTAATAATTCTTCAATGATCCTCTCTTAACTTCTCCTTAAGAACACTTCTGAATCTAATGGAAATAGTTTATCAACTAGGTTTTCTTAACATAGTCCTAAACATTAGTATTTCATATGAATGTAATATAAAAGGTATGCAACTTGAAGTTAAAATAATGGAGGTCTATATAAGACACTTTAAACTAAGTCACTCTTTAACACAAATTCTACCTTTCAACACTTCATATGACCTATAGAGGATGAAAAAATAGCATTAGGTGAATGAGAAGACCTAAAAAGTAAGATGAGTCTCATACTTTTCTACAATTCAATAGTCAAGAAACACACTAATACAAATGAAGAAGTCTGTAACAATCTTTTCTTATTAATTTAGGATGCAAGATACAATTTCAATAGAGTTTTGTTATACCAGCCTGAGGGATGCAAAATTAGGCCTTTAAAATTAAATAAATAGAAGTACATGGAGAGTAAAATAAGGAGAGTAGTGTGGAAGTCCTTGAATAAGTTAAAATACCATAATTTATTCCACATGATAGTTATAATAGTCTTACATGCATTGAAGTACTTTCAAAGAGGGTCTTTATGATGGTCATAGTCTATTTTTAGTAACATTTGACCCATGAAAGGTGTATGCATGCCATATTAATTAAATTACCTCTCTTTTATCTATTAAAAACATTCAATAGACATAAACAACCAATTCCATGTAGCTTCAAATGATTACCTCTTCTGGTGGGTTGACCATATCCATAGAACCATCAAGAAACCTTCATGAATGCTCATAAATATGCAACTTGATTGCCTTAAGGGGAAATTATGGATGTTTCTAAATATTTAATTAACTCAACATAGTCTCTTTATACCCAAAATTTCTTACATCTTGACTAGGCTCACAAACTGATTGATTAGTGAAGGATGGTAGAGTTACTTCCAATAAAATAGATAAATACCTCATGATTTTAGGAGGTGAAACAAGTATTATTAAAACACCTCCAATGATTAGGAACATATTAAGTTACCTTATATCTCTATTACTTACCTTTTTATTTTAAAAAACACTATTTTTTGATAGTTTTATACACCATCCATAGAACAACATACTATGCGTAGGGTCTCTTCTAAGTTTAAAACTTGAATTAGGCCTTTGTCAAGTGATTTCAATATGGTTGAATGGATCTTCCCTCAAATCTTTCTAGTTGGGTTTGAACTAGAGTTTTAGAGAGGTGTAAGAGTACCCAAGACTCTAAACAATGATCCATTGAGTTTAGGGGATAAATATCTAAATTAATTCCATAAAACACTATTACTATAAGCCCTCCACCTCTCCTAAAGTTCCCAGTCTCCCATGCATAAGTTTTGTACAATAGTGAGTATGTGAAGTCACCTTTCAGGGAAGAAACATGCCTTAAAAGTAGTGTTAGGTGTCTTAAGGTTAGAATGACAAACTATATTATCTCTCCTATAGATTATATTAGATATAAAACTCAAAAACAACCTGATAATGTTTTTTTATGAATATTAGAGGTGTTATTATGAACTCATCTTGCCTTGTGCTCCATTTTCTAGATGACACTATTCAATGAGGACACTAGATAAACATATACCACTACAAATTTCTTGGATTTTTTTACTTCAAACTAAGATATAAGGATTTTATACACTATCTCTAACACGCATATCATCTATTAAATCCCTTGGAGTAATGGTGTTATCTTGATCAATCCATTTACCCTCTATCTTCATGCATATAGTCTATTATTTGAACACCTAGGTCTATCTCCCTATATAACTAGTCATGAAGGCTGATGTAGATGATTATTATAAGGTTATTTTGGGACTTAAGACCCATTATATATCTTAAAATTCATTATATATGTAAATACCGTTCTATTGCTTGCTCACAGGCTCGTATTAGCCTTCTCAAGCCTAGTTCGTATAACATGACCTCTACACATGAAAACCAATAACTTTTTATGATGATTAGGAGAGTTAATAATACAAAAAATATAATTTAATTTCTCAAATACTTCATGTGGATGTATTTTAAATGATCTTTCCTTCATCAGGTACCTTTCAAGGTTTTAGAAAGAGTTTTAGAGGTCTACCATCTTAATGACAGTTCATACAATATGTACCTCTAAAATAAAACTTATTTTTATGTATCTTATGTAAATTTACCCCTTAAAAGTTCATAAACATATTGAATTCCCATGTAAAATATGTGTTAAGATATGAACGTATGAAAGTGTGCTTTGACTGACTGTGTAGATTATGTAAGCTAATGTAAGGTTTAAGGGCCAAACTAATAGGTTTGATGCATCACCCTATTTAAAACACTTCCATTATTATTTCAATTAAATCTCAACACCATTATTATGACCAATAATTTTCAATGAGGACTTGGGTCTATCTCAACATGGTGGCAGGGTCTCTTACTAGGTTTAAGGTCTATCTCCTTAAACTATCCCTTAGGGGCATAATGACTTCAAATATGAGTGTTATAAATCCCAATTTTTTTATGAAGACACATAATATCATATTTTAGTCTATAGAAACACCTACATGAATTATAATCTTCCTATCTTATCTTCAAACCTCAAAATGGTCATTTGGTCTCATCACTAACTACTAACTAACTGAGCTAAGTCTAAAAAAAATAATGACTGTTTCTACTAATTATATAATATTTGGGATAATATTAATATCTTAATCTAGATATAATGATCATTTTTATCAAATTTGAGAGCCTAATCACACCAATAGAGGTTTCAAAACCTTGAACTTCTTCAAGATTGGCTATATGCATTGACTGTGTGGATGTATTTACTAATTATAGATGCACATTACTGTATCTTTTGGGTCTAATAAATCATCACCAAAATTTTGACCATGATAATCCTTGAACTACTTTTTACTTTTAAATGACTTAGAACTATTTACCCATATAAATTTTTCACTTTCTCTTTAGCTTAACACTTGCCTATTATGATCTATCTATAGGTGATTTTTGAGATTAGGACTATGTTTTGTATCTAAATACTCACATTAAAAATTTTACCCTTCATTGGGTCTAATAAATTATTTTCAATGCCTTAAAAATATTCTTTGCCTTCCCAACATAGCTTGAAAATGGACCAAACTATAAATAGGCCCATATGTGTCTTAAAAGCTAACCTGTAGGTGTCTATAGGACATTAGCTATAGGTTTCATTGGCTATTTAATTTGCCTATTGGGATTGTATGAAGTTTCAAGTAGGGATAAATAACCTTTCCAAATCTTTTTAAACTCTCATCTATGGACCTTTTTCATGATATAATTTTCATACTAACTATGTATCTTTATGACAACTATATGTGAATGTTTAGGTCTTTTATATAGATAGAGGTAGAATTTGGATGTTAAAATACCTTGGAAAGGTCATTAACATGATTTATGATGATTTAGTACCTAATGATATTGTAAAATTGATAGAAATAAACTCTCTATAATTTCTTATCTCCTCATGTCTTCTCAAATACTATAGATATACTAACTATACTTTGACCTTAATTGTAGGTGAATATTTACTCCTAGTAGGGTTTAAGGTTTTATAACTCATCTTCATAACCATAATGATACCTCAAAACCTTGAAATGTAATAAAACATTGGATTCATGATGTGTATGTGGATAAGGAGTGATGATACATGTGTGGTGATAATGAAATATATATAAAAACTGAGAATGGAGTGATAAGCTTACAACAATGGTTCAATAGTAGTGATAAAGCTATGAAAATGGAATGAATCATGGGGGAGTAGAGAAAAACATGAATCCAAAATAAATATATTCTAAAATTATCCTATAAAATAATATTCATATGCCTAATAAGATACATTTTTTTAGAGATCCTTGATGAAGTATACACTATGAAAAAATAAATTTAGGAGTCTACAAATAACCTTAACATCTACTAAGTGAGACTATGAGGGTGCTGAGGATAGATTGGTGGTTTCTAATCTATGATACTTTGATTAAGCCTGGAGGAAAATAAATAAGGACATATTTTCATGGATGAAACATCTCTTATAGTATCTTAATATGCTTTGACAAACCTTAATCCACCATTAAATCGTATAACCATTCAATTTTTTTGCAAACTATAGATTTAATAGTGTATGTGTTATTCAACTCTATATACTCACACATGTGGAAAAAATGCTGATGAAGTCATGAAATGTCTCTTTAAGACATAAATAATTAGGAAAAATCATTATTTTGAGCAAAATAATTAAAAATTCAACAAAACCACACTGCTACTCTTGCCTTATGCAGATGTGAATGGATATTAGACTCCTTAATTTCTTAGAATTTTTTCATAAAGTTAGGAAGACCAAACCAAAAACCAATACCCATTATTGAAAGGTCATAAGGTATCATTCCTCTGGACAAGAAATTAAATCTTTTATATCTCTCCCCTATATGAATTGAGCATAAGCTTAAAGTGCTCTTGACATCTGCCAATAAACTAAGTAGGAAAACACATTAGTTTTTGGATTATTAGGACCTAAAACATTATAATATCTTCACCGTGTGCCTATAATATAACCTCCCTAAATATACATGACTTATCTTGAGAAAATCCATACTATATGGATCCATACCACCAAAAAAGACTATTGAATCCTACAAATTCTTCTTCATTTCCTCATGTTTCAATTCTAAAACCACCATTTTAGGGAAACATGAGGGAAAATGTGAGTCAAAGGGAATATCAAAGAAATAAATAAAATTCAGAGAGAAAAATGGGGATGTTTTCACATGTGTGATCTCTCTTGTTGGTAAAACAACATTCTAGACTCATAAAGGGGACAATTTCAAAGCCTAAAACCATTTGACTAAAGAAATATAATGACCATGAGGGTGATTAAAGATTTTATTGATTATTTATTGGCATTTTGAGGTTAAATTTTATCATTTTAATATAAAAACCTTCCTTTTAAACAACATACATATAGCTTCAAAATGAGACTTGCTAATGAATATCACAAGAGTACCTTACAGTTTCCTAAAAGGCTTCAATTTGGCTTATATGTATATTCACCACCTTTCAAAGCTTATAATTAGGCATATCTTTGCATATATTGAATAAATTTTAAAAATATCATGGTGAGTCATTAGTTTCCACCTCCCACCATCTACATCAAGGCAATCTATATTACTAAAACCACTTCAATCCATTGTCAAAGACATCCAAACATACTCACATACCATGAGGATATTTAACACAAGTTACAACATGAACATGAAAATGACTAAACATTGACACCTATGTCCTTGACTTGATAGTCAATGAACATTATTTTGAATTCTCGTAATTCCTCAAGATATATGATAATTATGTGTTTTTTATGATGGACCAAAGATACCAATACTAAAGTTGACACCTTTCTATGCCTCAAGACAAAAAGTGGTCAATACTAGCTATATGGAAGATTAGGGTTTAATCACAAACTTAGTCATAAAATGAAAAAAATATAATTCTAGGACTCATGCACATAGGAATAGACCTTAGATATCTATACATAGTTAGACCCATAATTTCAAGATAGTCTTACACAAAGGACACTACTGCTAATATTAGGACACTACCACCACATTTCTCTATTGTCCAATTATGGTGCTACTATAAAAGAGGGGTATTGACATTGGGATCCATTTTGTGACACCCAAACTATATTCCACCTTAGTTTCTAACACTTATATCATCCATCTCAATTATTTTCCAATTAAGTTCTTACTTGCACTAATTATTACTATTTTTAGAAAAGTAAAAGGTAGTCAATTATATAACAAATTACTAGATTTTTTATTGCATATTATTTCCATGATTTAGTCTACTCAAATATTTAATAAACATAGTATTTACATTCACTAAGTCATAAAAGATAAAATATCTATCTTTGATTACTTGATTAATAATTATTGTGTTTCTATGTATGTGAGACATATAAATTTACTACGTGAGGAATGAATGAGGGTTTGTATTGTATATATACCAATCCATTTTAAAAACATTTCACATGAAAACACTTAGGCTAAACATAAGGACACATTAAATTTGTAAATCAAATGACTTTTGGTCACTAGACACTTAATTGGAACAAGGACACCTATATCAATGTAGGCATCTGATTAGGATGCAAGAATTTAGGAAGCTAAAAAATAGGTATTTTACCAAAAATGGTAAAGAGTGATAATGATCATATTTATAGAATTTTTCACAGTATAAAATGTCTAGTCATAAAAATAATATATGGAAAAACTGAGAGATAAGTAATTTGGCACAAAGGGATAATAAACATGAGACTTTTGATAGAAGGAAGGTCTTATAACTAAAGGGTACAACCATGATAGGTATTTTTTAAGTGTATAATAATATTGTGTTATATAATTCAGATTTAATGTCTACATCCCCCCTTTAATCTAGTAATATAAATTTCTAGTTTAAAGGAAAACATATGTCCCTGGGTGTGTATAACACACCTTGCCTTTGTATGAGCCGAAATTGATTTCTTTTCTAGTGACTAACATAACAAATAAGAACATGTTATAGTGTTTAATTAGTGCATATAATCTAAAATTTAAATCATTTGAAATTTTTTAAATTAAAGAGAGTAATATTAGGAGTACACCTATGTTTCAATGCAACCATATTGCCTTTTGTAAATTTGATTTAAAGAGATGATTTATTAGGAAGCAGTGTTGATATTATAAAATTTTGAAACCTAAAAGTGCATACATATTTAAATATATTGGAGGACAACAATCCCCCAACCTTGGATAATGTTAACTTTCCACACAACCATTGAGCTTATCTCATTTGTAGAACCCAATCATTTTTATAACCTTGTGAGTGTGAGTGATCCGATAAAATGACACTATACATGTGGTTAGGGTGTATTATTTATCACTCCATCCTATAAATCTAGTGAAGTTAGATTATTTAATCAATTCTAACTTATAAACTTGGTAATATTGATTAATTTAATAATCTCAACCTTCTAAAAGGTGAATAAAAAACTATAGTAGATTAAATTAATAACAGTCCATAAAAGTCCATCCCAATCCATAGTAGTATTTTAAAGCTAAATATTGATTTTATTTTTTAATTTAAGGTTCCCTTTGCATTGTATATGCACCTCATATATGTCTCAAGATGAAATTTGGGTTTAATATTAGTACCAATGTATATAATACTATCACAAATGTGTATTTGAATCATATAACTATGAAATTTGGCCAATTTTTTTTTTGAAAGTGTGGAGGACATATTTCTATGACATGCCTCCACTTTAGTATGAAGTTATGAAAAATGTGGAGGTCATGCCTGTATGACATGCCCCCCTTTTTTGAAGTGAGGTAAGTATAAATTGGTAGTTACCTTATCTCGAAAGGATAACATAACTATATAATTTATGAATGGATCATGTAACATATAAAAAAAACATGTCTAGGTATATATATCATTGAATCATGAAAAATGTGATCACATTAAGTCTTAATATGCATGCTATAAATATTGGGGATGTCTAAAGATTAATATTATAAGATCATCAAGGAATCAAGCACAGACACAAACAAGAACACTCAAACATGAAGTAATAATAAATGGTCTTAAGAGACCTCATACAAGGGGCATGCTCAAATTCTTCACAATTTAATGGACATGACTTAGTCAAATATCTAACAATCATATAATTTCATATTCAAATGTCCACATACAATAAACAATGACATATTATAATGTCTAAATAGGCAAGCATCACGTGAAGGCCATAATCAATGGAGATATTCAAATGATCTAACATGAAATACAATGTAAGACAATAACAAGTAAAGAAAATAGGCAACCAATATGAACATAATATACTAGTTCCCAAACATGTGTGTTTTCAAGAAATGTTAAGTACATAACATATCAATTACACTGTGAAAGTTATAAGCATGGATATAGGCACATGTAAGTATATATAAGTCCAAACATGATAATGGAAAGTGATCTTAGAATAATGTAATCTAGGTGTATCATGATCAAAGAAGTAGATTCCCCTAATCTACTTAGAATGTGAGTAGAGGGATTCCCAACATATGTATGTGAATATATGATGTTTTTGGGTATGCTTATATCATACTCAAACAAATCATGACACATGTGTATATATTAAAATAATGATATATTATGTACTGACATGAAACAAACAACATATTTATATGAAATAGTACCACTAGGAGCATGCTAATTTTTTTGGTATTTTTGAATTTTTTGAATGTTCTAAAAAAAAATTATTAAGGAAAAGTCTAGAAAATTATCCCATCTAGGGTATTCTCATTATGAAATTTCTCTAAACACTAAATATGGTATATAAATCTAGTGGTACTATTGTAGAGCATGTATAGGTGTAATATATGGTGATGTAGGTTGTATGATTCTCTATGTATGTATCATAGGACTCTGATATCTCTAAAAGGTAATAAAAGGAGTAGGGTTTTGTGGAACCCATTTTTTGTGTTCTATAGTGTATTTGAAGTATAAACATTAGCAACATGTTTAGTTGATATAGAGTGTTTGAATATGTAAAATATATCCAATGATATCCATATGAGGATGAGAATCTATGAGAATCAAAAGATGTATAATCTTTTTTGAATGAGATATACCATATGCATTCATAACATAATCATATAGTGTATCATGATATTTTGGTAAGTTTATACTTTCTATATTTATTTGAGATATATTTTCCTTCATTTCTTTTAACCATGGTTTTCTATGTTTGGCATTATATTTGGTCAAAAATGGACTAATATGTTGTACAATAGAGCATGATTCTGATCCAAGTATGACATTACACTGGATAGATTTAACATAAAAATTATATGTAGTATCTTTATTTATATGCTCCATTCTATATATTAGAGATGTAAATGATTCCCAGGTACATGTATTAAATTCATAAGTTGGTTCAACTATTATATTTTGACCTTGCTTTCCATCTATGTAAGGTTAAATATTTTGATGCTTTGAAGAATGATTTGTAATTAATTAATATAAAGGTACACTTTAACATTATCATTTTTATGAATTATTACTCTTTCTATAATTGTTCTTTTTTTACCTCATTCATATTTTTAGGGTCTTGTTCTTTTGCATTAACAAATGGATATGAATCTTTGATTGATTTGCATTAGTTTAGTTAATATATCCCAATCCTTGCCAATAATTTTGATGAGCTATGGGGATAGGATGAATGATTCCTTGGGAATGTTTTCCCAATCCTTGACCATGATAACCAAATTTTTATAGATATTGTTATCTAAAACCATATTATTTTTAAATCTGAGTATCATTATGGAATGCTAGATTTGTATTCTCTTCTTCATCTAATTTTTCATTTTAAATATTTTCTTGCTCTAGGTTTGGAATTTAAAACTATTTTTTCACTAAATTATTCTTTCGTACCAATATTTTATCTTTTTACAATTATATTTTAGGAGAGGTGCTCATAATGTGAGGGATTTTCTTGGTTGATGTATCAATTATATGATCACCACTACCTTTGTGACTTTGTAGTTTGTTATTTAATGCAAAACAACAATCTATATGATGTGCATGCATTATATGATATGAAAAATAGTATTTTTATCTCCTAATAATATGTATAAGAGGTATTTTAATCAATTTGTTTCAAAACATTTGTCTTAGGATTTCACTTGGAATCTTAAAAGGCTTTTGTTCACTTTTTTAATCATTTGTTATATATTTAATTTTTTGTAGATTTTCATTTGGATATGAAACCTTACTAGATGAAGTTGCAAACACATGATTAAAAATAACATATTTTGGTTTTTTATGTATGTAATATGATTTTGTAACTCTTTTATTAACTTTCTCATACTAGTCATTTTATCTTTTAGGGATTAATAAGCACAAAACCTAGGTCCTTTGGATTGAATATGCATACATGTACCATCTATGGATTTAAGAAAGGTTTGTTGGCTACCCTCTTTTGGAATTTTAATATAGGCCACCTTACTCCTTGAAGAATTGATAACATAGACTTTGTTAGAGGGATGGTAACTATACCATCCCTAGGGTTCAGAGGATGATGAAGTTATTTTTTAGACATTGTAAATGTTTTAAATACTAGTATGATAATAGGAAATAAAGTATATAAAGATTATAGGGAACAATCAATCATGAAAAATAAATTTTAAAATGAAAAACTACAATAATTAGGAAAATTAGAAGACCCTAGGGAAAGCTAGGGTTTAGGGACAAAGGTCAGGTTCACCAAATGTTTAACCCTAAAATTTGATAATACAAGGGTAAATAAGGTTAAGAATATATAAATTATTAATCACAATTATGATAAATAGATATATACCAAGCCAATTAATTTGTAAAATTATATAAATAATATCCTAAATTTAAATATCAGGATATGCCAAAAATGGAAATTATAACTATTGATTGATATTGAAATAAATTTAAAAAATAGTACTTAGTTTACCATGTGCATGTAGACCTAGGCTAAAACATGTTAGAAGTGAGCTAGATCAAGATCTTGGAATAGTTTTCAAATATTTGAATTTTACATTATATGGCCTCAGATGCTTGATTTGGATCTAGATAGTTACAGTAATGTAGGTGTCTAATTATGATATATATATATATATATATATATATATATATATATATATATATATATATATATATATATATATATATATATATATAAAATATAATATAATGATAATTTGATATGCATGTGACTAATTAGATCCTTATTAAATTTATATCACCTTTCATTTGATGTATACATATCACACACACACACACACATGTTGTCGATCTTTATCAAATTATCGAACCCTAGCTTCTTCACCCTTGTAATGACTATGGAAAAAATGGGTTAATGGGCACATGGTGTTGAGCTACCCTAAGGACCCTTTTATTAATGTGCACTACCTACATATCTAATACTTTTAAGAGGGCCTCAAAATTATGTAGTTCTCCCATATGTGTTGGATTATGTGTGCATAATGTTGCGATATGTGATAATCAAGTATGTATAATGACCTAGCTTATAACTTATAAAATATTGATCATGGGCTGCTCCTTTAGTATTATAAACCTATAAATAGACTGATTCTATAATTAATGTGGAAATAGGAATGAATATGGATTCTTTTCTCACTTGAATGATCAATTTAAATTTATTTTCTTGCTCTATATATGAGAGGTATGAATTTTATAGGTGATGAATGAATGAGGGATGGTATTGTATATATACCAATCTCCTTTCAAAATGTCTTATATTAAATCACTTAATCCAACCATAAGTACACGCTACATTTTTAAATTGGATGACTTTTGGGCACTTGACACTTCATTGTAATAGGGACACTTGAGATGATGTAGGCATTTGGCTGGGATGCAAGTGTTTGGGAAGCTAAAAATAAGGACATGTCTAAAACTAATAGAGAAGGATAATTATTAGGTTTATAGCATTACTCATAGTATATAAGGCTTGGTCATTAGAATAACATATTATTAGACTAAGAGATAAGAAATTTGGCACAAATAAATAGTGGACATGAGCATTTAGACATTGGAAAGTTCTTATAATTGAAGGGTACATCCATGATAGGTAATTTCCAAATGTACAAGACTATGGTGGTATATAATTCATAATTAGTGTTTATAAGAAACAAAAAAAAATTCCTAGTAATATTAATAAGCTTTTTAGCTTTATAGCTAGTAACCAAAGATATCTTTAAATCTCCTTCATAGGATAAAATGATGTAGCACTTACCATCCTTTACCAAGTGGTATTAGTTGGCTCTCCTCAAGAAGATGGCATCCTGAATATACAAGTACAGGCTACCAAACACTACACCACACACATAAATAGGAAGAACATCCACTGTAACTTCATCAATGAAATTGGCATTATTATCAAAGTTAATCTTACTTTTTTTAATCACCTTGATGTCTACACATTTATTCACCTAACCCAATAATACAAGATTAGATGTTTGGTAAGTTTCAAACCCTAATTTGTCTACCAAATCTTTATTATCAAATTTACTTATTAAGAATATCCCTCCATTGAGAACTACTACTACCCATATATACATATCTATTGATGGAGATCCAACACAAATTTTCATCTACCTGGGATCTACAACCAATACTCTCACCTTGAATCAAAGACAACATTTTATTTTTATTATTTTTGAATAGATGAAATTTTGAATGGGGATTCAAAAACTTATCCTTGAAATGAGTATCCACATCACATTAACCATAATGTACTTTAGTGTCCATTTTAAAAATACAAGTAGCATTTTTATTACCTTTCCCTTTTTTCTTGGATTTATTTTTTTACTTGGACCTATTTTGAGAGGTATATGGAGACTTCTTGTCCATATCTAAGTAGTGATACTATGAACAAACCTTATCTACATCTATAGCCTTGGCTAATAGGTCTAGTCTTAATAAATGACTATTAATTCCACCCACATACTTCATCAACAAATCATGGTTTTCTATATATATTTCCATTTGGACAGCTTTCTTACGGAACTCACTAGTGTTCTGCATAATTTAGCCTTATTTTTTCCTAACATATTTCTAATACACAAATATCTCTTCCTCATAAAAAATATGATATAATTGCTCCTTGATTAGCATCTCAAAATCATCCCACTTAGAAATATGAGGAAGTTTATTAACAACTAAACAATGAACATAAATCTTAAACCAAGTTAAAGCATGATTAGATAACTTTAAGATTACAAAATAATTTTTTTGGGGTTTCATTAATCTGATGCAAACTAAAATATACCTAAAATTGTGATAGATAATGGTCTATATTTTTAGCATTCACATTTCCATTATAGCATTTATTTAAATATTTTCCTCACCCTTGAATGGAGGTGGAGCTAGGTTGGCATAAGGATGTTCTTCATGCTTCTCATGGTTATTATGAGTGTCCTACTTGTTTTATTTCAATGTATCTGTGAAAATAACACAATTATTCATAATAATTCCCATTATGGACTCTAATCAGTCACGCTTACTCATATAAAGATAAATTAAAATGCACCTCACATGATGACACGAAAATTTTGATTTTATAACATAAAACATCATGGAAATTTAATTAATTTTATGCTTGATAATCCTTATTCATGCTTACAAAATCACTCTTTTGTTATTCAAGAATCTTCATCATCAACGTAAGCCATACTTATGATTCATTACTTCCACTTCCTTATGGAAATACCCACTTCAAAGGGAACTAGGACACCTTAACCAATATCACTACTAGATCTAGTGGCACACATTAAATTTCAATGTACCCAACACACACAATACAAAGGACTTAAAAACTAAACCAACTCTTATATGAATTTGATCCATAATCTAGGTGGAAATTCTACTCTTAGATTTATCAAGATAGATAATATAAAGTTAGCTATGGTATTAATTAATTATAGAACTACATTATATTATAAAAATTTAATACATGCTTGGGAAAGAAACAGGTAGCCTGCATCATGTAAATGAATGAAAAGAGATAAACAAACACATATGACACAAGGATTACCCTAGAGAAACTCAATGTGGTAAAAACTCTAGCAGGTGATCAAACACTTTCACCTTTTCACTATTTTCTACAAACTATATACAAGGTAATGCCAATGGCCTGTATGGACATAATAAAAAAAATTCAAAATCATACACAAATCAAGCTCTGTACTTATAATAATACTCTAAAAATGAACTCTCATACACCTAAACCAACCATAACAACTAACAATAATGAGCAAACTAAAACTAATATAAAAACTCATCAATAATGATGTGAGAGCAATTTTAAAACAACTCACTACCTCTCTGATGTGTTATTTGCTTTTTGAATACTCCTTTATATGCCCTATCAACCATAAAACTCACCAATAAGTTATAAAAAACTACCATGAGGAGAGGAATTATTTGAAACTATTACCCTTCCTTTCATTTTCATAGGTGATGAGACCACCATAGTTTGTAAATGGATGATTACACAACCACCACTTGAAAATGCTGGTGGTTGTGACTTCATCATGTTGTGGAGGGGTAGTTATGTAACTACTAGGGTAGTTCTGTAATTGTCACCCTATAAATAGGGGTATTTCCAAGCTATAGAGAAAACCATGAAGTCTTAGGACTAATAATTCCCTACCTAATTGATGTGAAGGTGTCCAAATCATCTACACATTATATTATGTACTTTAACTAAAGTCTTGAACATGAAGTATCTTACATAAGTTCTTACAAGCATGTTTACATACAATTGGGCATAGTGGAATTAGTTTTCACAAAGAACCAAGTAAAAACAAGATTTATTTTTTATCACTAATTTAGCTATATAGGTCACCCATCTAGGTCTTTAGGTCACATGTCTAGTTCTAGAGGTCACCAATTTTGGCTCCAAATATGAATAGTTAGGCTCCTGAGACTGACTATAAAACAAGTCTACTAACTTAAAATGGCTATAAATTTTTCATATAACCTTGAAATGATGTGCCGTGTTCTTTTAAATTTTGTCTAATTTTTAAATACGAAAAAAATATGTAATTAAATTTTAATTTTAAAACCAAGCATTTATTATTTTAGCCCATACAACAAAAACTAGCATTTTTTAAGTCTTATAAAAGTGTAGATTACTCATTTCTAACAATTGGTTGTTCTATCAACTAAGTTAGATGATAAAAATGATAAAATTTGTGATCACTCACCCAAAAATTAAAAGTTTTTGGTTCCCAAAAAATATATGAAAATAACGGAAATATTTACCTCCTATCACATAAGTGAGAAACCCATTTTATCATCCTCTTGGACAATAACTATTTCAGGTTCCAATCTAATCATCTTTTGGATAGTACTATTCTTAGGTTCCAATTTTATAATCTCTTGGGAAATACCCTTTCTAGGTTCTAATATATTCAACTCTCCAATTTGAATGCTTTTAGTCCCATAATTTTAGAAACTCTATTGGTGAGGAATCCTTACCCCACTCCTTTAAATGCCATTTGGATTTTCTTTCTATCCCCTTCTTGATGTTATTTCCTTCATTTGTAGTAACATCTTTATCCTACTCATCTTGTAAAATGAGAGTAAGGATCTATAATAAAATTAATTAAATACCTTCTTTGTTCCATATGAAAGGCTCAAAGGAACATTACATTTCAAGTAAAAATAAGAGGCATATCCAAGTAAGAACATTCTTACTCAAGCTTCATAGTGTTACATTTGGATTATTTTCTTTGCTCAATTACAACCATACCCTATTGTCACAAGGAAACTATGCTAAAATTTAAGTTCAAAATCTCTTACTCTAGACTTTAAAACTATCTTAACCTTTATTACTTTTGTAAGAGTAATTTTTTTTCAAAATAAATGTTAGCCTATTTCATGTCCCTTAGATGGCTAGTCCATCAAATATTTTTTGGTAATTACCATCATATAATAAAATACTAATGTCTTTCATCAATAATAATAATGAAATTTTAACCCACCTTAATTCCAATAAATCAAGACAATCTCTCTACTAGCACTTGCTATCTGAGTAATGGGAAATAAATGCACAATGGTTACCACAATAACCACCAACATATAACACAAACAAAACTAAAATCTACATAAATATGTTAGTTAAACTTTTATGGAAAAAAGGATAACTTGATCTGGTACCATTATAATCCATAAACATGGTGGATATTTCACTCTGAGTGTCACTAACATGGACCCTTTCAAGTCAAGGTGTTCCTCTCAAGTTATTTTACATAGAAAAACACCTAAAATGGTGTTTTAATATCCAGTATATATTTTAATACTATCATATATAACATATAAAAGAATATTCAACCCTTCACATGCCATATTTACATGCTACATAAATTTTATATAATCCTTCACACTCTAAACATGCTACTACTCCATACATGACTAAAATTAACATTCTCACATAGAGGTGAAATAACAAATGTGAAATTATTTAATCTTTGATTATTGAGCTCTTTTAAATGTTTGTATATTAGCCTAGTTACAAGAAATGTAAACATGTAAGTAAAGGAAACAAACACACATGCGAATAAGGAATACATAGAGGGGAGGTTAGTATAGTGTAAGTCTAATAAAACAATATCACAATAACACACTAAACACTTAACACCTCTATCCTATACACTAGGGGGAGCATAGGTAACAAGCATACAAGTGAAAACACAAATAGAACACAAAATAAATAATTTTTTTACCTTCCTTAGATCTCAAAATGGCTTTTTGAAGTTGCTTGCTTGGTTTTGTGCATCAATAAGTCTTTATCAATGAAGTTCCATTTCCTCCTTTTCTTCTTGGCACCTTGGCTTTGTTGGTTGGCTAATGAATTTGGCATGGTAATATTGCATTAATGAAGCTTATGGATGAAATCCTACATAACAAAACTACACTATCAAATCTTATTGATCAATAGATATGGCATTGTATTTATTTCCTCTAGAGTTAACTCTCACCCAAGGTGAGTTAAGGTTGAGTTTAAAAATATAATGGGTTCAAACTAACCCTATGTGAGTTGAGGCTAACTTAAATTGACTTAAAATTTGTCATGTAATTATGATTTTCAATTAATATACATTGATCTCAAATTATATATTTTGAGATATTTAGGAAGAACTTGACAACTCATAAAGGTAATGATAAAAAGGCTTGATATTTTACATTTTTGAATTTCCATTTTTAGATATTAATTAATTGAAAATTGATAATGTAGCTAATAATTTAATATATTTTAATTAGTTAATTCATTTTGATTAAAATTTTAGCTCTTTTAAGAATTTTTCAAGTACCCCACTTAATGGGTCCATAGGCTAGATTGTCAGTTGTTAGGTCGTAAGGTGACTAAGGATGAATCCATGAGAGGTTATTAGTACATACAATAAAATACACAAAATAGGGATGCCTCAACATGATTTTGAGTATTTATGAATTATGCATGACTGAAATTGGGATGTTTAGTAATTTTAGGCTTAATTTGCAATATTTGGTAGAAATCAATCTTAAGTCTAGTCAGAATCCAATTATGGCTAGATTGGGGTGTCTACATTTTTACCCTATTTGGGAAGGTATTATAAGATATAAGAAAAGTAATGTCTTCTCAAATAATGAAAATTTATTGTATGCCTAACACCATAAATGGATATGGATGTGCCCTGGATGCCTAAATGATCAGACCAAAAAGATAAAAATGGGGCTGGAAAGATTGATTTTCCCACAAGTGGTTATAATCACTAGCCCAATGAGATGCCCAGTTGGGCAATTTAAAAAAGGATGATTTTCACAAATGTGGTTATAATCAGCAGCATATTGAGGTAAAAATATAATTATTTTTTGAAAGGGGGTTATAATAATTATCAAAAAAAAAACATGCCCAATTTGGGTGGATAAGGATAATGATTCTCCCAAATGTATTTATAATCATTAGCACAATGAAAACATGCCTTGAATAGGTAGATAAAGGTAATGATTTTGCCAAAAGTATTTATAATAATTAACACAATAAAAACATTCCTTAGGTGGGTAAAATAATGATAATGATTTTCCCAAAGGTGGTTATAATAATTAACATCTAGATAGATTAAAACATGATGTTATACCCAAAGATGGTTCTAATAATTTTTATGATAGTTTGGATCAAAACACAATGATTTTACCAAAGCTGGTTATAATCATTGGCATTGTGAGTGAAACAATATGGAAAATTGGAAAAAGGGTCTGACATACTGAATCCATACTCAGAGTAAGAGTAAGCTAGTATAGAGGAGAAAATTGAATTTAGGCAACTTGATAGTATGGTGATACACATCCTAACTACCAATGATTAAAACTATTTAATTATTTAATTACTTTATATTTGGGAAATGATTTGGATAGATTTGTAATTTTTTAGGTGACCAAGGGAAAGTACTATGACATCATTGTTTGTAAGATTTCTCAAGATGATTTTTGTTTTAGCATATGATAGTATGCATCATGATATAACACATCATGATAACACAACCAATATATGTATAAGTACTAACTTGTAATCTAATAAATAATAAAAAATAATGCACCAATGATAAAAACCATGATGACAATGTTGATGTATGAATATGGATGGACTTAACTATAATGCAAAAGGAATCACCCAATGAATGCAAATATACTAATTCAAATCACAAAAAAGAAGCCAACTAAACAAGAAAGCAAACAAACAAACAAAAATCCAAAACATCAACAATGAAAAAACACAAAAAATGGTAAGAAACAAAAAGTGAACAAAACAACCTAAATGAAATCAAATAAAACACAAACAATGGTTAACGACAATGTTATTACAGAAAAAAAACAAATTATTTGTGCATGTGAGATAGAGGTGTTACTCTTAGTGATAGGGTGAACCCTAAGCTAGACAACAACAACATAGTTAAAACAACATAAGAACAATGGCACAAGGTTTCCCCTAGGCTATAGGGAAGCAAAATCATAAACAAGATGAGAGAAATTATGCCTAGGATATAGGAAATAATGAATAAATAAATAAAATGGGGGAATAGAATAAAAGGAAAGGGTAGTCGAGCTAACTCCAAAAGCATGAGGTAATTAGACACTACCTACATAGTTCCATGGACACAAGATCCAACATGAACTTCAAGCCAAATGTAGTTCTCCCAAGATATGAGATAGAAGAAAATGATGATTAAGAAAAACCTAATTGTGTTGTAGAGGAATATGAGATGGTCATGCAAAATGGTTAGTACATGAAAAATGGTTACTTGTAAAATAATGAGAGAATTAAAGATATAAGTGGATAAGGGGTGATTGATCTGACCTTAATGTGAATCGAGCATTGCCTACATAGTCCTATTAGGACCTCAACTCACTATAGGTCTATCTTACAATGGAGGAATCTCACTATCTAGTAGCAAATACATGAATTAAGAAAATGAAAAAGTATAGTAATATGAATGGAAAGGTGATTTGATAATGACTAGTAAATGTGTTGTTCCTAATTTTCCTGTAGGTAGTTATAATTAAGAAAAAATGATATGGGTCATTGATATTACTTTGTCCAAAGGTAGTTATAATTAGTAACATAGAGTGGGATACTTATTTTCCCAAAGGTGGTTATAATCAGTAGCACTCATAATAAAATTAAGAAACAAATGAAGTATGAACTACCAACCCATTGTCATAATGGTCTAAGATACTGATGTTGTCTAGAATACTAAATCAATTGCTAAAACTTGATCTAAATCCCCTCACTAACAGTGCCTGAACAACCAATGGAACAAACCTAGAGTCAAAGGGTTTGGGAGGGAGGGTAAAAATAAATTTGGTCAATAGGGGAGGTATGGAATAATGGTATATTATATGACACAATAAAGATGATAGGATGGAAATTGGATATAATTAAAATAGGGTTGCCCCCAAGTGATAGGGTAAGATAAATGGTAGGTTAAGAAATAATGATCAGGTGAATGGAAAAAGAAAAAGGCAAGGTAAGTAGCAAGGAAAATTATTCTATTATTATTGATAATGTGGAGATTCACATCTAGATCAACATATGAAAAAATTATAATAGTCAATCATTTAAGTTTCTAGCCCCTTCTTAATAACTATGTTATCAAGAACTTGCTATACATTTGGACTCCAATAATGTCATGGTCTTCATTTTTTGTTGATTTTATTTCCTTCAAATGCTAAGATAATATGTATTTTTAGGTGATATGAAGGAAAGTGCAATCAAGGATGGTAAATATGAATAAATATTAGCTAATAAGTCTAATTTGGCAATATAATATAGGTTTAGAATGAATAGATGGATTATAATGGTATGCATAATGGTTTGGAAACTGTTGACCAAATTTTACCCATGGGCAAAGGTGTGGTCAACTTCTTCCTTACTATGAAATACCAATCTCTTTTGGGTTACACAAGTTTATGTCATGTTTCAATAGCACTCGATTCCTCCATCTTCAGGTTCACGATTTTGGTTCATGCCCTGGTTCAAGTGTTCAACGACCTTTTTATTTTGGCCTGGTTCTTCACTCGGTTCAAGCACCTCATTTCAATACCATTGAACTGTCATATTGTTGAACCATTGAACCAAATTTTTTGGTTCAATGGACTTGGTTCAACGGCTTAAATTCAAGCAGGTTCGGTTCATGGAAGTTCATCAACCTTCATACTGTTGAACCGTTGAACCAAATTTTGGTTCAACAGACTTAGTTCAATGTACTTGGTTTGAGACATAAAGTTCAACATCCTATTGGAGAGCTGGCATTTCAAATGAAGAGGGCCCAAGTTTAATTCGATCTGGTTCGAAGTCAAGGTTCAAATGAGTTCAATGAATTTAACTAGGTCCCAAATTCGTTCGAGCATGGCTTATTTCAAAGGCAAGACATAGATAGAATTTCCACATACTTTTTGTCCATAGGAAAACATCCACAGACAAAAGTCCATGGGGAAATAGTCCACAAAAACATTCAAAGCCCAGGGATCAATCTAATGACTTAAGCAAGTCCACAAAAAACAAGGGCCATTTGAAACATTCAAAGGGACTGTCCGAGGACTTTTCCAAAGGACCCATCGAAATAACAAGGCAGAGGAGTGCCCGACTGGGTGCTAAGACATCAGGCAAGCTGCAAAGAAGTTAAACAAGGTCCAAGCTAGCAGGCCTGAGGACGTCCTATGTGGACATCAAGTTTACAAATGGAAGATAGCCATTTGTTTTAAAAGACAAAGGGGAGTGCTAACCAGAAGGAGCCCAAATGAAGTGACATGCTAGGAAGTTTGCCCTAGGGGCCAAGTAAACTAGATAAGACAAAATGGAAAAGGACAAAGTGCCATCATGGTTCTAGCAGAAGGATGACATTGGCCACAGTGATTTTATTCTTCAAAATGGGATGCGAAATGGCCACTTGCAAGTAAAAGGCACCAATGAGTCTCCTTGTTGATTTTCTATATATGTTGCAAACTTATTCATTAAAGAATCTTCCACATTTTTAAAGGGAATAGCTATACAAAAATTTCACCTAGATCAATAAAAATTTAATTTTTTACCTCCATTTGGATAGATTCTCAGAGTATGCATTGAGTGTTTTTTTTGTGTCCAGTCATTTTCTTTTGATGCTCTCACAGGGTCAACACCAGTAGACCTGCTGTCTACAAGGTGCCATTGTTGCAGTTGAAAGGAGAAGAGATGACATTTGAGAAGACTAGAATAGACAAGATTTAATTATAATGTGCATTCCATAGTGCCTCAGTGATTTTCTATCCCCTGTGTTTTCATGAAAGATTCCTTGGCAGTTTTAGCAGCCTAGTCCTTCTGCCAAGTGCGTAGTGCATGTATGCATTTTCTTGATTTCAAGAGTGAATGTGTGAAGGTAAACCTTTCATTTTGGTGTATCACCTCCTTAGAGTAGGCTTGTTTTTTTGCAATCTCTCTCCCTTTTCACCCCCATTATATCTATCTATTTATACCTGTATTTTGCATTTGCTAAAACAAACATGATACATCAAAGGGAGCTAGCCGTTATCTAGAGACTCTCCTCTCCTACTTCACCATCCCATAGGTGAGAGAGGAGTTTCCATGTTTTGAGGAGAAGGTAGGAACCTATTTTCATACCACTAGGTGCACTTTCCTATGTCAACAGTTTTGGCACACCCGGTGGGACCCAATTTGACACTCAATAAATTTCCAGCACTTGGCGTCAACAGTTTTTGCATGCCCAGTGGGACCCAAGTTCTCAATGAAGTAAATTTTTAGGATTGATGCTAGTCATATTACAGAAAATTAGTGAGCTATGAATAGAGAAGTGATGTTCTATGGGATGAGTAGTCATTTTGTGAGTCCATTTCAGACATCACCATAGTTAACCTTCTTTAATAAGGCCAAGATGAAGTAGAGGATGAGTCTGATAGAGTTTTCAGCGAGGTAAAGGAAAACAAATCAGACCATGATATATTGAAAAAGAATTGTGCAGATTAAGGGGCTTATGGTGATGAGCTAGTAGCCATTGATTTCTTGGTGAGAAGCACCTATATAAAGAACCAACATTAATGAATATTCTATGGACAAATAGATTACATATATGTTAGAGGCATGTTCAACTTTGATCCACTCGAATACTAGCCAACTTAGGTGGCAGGCAAGAGGAGCAGGTCAACATCTCTTTTTTCCATTTAGCTATTTGCCTGGCACCATAAGTCTTCTTACCAAGAAGGGGACTTGAGAGGTTTTCCTTTCAATCCAAGAGGGAGGTGAACATTCCTAGTTAGCTGTATATAATAGTTTGTTTTTAGTTTCTTTTCTTGCTTTCCCTAAGTGTAGTTTACATAGGTATTGTTTTTTAGCCTCATGTGTTTCCCTTTGCATGTGGGGTAAAGCTTCATGTTTTATTCTCAAATATTTTAGGCTATTGTTAATTCTTTCATGGTTGCACCTGACTCTGTACCTAATGGATTTTAAGGCAATTGGTTCTAAGCATAGCAAGCATGCTTCCCCTGTGAGTCACCATCTGTTGACCAAATTTTGCCCATGAGCAAAATTGTGGTCAACTTCTTCCTTGCTATGAAATACCAGTCTCTTACAGGTTGCACAGGTTCATGTCATGGTTAAATAACACTCAGTTCATTCATCTTCAGGTTCACAAGTTTGGTTCATGCCTTGGTTAAAGTGTTCAGTGACCTTTTTGTTTCAGCGTGGTTCTTCGCTCAGTTTAAGCACCTCATTTCAATACTGTTAAACCATCGTACTGTTGAACCATTGAACCAAATTTTTTGGTTCAACGGACTTGGTTCAATGTACTTGGTTCAATGGCTTATGCTGAAGTGGGTTCGGTTCATGGAAGTTCATCAACCTTTGTACCATTGAACTGTTGAACCAAATTTTGGTTCAACAGACTTGGTTCAACGTACTTAGTTTGAGACATAAAGTTCAATGTCTTAGTGGAGAGCTGGCATTTCAAATGAAGGGGACCGAAGTTTAATTTGGTCTAGTTTGAAGTCAAGGTTCAAATGAGTTCAATGAATTTAACTTGGTCCTGAATTCCTTCGAGCATGGCTTATTTTAAAGGCAAGATGGAGACAAAATTTCCATAGGCTTTTTATCTATGGGAAAACATCCACAAACAAAAGTCCATAGGGAAATAGTCTAGAAAAACATTCAAAGCTTAGGGAGCAATCTGATGAGTTAAATAAGTCCACAAAAAACAAGGGCCATTCAAAACATTCAAAGGGACTATCCGAGGACTTTTCCAAAGGACCCATCAAAATAACAAGGTAGAGGAGTGCCCAACTAGGTGCTAAGACATCAGGCAAGCCTCAAAGAAGTTAAGGAAGGTCCAAGCCAGTAGGCTCAAGGATGTCCTATGTGGACGTCAAGTTTACAAATGGAAGATAGCTGTTTGTTTTAAAAGACAAAGGGGAGCGCTAACCAAAAGGTACCCAAATGAAGTGACCTGCTAGGAAGTTCACCCCAGGGACCAAGTAAACTAGATAAGACAAAATGGAAAAAGACAAAGCACCAGCATGGTTCTAGTAGAAGGATGACATTGGCCATAGTGCTTTTCTTCTTCCAAATGGGATGCGACATGGCCACTTTTAAGCAAAAGGTGCCAATGAGTCTCCTTGTTGATTTTCTATATATGTTGTGAACTTGTTCATTAAAAGAATCTTGCACATTTGTAAAGGGTGCAGCTCTATAAAAATTTCACCTAGATCAATAAAAATGTAATTTTTTACCTTCCATTTGGATAGATTCTCAGAGTATGCATTAAGTGTTTTTTTTGTGTCCAGTCATTTTCTTTTGATGCTCTCACAGGGTCAACACCAGTAGACCTACTATCTATAAGGTGCCATTGTTCCAGCTAAAAGGATAAGAGATGACATTTTAGAAGACTAGAATAGACAAGAGTTACTTATAGTGTGCATTCCATAGTGCCTCAGTGATTTTCTATCCCCTGTGTTTTCATGAAAGCCTCCCTACCAGTTTTAGCAGCCTAGTCCTTCTACCAAGTGTGTAGTGTATGTATGCATTTTCTTGATTTAAAGAGTGGATGTGTGAAGGTCAACCTTTCATTTTTGTGTATCACCTCCTTAGAGTAGGCTTGTTTTTCTACAATCTCTCCCTTTTCACCCCCCATTATATCTATCTATCTATACCTATATTTTGCATTTGCTGGAACAAACATGATACATCAAAGGGAGCTAGCCCTTATCTAGAGACTCTCCTATCCTGATTCACCATCCCATATGTGAGAGAGGAGTTTCCATGTTGTGAGGAGAAGGTAGGAACCTATTTTTCTACCACTGGGTGCACTTTCCTACGTCAACAGAAGCAAATGAAGATTGAGATTTTTAGGCATACACAATGTTTTTCATTATGGATTTGACATAATTTTGGCTATGTTGGGGTCAAAGAATTATTAATATTCTCTCGATAGGACAACCAATTTTTTTATTATTTAAGCCTAAGAGTAGCTACCATCTTATTATGATGTAGATTGGAAGTTGTATTGATGTTATCTTTAGTAATGTCTTCATCAAGCATTGAATAAGTGTTATGCTTAGTGATTGGCACCTCAAATAGGTTTTCACCAATAAAATTGTCTTTATTATCCCATAGTGCCTCCAAAAAGGTTTCACTAAGGAATGTCAACTTTTGACTTTGATTATTTTCTAGTGCCGGAAACAAGGTTTCACTAGAAGATGCTGAGTTTGGACTTTGATTACCCCTAACACCTTTAGAGAGGTTTCACTAAGAGATTATTATTATTTTCCATGAATGTGGTCTTAGTCCCCTTGATATTCTTCAACTAATATGCTACCAGGAATTTATTTCAATAAGGTATGATTCTGTTCATCCCAATTGACACTTGTGAGAGGTGGAATGTCAATAGAATGGCTAGGTTGGTTGGTGTTAATGGCATGTGGAATGGTAATGTAATGGAAAGAGGAAACCCAATCCTTGTAGAATATAAAAGGATAATTTGTGTCAATGCTAAATTAATCATCCTAAAAAATGATGGAATGATCACAAATATATTCAAATTGATTTACAAGGCATGCATAACCAATATTTTAAAAACCATGAATCTATTCTAATTCTAAAGTTGATTCTAGATCAAGGGATTTAAAATTTAATGTTGATATTGAATTTTATTTTTATTTTGATGTTAAATCTAATATTAGTTTGAGAATATAACTTAACTTCAATGTTGATTCTTCATCTAGTGTGAATGCTGATACAATGATGTCTTGTTGAATGTTTGGTAGTGGATAAGTAATAACTTAAGATTGCATGATGAGCTCTTCAAAAATAGATTCATCTAATAAGGGTTCAACATAGACTAGATCATCTATGTGAAGCCCCTCAAAGTGAGGGAATGGCTCAAGGGGTGACTCCATAGGAGACTAGATTGTCGATGTGAGACTCCTTAATGAGGGGGAAATGCTAAGAGACAAATATAAAGAGACTAGCTTGTTAAAGGGAGGCTCTTTAAAAATATGACAATGATCAAGATAATGATTGGCCCAAAGGAGGTTATAACCATTAAGAAGTGACTCAATAAATAATGGCTTGTTAGAGTGAGATTCCTCAACCACAGGGAAAGGATCAAAAGATGATTAATCAAAGGTTAACTCATCATAAATAGGTGTTTTAATAAAAACATCAATATTTGGTTGGTTCTCTTAGCCTTAGTTTACACTTGGCTACAAAATATCAGTTTTGAACACATCTTGGTCTTTCAATGATGGATCTAAGAGAGGTAATAACTAGCTCTATTATGGCTCAAATAATGGAGTAGGCTTTATAAAGTGGTGGAAGGTAGGCAATGGATGAAGGAGGATCAATGGTTTAATAATGATCTCTTTTTAAGAAGGCTTATCAAATATGGGCTTAACAAAGATTGGTTACCGGTCTAGGATGGTAATTGTGACCTATCAAGTCATAATTGCACATATTTGTTGGGATAACAAGATACCATACTTATAAGGGTCTATAATGGTAATCTAAGGGTGTTGTGAAGCTTGGTTTCTAACACAAGCCAAAGGATGGGGGCCTAGAATTGTAATATATGAACATTTTAAATCATGGTTACTAATGTAAGCTAAAGGATAGGGGTTTGGAAAGGTAATGGATGGACATTGTAAAGCTTGGTTGCTAACACAAGTCAAAGGATAAGGACCTAAAATAGTGATGGTAGGGTGTTTCAAATCTTGGTTGTTATTGTGAGCCAAAGGATGAGTCTTGAAATGGTAATGGTAGGGCATTGTAAATTTGGGTTGCTATCATGAGCCAAAGGAGAAGGGCCTAAGATGTTAATACTTAGATTTTATGGAGCTTGGTGGCTTGTATAAACTGAAGAAGGGTTAATGCTATAGGTAGGGAATCAAGAAATATTATCATTGAAAGGGAAAACTTGGTACATTAATTTCACCAAGGAAGGGGTGTCACCAAATACTAAGCTTGAGGGTCATGCATTTATTTTATGCATGAAATGTTATAATATATATTGGGATCCATCTTATAAGCTACATCATCATACAAGTATTAAACAAAAGGGTCATTGGTCACAAAGTTCCCATAGCCAGGATTATACATGGTCTTACTACATGTGCAATGAATCAAGTTTATATCCATGGATACGTTACATGAAAAATAAAAGGTATAAATGTAACAAACCATAGAGATATAAAAAAGGGCCTTTGGCTCTGTAAAAGAGACACAAAGGAAAAAAAACTAAACTAGGCAAGGCTAGGATAAAACAAAAGAAAAACTGGTATAACAAAATGATACTAATTTACCCAAAGGTGGTTATAATCAGCACCAAAAGTAACATAAATATTCAAACTTGTTTAAGGCTAGAGCACTATTTTTCTCACAAGTAGCTTTAATCAATTACAAGAGTGTCTAAACAAAGTATAACGATTATGAACTAAGGTCAATAAATAATAACCATTCTCCCAAAGGAATTTATAATCATACTAAAATAAGGCTATACTTTGAAACACAAAAACATAACTAAAAATCAAACTAAACTAAGGAAATTGGCTCATATGACACTCGGTAATTGACTCACTTAAGACTCAAAGTTTAACTCATAAAACCTATTAGAATAAAGAGACTAGGACTCTTGAAATATTAGAACAAAAACCTCAAATATAGAATATGGTAATAATGTGGCTAAAAATGATGCTCTAAATAAGGCATAAAATGAAAAAGTGCTAGGTCTAGGAAAGGAGTCTTTAAGAGACCAAATACAAAACCAACCCAAGTAACACAATACAAACACAAAAGGTGGACAAACTAAGTACAAATTAGATGAGGCTTCTGTGTAAGCCTAATTATTTTAATATTTTTACTTATAAAGGTTTAGATTTATATTTAATGTGAAAAGACTCGAATGCTCTAAGGCAAGGCTAGACCAAAATGGGTAGCATAACTACACATTTAAAATAAGAGATGGTAGAACAATGTTTTGTAGCTTGGTTTCAAAAACGATAAGATATGGGAATAAATATGATAATGTAATGACGTGTTTTGAAATAAAAAAAATCATAAAATATTTTAGACTATAATATCCAAGGCAAATGTTTGAGATGAAACATGAAGCGTAATGACACCTCATGTAAACAAAAAACACACAAATGGTTTTTGAATAACTTTCCAGAGTATAAAGTGTGACATAAATGGATAGATTAATACCTCTTAGGCTAAAGAGGTGTACAAGATAATTTAGTTATTGTGGACTTGTTTTGATGTGGTATGACAAACAAATAATTTTTATTTAAGATAAATGCACATAAAAAGGAAAAATGATAAAAAAACCTAAGTGTAACATCCTAAATCTTGAAAACTGACAAGGTAGCTTTATATAATCAAATTACATATATATATAATTTATCTTTATAGGGATTTAAGTTGTTAATAAATAAATAAAATTCACATGAAAATTAGGGTTTTTAGGCCCCCTCTTCTCTCCAGAGTTCATATTGCGATATGGAACTTGGGGTTACTTTCCCTATATTAACAATATGTCCATGACAAGTGAGGTTGTCTAAACTATCCATTTTAGTATATTCTAAACAATCCCACAGGTATGGATAAAACTAGGGCACAATATGACATTTTAATCCATATAAATCAAATTTTCATGAAAAGGTATTGTTCCTTTTCACAACCTTTACATCCATCAATTCATCAATGTGGTGTGATGTCTAAGTTAAACATACATTCTGAGGTAGTCTCTTACTAACAAATTTTTTTTAACTACTTAAACAATCATCCCAATATTTTTACCTTAATTTGGATACCCCTACCATGGATTGGGGTTAAATTGATGTTGGGAGATGAATTCCTAGGTCAACACTTCCCTAGAGAACTTGTGGAGAGGTGATAAAATCTCATCCTCAAGTGAAAATGCATGAAATAAATAAAGTGGAAAGACTTTAGGGTCATTTTGGGGTCACCTAAATCACTGATACTTTGGGGAGGTCCTTAAAGACTTACCTTCCACACTTTTGGACAAAGTGAAAATTTCAAAAAGTGAGCATTTTCTAATCACCTAAGTTCCCTAAAGGGGATGGGGGAGAGCATACACGTGACACTCAACTTGCAAAACAAGCACTCAATCAACAAACATAAAAATGAAAAATCTTATGAATATTTAACTAAAGTGTGAGCTTATTTTTATAGCACCAAAAAAAAATATTACATGAAGTTTATGCCCTTGAAACTATGTCGAAAACTTAAATAAAACAAAAAATAACTCAAGTAAAGGATTTCTAAAACACCAAATTTAAATGTGAGTTGTGGAAATTAGAGTGTTTAAAACCATCTTTTCTTGGCCTTTGGGTCCTGAAAAAGATGTTAGGGGGTCTTTATGCTTAGAATAAAAATTTAAGTGAACAAATGGATTTTGAAATTTAGCTCTTAGGTTTCAAATATTTTTCACACAATGCAAATCTATAGGAACATAGAGTAATACTGTAACTTCTCCTACAAAATTACAACTAATTAGCACAAAACTATAACTACATGCAAAATACAATGTTAACATAAAATTTGAAATCTTAAAGAAATATCATAGAAATTAATATAACATTTCCACTCTTATGGCAAAAAGTCAACTTGCCTTATAACATAAAATGGTTAGTGTAAAACTACAACAATTAATGCAATATCATAACAATTAGTGCAATATCACAATAGTTAAGGCAATAATGCGACTGTAAAGTTGTTATATTGTGTAATTTTAATAATTATCATTTAATATCATGACTTATCATGACATATCACAAATATAAACACAAAAATACAACTATAAATTCCATACTGTAATTGAAAACACAAAACCATAATTGAAAATGCAATAATGCAACTAGGAATGCAAAACCATAACTAACTTCACAATAATGAAACTAGGGAGTTGAAATATCACAACTAACTTTTTAATAATGTAATTGACTTTGAAATAATACAACTATGGATTTAAAATATCACAACTGACTTTGTAATAATGCAATTGCCCTTGCAATAATGTAACTACATAGAGCAAAAGCGCAATTTCTTATGTAACATCCATGAGCTTCAATTTTTAATTTTTTTTCCAGTAAGTTTATATTTTGACAAGAAAATTATTAATAATATGTCATAAAATTCATTTATAAAAACTTTGTGGGGTGTGGGTCCCACTGGGTGTTCCATCATGTGAATAAGGAATACGTAGAGGGGAGGTTAGTATAGTGTTAGTCCAATAAAAAAATCAAAATAACACACTAAATACTTAACACCTCTAGCTTAGACACTAGGGGGAGCATAAATAACAATAATACAAGTGAAAACACAACTAGAACACAAAATAAATCATTTTAAACCTTATTTGGAGCTCTAAATGGCTTGTTGAAGTGGCTTGCTTGATTTTGTGCATCAAGAAGTCTTTATCAATGAAGTTCCATTTACTCCTTCTCTCCTTGGAACCTTAGCTTGGATAGTGTTGATGATTAAAATTGCACTATTTCTAACACCAACAATGGGAAGTTTCAAGACTGTGGGACTTGCAACTTGAAACAACCTCCATATTTTAAAGAAGCTGGCTCTTCTTTATATCAAGGGTATAGTGGGAAAAGGGATAGGAATTAAATAGAAACACAAGTGTAACTAAAGAAAATCTGACTATGGCGATGCACCTGAATTTAATTCAACCCTTAATTCTAAGCACAGTGAAGCTATATCTAAGATTTAATTAGATTAAAGAGTGAACAAGGCATGATTAATGTAAAATATAAAAAACAATAGAAATAGTGGCTCGCAACTTAGACTAATTTTGCAGTTACATAGAAAAATATCAACAAATGCATAGAACTCAATTTTCTTATTAATTCTCTAGTCACATAAAAGGCATAGAAACATGAATAGTTACATAAAATTTCTAACTCAAGAAAATAGAACAAAGGCAAATGATATTCCTGGTCATAGCTAAAAAATTCTAAAAACTCTTGACAATAATCTCTTGCAAAAAATTATCTCTATCTTATGATGATGATTCTGGTGATTTCTGCACCCCTATTTATAGCATTGGATTAGCTCTAGATTTTTTTCACATTCCTAATCTAATGGCCTAACTAAACTCTAACTAAACTGGAAGTGTCTAACACAGGATATTTCTTAGATCTGAAACATTCTATCTTCCTACAATTTCATTGGCCAACATAGATACCCAGGATGCTTCCCACTTTTAAATGGGAGAGGACACTTGGTTGATTCCTTCTGTCTACTTGAAAACCTTCTTATTATTTAGGAGGAACCATAAAATGACACTTGGCATGTTTTGCAGCAATTACCAAAGGCACACGACACTTACCAAAGGCACACAACACTTTCCACGTAACTTATACTCTTTTTGTGTCTTTGCTCAGGAGTGTTTTGCCTTTGACATCTATCACAGTCCACTTCTTCAAAACTTTAACAAATTATATAAAATGGGACCCACAACATTTATCGCCCTAGCAACTTCAAAAAGTGGATAGGGATATGTGGCACTTTTTGTGCCTCTTTAGCCATGGACATGTGGCAATTTCCACTACTTTTAGAAAAACATATGAGAATTTTGTGGAAGGTGACACTTGTCAGTCTCTATGTCACTCTATCTATACTATAGAAACATTTAGGCCTCATTTCATATTTACATGGATGGTGACACTTGGTGAATTCTACTTGCCTCAGAAATAGAACCTGAGACCCACCACAGTCATTACTTATCAATGAAACAAAATGAAGATAATTCAGATGTTAACACATGGCATCTTATACTTTCTTCAGCTTAGGATACATGGCATCTTCTATTTCTTTTAGAAAAGCAATTGAAACCTTCTGTGGTTTCCACCTAGTGCCTTCCACTTGATTCTGAGAAAAGCTTTATTAAAGTGAAGCTTTCAAGATGTATAAGAAACATGAGATGTAGATGTTGATACTTGTTGCATTTCACTAAGTTACTATGAGACACGTGGCACGTCTTGACCAACTTCTAGAAATTATGAAAGGTACCTCAGCCAATGACACTTGTTAGCTTCCACATGATTTTGACACTTAGACAAAATTGAGTCAAAAAAAAATTTGAGCCCACGCTCTGAGTCAAAAACTTCACCATCTCGAACCAAAGTGTGCAGGGATAAAGTTTTGGATCACGCAACTAAAAATCAAAATAAAATGTAGAGTAATTTTAACTCTATAGATAGTTTACTTATTAATTTAGAATGGTAAAATTACATTAATTAAGCTTATGTATAAAATCTTGATTAATAACAATACACTATCAAATCTGGTTGATCAATAGGTATGACCTTATATTTATAGCCTCCAAAGTTAACTCTCACTGAAGGTGAGTTAAGGTTGATTTTAAATATGGAATGGGTTCAGACTAACCCTAGATGATTTGAGGCTAAATGTAGTGGAGTTAAAATTTATCATATAATTATTATTTTTAATTACTATGCATGGATCTCAAATTAGATATTTTGAGATATTTTGGAAGAGCTTGACAACTCATAAAGGGAATGATGAAAAGACTTGATATTATAGTTTTTTTAATTTCCATTTTTAGATATTCATTAACTATAAATAGATATTTTACCTAATAATTTTATCTAATTTCATTAATTAACTGATTTTGAATAACATTTTATCTATTTTAAGAATTATTCAAGCGCCCTATTTAATGGGTCCATATGTTATATTGTTAGTTTTTAGGTCACAAGGTGACTAAGGATTAATCCATGAGAGGTTATTGTTTCATATGGTATAATAACCCAAATCAGGATTATTAAACATAATTATGAGTATTGATGAATAATGCATGACCAAAATTGGGATGTTTAGTGATTTTTAGGCTTAATTTGTAATGTTTGGTAGAAATCAGTCTGAAGCCTAGTCAAAAACTAGTAGTGTTAAGTATGGGGTGTCTACAAAATAAAAAAAAAGAGAGATACATAATGCACACCATAGATAAACTTAATGTGAGAAAAAATTATCAAGAATGAAGCCATTCTTCATCATCTCCACTATGTTTTGTAGTTTTCAAGATTTTTACCATCTTGGGCTTACATGGAAAATAACCTCATGGGTTCCATACTTGTAATAATATCTACAATATGAGCTAAATATTTGTTTCTTAATAAAGTAAAAAATACTAAACTTAGCCTCTTTAAAATTTATAGTATTTAAAATAATCACCTATAACTATGCAATAATAAGGAAATAAGAATAAAGACTCAAAGTTGCACATATGCAATGTGAATCCAAGTAAACTATCTCACTACACTTGTTGTTTTCGATCACTCTTGATTGTCTCCCCTTGATTATCTGATTGAACAAACTTTATAGATTAATATTTATGCCCATTAATACCTCTTATAAGTGTATAATAAGTCTAAGAGTTGGACACTAAAGTTAAATTATTCATGTCCTTTCATCTTCCCTTACATATTTATTGATTCTCTCTACATTTCCAAGACCCATTTTAATCCTTTATCGGCCTTAAAAATCCCTAAGAACTCAATTCACCTATAAAAATAAATTGAAATGTTATAAATTATTTAAATCCTATGACTCTAGAGGTAACCAATCTAGATTAAAAAGTCACAAGTTTGGCTTTGAAGGTCACCAGTCTGACTCCCAAGATTACCAGTTTTAGCTCTAAAGATGAACAATCATTTTCCTGAGATTGACTAAAAAATAAGTTTCTCGACATCAAACAACTATAACATTTTCATACTACCTCAAAATAATGTGCAATTTTTTTTGAATTTTTATAATTTTCAATAGGAGTCCAAGTATTTAATAAAAATTTACTTTTTAAATGAAACATATGTTGTCTTAGATCATATAACATAAACTATAATTTTCTAAGTCTCAAAAATTTGTAGATTACTCATTTTTAACAACTAGTTATTCTACTAAGTTAGATGATAAACATAATCAAATTTATGATCACTATATCTGATGAACACATTTTTCAAAAAACATTTATGTTTGCCTAATGCTTCCCAAATTTATTTTCACCATTAAGCATAAGATGTTGATGTAGTGGATAATATATCATATGGTAGAAAGTTGTAAATGGTAAAGTGTGCATAAGTTAAATAAGAAACAAGAAACCAAATGCATATTTAAAATCAAAAATTTAATATGTATAATAATTCATATTCTATTCAATATTTATATTTAGATACCTAAATATGGTCACAAGTAATTGAAAATGTTAATTCTTGACATATCTTAAACCACTTGACATGTGCTCAAATTATGACTCTTACTTGCCATTCTTATATCCATTTTTCTATATGTGAGATCGACCCATATATTTTTCATCTCTACTACACATTAATTCCCAAGTAATTTCTCAAACTAATTTATATCATTCTTAGACTTCTCCCAACCCCAAGCCAACTATTCATGTTTTTCTAGAATAGGCACACATTATACAAATGGGTCCATTATTAAATACTTGTCCACTTAGTGTGACCTTGTCCTGACACCATTTAATGGATAGTTTTTCATATTATAAATATCCATATGGGTCATTAAAAACATTTCACAAGTTAGATAAAGGAAATAATTTAGTTAGACTCCTATAAATACAAATCAAAGGTCTTTCACTACTACATACTAGATTCCCCTTGAGCTTGACACTATCTATTGCATATTAAGAAATTATACCCTATTATTCCTAAATTCAATATCAACCATTAGGATTAGTTACAATACAAGTCTGAATAATTCCACATCAAGTCAATAATAATCATTGTCAAATATTAAGATCAATTCTTAGCGACATACATATAGTGAAAGAACACAGTTACACAATCACACTAGGTGGGAGAACTACATGTGGTTTGATTTACTCCTTAGAGTATATAGATACATAGGCAATGGTAAATCATCAATGGGAGTGATTTAGGTCAAATTAAGTTATTACACTTTCCCTTATTTTTTGTAGGGTTATATATCTCACAAGTACACCTAGGGGTTTCAAGGCAAACTGAAGGAAAACATAATTTGTTGTATGAAATTAACATAATATGAATATATTTTTGCTCTCATCAACCACAAGTGGAAGTGGGAAAAAAATAATATTTTTGTTACTTTCATAATCAACAAATATGTAGTTAATAGATAAGACCACACTATATATGATTTTAGGGAGCACATACTTGTCTAGACTCAATTGCAGATTCAATTATTAGACCTAAGCTATCACAAGCCTATTTTATCATGTTTTTCACTATAAAATACCTACTATAGTCAAACAAAAATTAGAATATCTAAGTATATACTTACTATTTTTACTTACTATTTTAAACATATGCAACTTATCAATTAGTTCTACCTTACATTGAAATTTATGCTTGAATGTCATATATTAAAATATGAATAATCTTTTAATATTTTATGCCTATTAAAAAAAAATCAAATAAAAAATAGGGTAAAACATATTGGTCAACCTATTTATTTTCTTGAATATTAAAATTTCTAATTGTTGTCGTATGGTTTCAGCTAAATTCATGATTTTCATACACTAATGTGAAATTTGATCAGCCTTTATAGGATTTGATTGATTGTTTCTCTAGGAGTTCTCTTTGACCTAGGGGTTTTATATTTAATTTTTTATTTTCATACACAAAAATATGTATTATGTTGGTTTTTAATTTCTTTTATTTATTTTACTTGCTTCTTATAACTATGTATTAGTGGTTGTAAAACTCATAAGAGATGTCATTTTGGGTAAAACAATTATCAATTTTACCTAGTACATGGTGTGATGAGTATTGCTTCAATAATAAAGCCATTAAACATAAATATATATGTACTTTATCTTGCACATACCTATCAACTATATTATAAGTACATAGGGTTTTTATTTTTTTAGTCATAAGAATCCTTCCTAACCATTTAGTTTTATAGTGCACTGGTAAGTGTTAGCCCTAGGAAGTTACTCTCTACATACCTCAGAGATATGATAATGTGGCTATGGTAAGGTGAAATATTCCATAGTCTATGACCCTTTGGGCCTTATTCACTATTCATGATTGGGATCAGTATATCTAAGAGCCAATAAATGAAACACACCCTATCTAGTCTAAAAATTAAAAGTTTAAAAATAAAATCATTACTATAATGAAATAATTTTTATTTTATCTTCTGATTTGAATCATGAGGTTTGTCATCAAATTTTATGTTAATTTTTGAGGTTTTATTTTGATTCACAATATATTTTCATTGATCGAATTCAAATATAATAAAAATGTTAAAATTAATAATGTATAATCTCAAGCCTTCCTTAATTCATATTATTAGAATATCCAATCTGAGCTACTGCTTGTCACCACCAAGTTCCAAAGGGTGTGTATGACTCCATTTTTTCCTCCTACTCTCTTTATGGGTTCTAAAATACATACTACATGCCTTATTGATGGAATGATCATGATTTTTGAGACTAATAAAGCTAATATAGATTAATTTGATTAAATTAATGACAAAGAAATCACTAAATATGTTAATTCCAGTCTACATAGGATTAATTAATTATTTTACATTGTAAGAGATTAAAAAAATAAATTGGCTCAATATTCTACATCAAGAGAATAATACAATACCTTATATGAGCTTAATAAAACCTTTAAAATTAATACTTCCACTCTAGGTATTCCAATTTATACTATTACTTATATTCCTATAGCAACACCTCCAATTACATATGTGACATCATCCCTGGGGCATCATAAGGATTACAAAAACTTAATATGATTATTTATACACATACAACATACACACCTCCTTTTATTACTATGCATGGTCCACCACCAACCTTCCCTAACACACATTCCCTTGAGCAAACTATTACAACCCTGCATGTTAACGTATTACAATTAGAGCAAGGCATATTTAAAGATAGTTATTCAATAGATTACCATACTTTGATTCATAATTATTGGGAATTTGAGATAAAATTTTACCTCTAACAAATAAAACTTGTAACCCCTAATATTCCACTCTATGAAGGTAAAATAAATCCCAAATAAGATCTTTGATCTATTAACCAATATATTTAATTAAAGCCTAAAAGAATACGTTTTATGATGGTTGTATGATCTTCCACTCTAATCAGTTAAAACATTAAACCCTTTGGTAGATCATTTTTTAGTATACTTACCTATTAACATTGGTATAAAAATATCTTATGCCCAAATTTCTAAACTCAAGCAAGGGTCCAACAAGACAATTGGTGAATATGTTATGTAATACAAAACTATACTAGCTAAGATGACCAATTTTATGGAAGATAATGAGCTGCAAGATATCTTCACACAAAGTTTACTAGCACCACTTAATGAGCCTATCATGTTTGAAAAATTCAAATCTTTTTATGAGTAATGACATACAAATAAATAATGATATATCAAAGCTCATAGATTTGAATAAACTTAAGTATGTAATAAATATTCTAACTACTTCATATACTATGCTTCAAATCAAACCAAGATAGAAGGTCAAACCTAATGAAAACATGAATGAACCAAAAGTAGAAATCAATATATTATGATGACCATATAATAAGTTTTAGTTGACAACTCTACCAAGGAGGCAATTTTCATTACTACCATCACCTCCTTATACATTGTTACAAAAGTTACTTGAGTACAATCTCACATATCTCCCTCCACCATTAAAGGTTGATATGAGTAAGCCCCAACATAAGAGATTTAATAATAATTCATATTGTGACTATCTTAGATTTTTGGAAATTATACAAATAACTATTACAAGATAAGGCATAAGATACAATATCTTATTGATGATAATACTATTGAGTTATGCACACCCATAAAGAAAGGTAGACTACAAAAAAAAGAAAATGTAAATTTAAAAACCTTCAATAGTCCATTTTAAAAACATGAAATAACATAAAAATAATGATAATTTATAGGTACACCATGCATATAATTCATATCCTCCTCATTTAACATATAGACATATAGTAGATGATAATATTGGCACACTTATAAGCACATCAATATAATGTCTTATGATTAGATTTGATGAAAATGAGATTATTGATGATGATTAGGATATACATGTAGTATTTATTTAATTTTATATCAAATAATAACCCATACAAAATGTCATTATTGATAATGGGTCAAGTGAAAACACATGTACACTAATACTTCTTCGTACTCTTGAGTACACATAGTAGGATTTATAATATACATCAAAAGTGTTGGAAATGTGTTGTATATTTTTCCATGATTGGCACTCTATTATTATGTAGATCCATAATATATTCCTACTTGGTTTCTAATTTGAAGCATGAACATTATTCCTTCCACATAATGTATTTGAAGTGTGGAAACTATTCCTTACATAGTTTATTCAAAACATTAAAATTATTCTTTTGGGACCATATTGACCTATATTTAGGAAATTTTAGCTTATGGTTTATATATCCAATGTTTTTGGTACCCATGGTATTGCAATCCCACTTTGAATATTTCATATTTGTGTTTATATATAGATGCACATGGATTAGGGTAAAATTAAAACTTGGAATCATATTATTATATTGAAAATAATAGAGTTAATAAATAGAGGAAAAGATATTATGTTGGGTTTTTACCCAAAAGGGTTTCCCAAGTGAAATCATGTGTAATCTTGTATATGCCATTTTAGTTTTGTATAATTTATTGCTATTAATTCTCTTATTTTATTTTTTCAAATATATTTTCTCTTCAAAAAGTAGTTGAAGTATGTATACAAAATACTCTTGGGAATATCATGCTACCTCTGCAGGTTGGTTCAAAGACAATGACTACTCCATTCTTATTCCTACCAAACACATGGGTATTTGACATTTTATCAAGATGACTTTGGATAAAGAATCTATACATGGATCCATCCAAAATACATAAATGTATCAAATATACACATTATAATTAGGTGGTCATAGTTTTAAATGGTCGATATGAATATCCTCTATAGTTTATGGTATCTACTCCTCACCCAACACCACCATAGTCAGTTATTACACCTATTTAAGAGTGTAATGTAAATTTAGTTTTTGCACATATGGATGATATTTATATATAGTAATTTTGAAGGTGAGTAGTACACCCTCTTAGATAATGATATTTGTATTAGAAATTTATTTAAAGTTGAAAGATATTTTCATCTTCTATAGTGCATCCTAAGGCAATACCTTAGATATTTTAACATGTTCCATAGTGAACATAGATATTGAAACATTATCCTACTATATATTGGACCCCACCAAGTACTAATCCCTATAGATTTACACATCTTGCACATTATTTTATTAACAATGATCATGATAGTTACTTACAATACCAAATTTCTTTTCAGATTTTGATTCATCAACATGTTTCTCTTTTTATTCACATAAAGTCACCCTCACATGTTATGATAGAGGCATGAACTATGGTCCTCCCATTTATGGTATCATTACAAAGATATTTTTATAATTTACACACATAAAATACAAAAAAATCAAATATTTTACAAAACAAAAATAAATAAATAAAACATTTCAAAAATAAGTTTTATTTTAAAATAATAAAAAAATTCAAAAAATTCTCAAAAGTAAAAAAAATCATGACTTGAGACTGACATGAGTTGCTAGCTTACTTCTTTACATATGTTATTTATCACATGTTTACTAGATAACATATTCTTTTTTATACACATGCATTTCATGAGGTATGTGAGTGTGATGTAGGACATGAATATTATAGATTGATTATTAGACTATGGACTCCCTTATACCTAGGGGCCATGCCTATTCTATGGGAATCTTATTCAACATTTTACATTATCACAGGTTACATCTATCTATGACCTCCCTACCATGTTGATCTATATATATAAAGAGTGTTTTTATAGTTACTCATATATTGTATTATGATACAAGGATATGGTACTTTTTATGATGTAACATTGATACTTATGGATGGTATTGACTAGTTTCACTTACTCTATTCTCTTTTAATGCTAGAAATTTTTATATAATAGGCTAGACATTGATTTCTTATTATACGTGGCCACTTGGCCTTATATGTGTGACATATTTATGTCCTTTTTTTGTTATATTATTATGTACTTTAAATATTTTGCTTGGTCTAATGTGTGATATTTCATGATATTGTGTGTTATAATTGGTGTGCTTATTGAGATTGATTAGTGGTGCCATGATCCATAGCATTCACTTTTACTATGTAGTATTATTTAGATATGGTTACTTGAATGTGTACCTCATTGATATATCTATCTATACATGAGACATGTATGCCTCACATTACATATTTTTCATAAATACCTTGATGACATATACTATACTATGATGTATACTCTCCAAATGTTGACATGATTATATCTTTATCACATGATATAATTAACTCTTATTTTGAGACAAGTGAATTTTAGGTTACATACCTCACACAAAAATGGGGGAATTATAATGGGCTCTTCTTAGATATTAAAACCTTAATGAGTATAATAATAAAACTTTATGGTAGAGTACAAGTTTCAAAGATTCAAAGTAATTATAAAATTAGATGAACGGAAAATATTGGCACATTGATACATATTGTGGAGGAATATGACATGTATAAGCACTTAATTTATAAATAATTGAGATAAAAATCCTCAAAATTTCCTTGAAAAGTATCTTAGTTTATTTCATGACCCTATTCCAAATCCCCAAAAGGATTATGGATATAATAAATAAAAAATACAAAACTTTCTTATGGAGGGGCACAAAAGACAAATTTCAATTCCCATTAGTGGCATGGAATAGATTATTCTTCCATAAGGCCATTAGAGGCCTCATACTAAGAATAATAAAGGCCTTTATAAAAAAAATTGGTTGAAAGTCATGAAAGAAGATAATCATTGGACCAAGATAATCAAATATAAATACTTGGAGGGTAGAGAGGAAGATAATTTTATTTGGAAAGAAGGGCCCCCAAATGGTTCTTCCTTATGGAAAGCCATATAAAGCTCTAAAACTCTACTAAATAAAGGAAGTAGATGGTATGTTGGTAATGGATAAAATGATGAATTTTGTGAGGATCAATGGCTCACTTATTCTACCATAGCTTCCTCTCCCCTTGGAACACCATAAGGGAAACATTTAAAACCTCCATAGGCCACAAGGTTAAGGATTATTATAATTTATTAGAAGGAAGAACAAAGTGTAAATATATATCTATTAAGATAGAAAACATGGATACTTATTAGGAAATCAAAAACCTCAATTCTTAAATCTAACAAATCCATAAGTTGTAATCCCAAAGCATGACACTCCTCTGGCTGGAAAAATATAGTGGTGAGTACATGGTGAAATCAGGATTCCTTGATATTATAGACCTAAAAGAGGACTGGGCTTACTATAAAAACCTCTAGATTAAATAAATTATTCATAAGGTGAAATTTTTTTTATCTATCAACATATGATAAGATTCTTACTATATACAACTTGGATAAATGCAGGATGATCATCTCAAATGAGTGTGTTATTTATAATTTAGTGGTGGAATCCATGTGTCATCTATCCCTTGATTTTACTTTTGGGTCTTCAATTTATAACCTCCTCCTCCATATTTTCAACATGTCTTAGGTTAATCCCAACTTTATTTTGGATCTCATGATCTAATGAAAACCCCTTGGAAGCTCCCCTCATTGGTTTTCCTTTGGTTTCTAGCCCTTCCTTATTTTTTTTATAAAATTTGATTCATAAAGAATTCCCATATATTTTATCACAAAATTTACCACCCTTATATCTCCTTCTATAGGATTTAGACTGATATTTTTGAAAATTAGTGGGTGGAGATTCTAAATGATGAGCTAGGAGCTAGTAAGATTGAGCATGATATCCTCAAAAAGTAGAATCTCTCTCCACCGAAATATAATTTCGACAAAATCCTCACTAAATGGTAATTCCACCTCAATTTTGATGAAACTAAATTTTTATTGGGTGTCTAAAGGGAATCCTAGTAAAGCAAGTGGTGGTGGAGTCATCAGGGATGAAATAATGATTGTTATCACTACCTATGCATATCTGATAATAATTCAATACAAACACATATCCAAGGCTAAATCTACCCTTAGGGTCATCTAATTGGATATCTAAATCAACATCAATAAATTTACAATCAAAGGGAATTCAATCATAATCCTCAATTCCCTATCAAGAAAGCTTAACCTTCCTACATTATCAGCCAAATCATAGTTGATGCCAACTATCTCCTTTGTTCAACCATTGAATGTTATATCTCCCATATTTATTAAGAGGGAAACATAGTTATTGAAACACTTTCCAATGTGGGATTTTCTATCCCTAACTTTTTTACATGGATTGGACCCCCAAATATCCCCCAATAATTTATAATTATTTGCACTTTCAATATTTTTAAGTTAGTGATAGAGACACATGTGTGAAGGATGATCATACCTAAGCAAATCCCAAGTCAAACTATGTGTCATAATTATGAAACTAAATTAAAATCAATGACAAAGTACATCATTTCAAAGGGACTCTCAAAAATGGCTTGTGGATAAAACAAAATAAAATAAATATGAACTACTATTTGGCTCTCTACAACTCTCAAGACTCTAGTAGAAGGAAGAAGAAAATCATGGGGGGATATAGGGATCATTTTGAACCCATTTTTTGTGAAAAAGTGTAATAAAATTATAAGGTATGGATAAATTTAAGAAAGGGAGGTCTTACTAAATTTATGATCTAAATCTAAAGTTATGAGAAAATGTTGGTAAGATATTTCAATGTGGGCTGGAAATACTGTGAATTTATCTTCAGGGGTATTAGGATGGATTTCATGAAATAACTCATTAGGGACATCAATAAAATAATATTCAAAGGCACTAAGGACTATAAGGATAAAATAGAGAAGCAATAAATTATGTAGGTAATCTTTGAGATAGAATCCATGTTCCAAACTAAGAAAAAGGGATTTCTTACAGTTGACCTTATGAGGACATGGCTAAAGGATAAAATGAAATCCTACAAATTTTCTCCCCTAGAGAAGACTATGACAAAGAAGATTAGTATAAATCTTGAGTTCTCCTAAGGTATTGAAAACCCCAATTTTGAAATAAATAACATGAAAAATGATAAAGTATGGAAAATGACAAATAAAATTTGGCATACTTCTTAGAGTGGTTTAACAAAAAATTGATAGATTTTCATGATAATCTACATAAATGGGTAGATAATTGGTACTACTTATGGAAAAATGGAACAACCTCAATTAAGAAGTGGATAAAATGAGGGAAGGTATGGGTGACTTGAATATGGTAGAAATATGGAGACAGAGACTAAAGGGAACCCTAAATGGAAAAGGTAAGGACATCCTCACCATCACCTTGGGTAGTTCCAATTCTAAGATAGAAAAAGTGAGAGTTGAGAAGGATAAAGGTTAAAATTAGTGCATGAGAAACTCAGTGGATGGCCATGGCACTCAAAATAGAGGCATGATGAGAAAAATAAAGAAGAATACATGAAGTAATAAGAAGGACACTCATTATGAATAAATTTAATTTCTATTTTTATCATTTGTCTTGTTTTTTGGTTCTCATGTTTTGTTAAATTTTTTTTGATACTTAGCATCAATTTAGATAGAGTGGATTCATTTTTATTTGTCTTATGTGGTTGATTTTTTACTTGTTAAACTATGGTTTTTAGGTCCCTATAAAACCTAATATTTACCTTTCAAATAAAAATACACACTTAGATGTATATGCATGAACATAAAAAATAATTAAAAGAATATGAATTATAGGTTTCAAATATCATTACAATTGAGAATATTTATGCATGACATTTTATATCATTTGGCATATATTTAGGGGGAATGATGATGGTTCATGCTCATACATGCATTTTTCAAAGTCAAAATGCATGATGCTAGTTCATAAACATATATTCATTTTGAAAGTTCAAAAGGCATGATATTATTTCATGCACATATGCCCTGCAATATAGTTTAAAAATGTAATGGACATTTTTTTCACTTCAAATTTATTGACATTATGGTCATGATGGGAACATGAATATTCTTCACTATATTTTGATCATGTAAATAGAATCTAGATCCATATACATTCATGTCATTTGTTCTATTATGGGTAATGCGTGTTTGATTATAGAGACACTCAAGAACATTGAAATTATTTCTATTAAACCCATTGTGTGGTTCCACCTTCTATTATGAGTGATGTACATTTGAGTTTAGAGACACTAAATGTTGTTGGCATAAATTCTAGTGAACTTGGCATGGTTCCATCTTATTTTAGGTTAGTAAACTAGGTACTTCCCCCCATTCATGAGATTTGGAGAATGTATATTTATAACTCAAGGCCTTGATTAGTTATTCAAAATTTGGATTTAACCACTCTCAATTCATTAATGTTTTAACATGAGGAAACATCTCTCCAAGTGATTTGATAAGGAGGCACAATTATTCAATGATTCAATAAGTTACCATCATAATTTACAAGTTAAAGTTCAACATGGTTTCATCTCCCTACAAGTGTACTCATTTTTTTTAAATTTCAAAATTTAGATTTCATATTTTCAAATTTCAAACATGGACATTAACTAATTTATGTGATATTACAAGGTTTTATAAATTGAATGTCCAACATAGTTGGAGTTTCCTATCAAGAGACAAAATGTGTTGTACACACTTGAGTATATATTTGTATTTTACTCTAAAAATTTCATTATTAGAATAAGTTGGGGGGGGGGGGGATGTAGATACATAAATATCATCACAGGTACTTGACAATGTTAATTATTGACATATCTTAATCACTTGAATTACACTCAAATATATGACTCTTACTTGCCATTCCTCTAGAATTTTTTAATATATGGGCTTGAACCCTCTATTTTTAATCCCTACTACATAGGAATTTCTAATTAATTTATCAAAATACCTAATATTATTCTCAATCTACTTCTGGCCTTCGGTTAGTTGTTCCTGTTATTCTTAGAAACGTCTATGTTTTGTAGATAGGTCCATTACTGTAGACATATCCAGTTAGCATGACCTTATACCCACACCATTTAAGGTCTAATTTAAAATTTTTTTATATATCCATATGGGTCATTTTACATGTTTTGAAATTTGGATTAAATAATTTTTTTAATTAGACTGCTATACACGTAAATCAAAGGCCATTCATTACTATATTCTAGATCTCCCTTGAGCCTAACATTATACACTACTATGTGTTTTGTCAAAATTGGGGAAATAAGGATCACTTATTTACTAACATAAACAACCATTAAGAATTTTTGATTTGGAATGTATTATTTATGTAAAGATGCTAAAAGGGAAAAAATAAAGAAAAAATACCTAGCTCTAAATTAGATGATGCAGAACTAAGACAAATATTGTAGAATTGATTGTGTGACTATGCAAGATGAATATGAATCAAAGAAAAAGTTTTACTTGATCTCTAGATGATTTCATGCTAATAAAATAAGGCCATGATGTGCTGAGTCTATAGGGAGCACTAATGTCTTGTAGGTTTTTTTACCTCTATATAAATCTAGGTCTGTACATTATCACCTATTGGTCATGTGTATGTGTTATGTGATGCTCAATATATTGTAGAAGCCATTATGTAACTTATTATTCATTTAAACACTTAGATTAGTAGACAATGAGGAATAAATGGAATAAAAAATAAAAAGAGGTTAGTGGTTAAAGTTATGTTTTACCTTAACAACCTTTATGTTGAATGCTCCCTACAAACCAATGCTCTAAAGAGGGATCAAACTATATGTAGTTCTCCCATGCTACATTAGTGTTTGTGAAATATAAGTGTAATGTTACATGTTGGTGAAATCCTAGTATGTTTAAGTGATTCAACAATGAATTGTGTCTTTTGATGTGTATTTAGACTTAGTTAGGGCTCTTGGGTTGTGAACTTAGAATCAAGAGAAATTGATGATTTTATCTCAATGTGTAGTTAGATGTTCTAGTGTTTTTCCATCATATGAGCCTCCACTAAGAAAATGATTATAAAATGCATATTTATAGTTATATTTTGAGAAATTACTTAAATGAGCCTTATGAAATGTGTGGGATGAATCACTAAGTGAAGTTATATTTGAGTATTTAGCCATTATTTGGTATGAGGATGTGGTTGAAGGATTCAAACGCTACCCGTAGGCAAAGTAATTATGAAGGAGTAACCTTGTATATGAATCAAAGATATCTAATTTGGAAGTATGAATCAATCATAGAATGATATTAGGATATTTATAATGAATATTAGGAAGTATTATATATTAAAATTAATGAATATATGGATCATCTACATATAAGTTGAGGAATAGTAGTTTAGAGCCATGAAATTGAGCATGAACTAAGTGTGTAAAAGGATATGGTCAAAAGTGCACTATTTTAAAATTAAATATTTAATTTAGTGAATAAATTTCTCCCCCTTTATTCTAATAATACATCAAAGTAAAAGTACTATAGTAAAATAAAGAGAGATATACCTGAGCTTACATGTGTTGAGTAGGATTCAATGTAGGCCACACAATAAAATGTGATTGATGAAAATATAAAAAGAAGCACAAATAAATCAATCCTTAATTAAGATGAAAATATAAAAGAAAATAAAATAAAATTATAGATTAAATAATAAGGAACCAATACACTTGATCAAGATATGTGAACTGTAGTGTTTTCTAGTGAAAAAATGAGTGATTGGAGAGGGTAGGACACCTTTATCATTTCATTGAAAAATTTGGATTGGATTTTGAATTTTGAAATATTCATTAATGGGAGAGTGTGTTTATAAAATAAAGGTGTGTTTAGATCCATCATTACATACCAAGGTAGTATAGTACTTTGGAATCTCTATATGAGTTCTAATAGATCATTTTGGTGTAAAAATTGGTGGAAAAGGGTGAATCAACCACTACAGATGGAATAAGATTAATTTTTGGTGTAAAACTTGTGTAAAAATAGTATGTTTGAGTTTTGTGTAAATATGGTATATAATGAAATGGATTTCTATTCCTTTTATGAAAATTGGTGCAAAAATGATCATGAAAGTGAAAATGTGCCATACAAATGGCCCAAATATATCTAAGCATATTGGTCTTGGTTATGAGTAATATCAAGTGATTTTATGGGAAAAACTTGTGTGATAGCTTGGAACACATGTCACACATGATACCCTTATTTTGAGTAAATTTTTGTGATAAACTATGTAAAGTTATGAAAACTATTTTTGAGTAATATTTAAACTAATCTATGAACTAAGTGAAATTCTAAAAAGTGTAGAAAATTTTATTTTTGACTTTTGAGATGAAGGCACATTGTTATGGATATCTATATCCTGTGTTAGTGTCCAAATGGAGTGTTATTGTCTTAAATTTCTTTTTAGATGGAAATTGAGTGTGAAATATGATTAACTAAATAAATGCTATCTTTTTTAATCTTTGTATTAGGTTTTTTCAACTTAGTCTCTAACAAAATCCATTTTGTATTCTCCCTATTTAATCCTAAATTTATACATAGGGTATTATTTTATCCTTGGGGGTATAAGGGTTAAGAAAATAGAAATGAAAATGTACAAGGGCGATAATCAGATCTACAGTAGGCTAAATGGGTGATTAACTCAGATATAAGCATACTTTAAATTTATTATTCTAATTATAAGATAAATATATAAATTAAAACTAAGCTTTATATGTAAATGACAAAGATGTAATATACTTAACTATTTGTAATGCTAACATAGTCCTAAATCTAGAACATGAAAAAAATATTATGGAAGATGATTATAGAATAGTCATCATATTTTGGATTTGATGCTTATAGATCTTTGGACATTAATTTTAGTCTGGGATGGTTGTGTCAATGTTACTTTATAGGTTAATTAAAAGTGTCTTTTACATAATACTTGTTAAAAATCGATGAGACCACCTAGATGCTTCTAGGTTTAACTTCACCTTCACTTTGGTGCATTAGGTCTCGATCAAAAACTATAACTCCTCATGAATTTATAAAACCCTAGTTATTCATCTTCATGGTGACCTTGGGGAAAAATAAGTTAATGGGCACATGGTGTAAAGCTGACCCTAAATACTTTGTCATCAGTGGGTGTTACCTTCATATCCAATACTCGAAAAGAGGGTATCAAAATCATGTATTTATCTTTTACATGATGGATTATGTGTGAATAATACAATATTATGTAATGGAAGTACAATAATGGCCTAGTTTTTAACTAGTAAAATCAGGGCCTTGGGTTGCTCTTTTAGTAATATATATATATATATATATATATATATATATATATATATATATATATATATATATATATATATATATATATATATATATATATATATATATATATATGATGTACCTATTACAAGTATGTAAATAGGGAATTTTTGATCAAATGAATGCTTGAAAGAGTGCTTTTGATAATTTTCCTTAGTCTTTTTGGTATTTTTCTAGGTGAGGAATGAATGAGGGTTGATCTTGTATTTATATCAATCCCTCTAGAGTAATAAATCATATTAAATCACTTAGGTTGACCATTAAGATATATTTCATTTATAAATTAGATTAAGGTACTTGGAACTTGCATCAGGTCAAGACAATAACATTGACACTATTGTCTATCCCAGACATTAGTGTCCATGAAGTAGGAGAGTAGGTAAAGGCTTATAACTAGTAGATGTGGAAGATAAACACATTTTAATATTTTTGGTCAAGATATAAGGCCTAGGTCATCAACATAATATTTTTCAAATTAAGATATATATCTTAAGGGGTACAAGATAGAGTAGATGACACACTTGCAAAAGTAGGAAAAGTATGTAACTAGGAGAAACAATAAAGTCTAAGTTTTCCAATTATACAAGACCAATGTACTATATAATCCATAAATATCATCTACATTTATCCCCATTTAATATAGTAATGAAATTTATATTTTAAAGGAAATGAATGCATACCTAGATGTGTATAACACACCTTATCTTTATGTTTGGAAAACTTGAGTGCTTTATTGGTGACTGACCTACAACCAAGAACATGTTATAATATATAATAAATTCATATAATCTAGGTTAAAAGTACTTGAAATATATTGAAATTGAAAGATCAAGGCTAGCAGTACACCTATGTGCTGATGTAACTTCCTTGCCTATCAGAAATTTGATTTAAAAAAATATGTATCATTGTAAGGCTATAAAACTAAGATTAGGAAAAATATAGATAAATATTTGAAGTGTATATATCCAAGGAAACACACACACACACACACACACACACACACACACACACACTTTCAATATTTATCTATATTTGTCCTAATCTTAGTTTTAGAGAGAGAGAGAGGCCCATAACACAAACCATAGATCAAAAGTTAATCTACACCTATAATTATAGATTAACTCAATCATGAAACATAATGATACTTATGACCTAGCGAGGTTAGATTATACAATCAAGTTCAATATGAAAAATTGGCAAAATTGAGTGATTTGATCACCTCAACCATACCAAAAAGTGAACCAACTATTGGAATATATTGGCTCAATAAATTCCATAAAAGTCCATATGGTATTAATATGATAAAGTCTATGATGTGGTAAAAATATATAAAATAGTTTTGGAATTTAAATATTATTTATATTTTGCAATATTAGGCACATATTGCATAACATATGCACCCTAGATATGTATCATGCTGAAATTGTGTATAAAAATGGTACCAATTTTTAGAATTATACCATAACTATGAATTTGAATCATATAACTATTTTCTTTGGCCAATTAAAATAACTTTATAAGTGTGTAAAACATACTTACAAAGCATGCCCCCACTATATATGGAAAAAATATAAAAACTAATATAAGTACCAATATCGATAACATATTTCCAAAACATGTTACCACTATAATTTTGGGATGATAAATATTAAATAGGTGTGGAGAACACACTTCCAATTCATACCCCCACTGAATCTAAAAATTGTGAATGTGAGGAAGCCATGCCTATTTGACATGTTCTCATTAAATATAAAAATAATAATAAGTGTGTAGAACATGCCTCTATGACATCTACCCACTAATATGCTCCCCCTTTGAGTTGAGGGAAATATAGGAACTAGTAGTTACCTCACCTCAAAAGGATAATAAAACCATATAATGTGTGAATGTAACTATGTAGAATATAGAAAGAACATGTCTAGCTAGATATAACATTGAAGTGAATATAATCAATGTAATCAGATGAAGTCATAATATGCATGATAAATATCATGTCAATGTATAGATAATAACAATACACGCTCAATAAGTAAATAATCACACACGTAATAGCACTCAATATCAATTCAAAAGGCAATGGTACAAGGAAACCAAAAACAAGGAGCATGTTCAAATACCACACAATCAAAAGTAAATGGCTTAATGAAATTTACATAAAGAAAAAAATAACATATTCAAATATCCATACAACAAATAATGGCATATACAAATGTCAAATAAAACATACATAGGCACGGGGGATGAAAATAAAGGATCATATTCAAATAATTGAAAAACCAAGATAATATCAAAGAAAAATACTCAATAAAATGCATAAAGTAAATCACAAATAACCAACATAAACATGTCATATTAGCCCATGGAATGATTGTGTTAAAATAAAGTCATATGTATAACATATCAAGTACCCTATATAATATATAATCATGGATAAAGGCATGTGTAAGTACATATGTAAAATCAAACATGATAATGAAATATGATAATTGAACCATATAACCCATGCACATCAAGATCAAATATGTAGATGCTCACAATGTCTTCATGATGTTAGTAGAGGAAGGGCCCAACATACAAAATATGAATATATCATGTATTTGTTTATGTATGTATCACACTCAAGAAGAAGTGTGACACACTTGTATATGTAAAAGTAACTAAATATGTCATTCATTACCATAAAATTGATGCCTAGATGATGAGTGGCTAATATAAAATTTAGGTTACTTAAATATTTTTGAATGTTTTTCAGTTTTTAGTATTTTATAATGTTTGTAAAGGAAATATCATCCTATGATTCCATCTAATGGATGATCATAGATATCTCCCCAATGTGAACCTAGTGTAATAATGTTGTAACACTTTGAGGAACACTTATAGGTTTAATATATATCATAATAATATCAATGATTCTTTACATATGTAAGATAAGACTTAGTGGTCATGTAGTCATAGTAAGAGTAATAGGCATAGGGGTTTGTGAAACCCATCATTGAGTACTTTGTGGTTTATTTGGAATAGCAGCAATAGTAAAATGTGTAAGTTCTCTAGATATATAAATATGGTGTGTAGTATATGGATATTTTGTGTAATCCATTGTATGTATCTGATGTAATGGTCTCTCAAGTATTGGCTAACTAGTAAACGGGATTACCTATTACTTATATTTTTAGGGTGAATGACCCCTAGTAGGATTGGTAATTAATTATCTGGGTATAAGTTTTTCTTGTTCAAGAGGATGCTCATATGGAATTATAAAAACTATAATTACTCTATTGGCATGAATGCATTTTACACATCCATGTATTATAGAAGATATTTTTTGAAGTGTATTGATCTAAGGTTTTCCAAATAACATATAAAATATTCCCATAGAAGGTATGATTGAAAATGTAATAATCATATTTTTATGACCAACCTATAAAGGTAGGTCAATCTCACTTGGAACCTTATAGGAGGTCCCATTGAATTCTCTAACTAATGTAGTACAAAGATGCAAATCATGATGAGTATAACCCAAGTGTGTAACTACTGTCATGGTGTAAACATTATTATTATAACAATTATCAATCATAACATTGTGTATAGGGTGTTTATCAAGGTATGCTCAAATAAATAAAGAATGAAGATAAGATTCATCATTATTAATATCATTATCATCAAAATTAATAGAGTGTATGTAAACCATATGAGGTATACATCATGTGTAAGTACCAATAATCCCATCTAGTGGGTGTTCATAATGTGGTGGAGGAGGATGTGTGTTATATGCCATTTTCACTTATGGTTCCTTATTAGAATGGTCTTACAAAGGATTGTTAAATATTTTTATGGTGATCACTAGGTTATGAGCTTGATTATTTTTGAGGATCCTCAAATGTAGGATTTTGTTCATCAATAAGATCTTGGACCTTGTGATTTAAGGTAAATCATCTTACTTTAGAATGTCCTAGTCCTTGATGATAATCATAATAAGCATTCTGACAATACCCTTTAGGTAGAGGTTGACTCATATCAACCTTGATAGGGTGAGGGAAATATAAGATGACACTTTAGTAACCATGGGAATAATGAATTTGGGGACTCGGGTAAACATGTAAAAATTCTCCTAGGTGTATTTGATAAGATAAGTTGATTAGGTTGTTATGAAACTATGTTAATCATGGTGGTTGTGTCCTTTTTAGGGTTAAGATATTCTACCTTATAACTTGGTTTGATTTTAATTTTTATAGTACATGTAGATGCAACTAGTGTGTTTTCTACATACTTGAGCTTATTCAATGACATAAGCTTCATTTCATGGTCTCATACAACATGTCATAAGTTATCAAAAGATTTGAACTTATTAAAAAAATTAGACTCATGTAATGGATAAATCAAAATTTTCTTTAATATGTCTTACAACTCTTTATTTTCCATAAAATTGGTAATTTTAGCTAGCATTTTCTTATATCTCAAGACATATTAATTGATAGGTTCATGGGTTCTTTGTTTAATTTTGGAAATTTTATCATAGGAAACCTTTTCAAAAATATTAATGGAAAAGTGTGTTAAAAATTGGTCTACAATAGGTTTAAATGCTTTTATAGATTGTAGAGGTAAATAATAGAACCACTTCAAATCATAGTCCTTGAGGCTTCTTGGAAATAATTTGGTCAAAATTTTACCATTGGATGCATAGTAAAGGCATATCACATAAAATGTTTGAATATGTTATTTAGGATTACCATTGACATCATAAAATTCGAACTTAAGTGCAACAAATCTTGTGAATCTATAACATGAGGGGATTTTAAAGGTTTTTATTCAATTTTTGTAACCTTGTCTTCCAAGGTATAAATGACTTTAATCAGTGTTTAAATTATATACCTATTGAGATTTAGATTAGCAATTTGAGTAGTCACCAAAGGGGATGAACACATTTTTTGAGTAGTAATGGACATTGAAATAGGTATTTTTGTTTAAAAAAAAGGGTAATTCCATGACATATGTATCAATAGTATTTTAAAAATATAAATATTTAAACACAAACCCCATGACCCCACTATATGTAGGTGGATTTATGGGTGTGGGCCTAGTTATAGTACCTTCTAATGATTCACCATGACTAGGTGAGGAAACCTTAGTTTTATCTTGTTTAATTATTTCATATCTTGTAAAATACAAAAGTGCATCCATTAATCCCTTGATATTATTGAGATGAGTATTCAATGCTTCTTTATCTTCCATTTGGAATCATTTTTTGTCACTAACATTTTCCATTGTGTCATAAATGATTTTTAAAAAACTATAATAATGTACTACAATTAAGAAAAATTAAAAAAATATAATTTACCCAATGTTTACTATTTAAAGATAGGGTTCACCAAATATTTAACCCTAAATTTGGATAGGGGGGATTATACTATCCTTTGTGGTATACATGTTAAGAATATAGAAATGATAATGCAATAGGATGATAATCAGATCTACAACATATCAATTAGGTGTTAAACTCAAATATAAGCATACAATGAATTTATTATGGTGAGTATAGGCTAAATATAGTAATTTTAAATAATATAATCATGTAAATGACAAAGAAGTAATATACTTGTCTAGTTTTAATGATAACACAGTGTTGGATGTGGAATAGTTAGAAAATAATCTAGAAGATGATTATGGAATAATTGTTAGATTATGGATCTAACACTTTTAGAGCTCTGGTCACTAAAAATAGCCTAAGATAGTTGCATTAATTCTATTATCTACGTTTGATGAAAGTGTCCTATATAGATTACTTACTAAAAAGGCATACAACTACTTGGATGCTTTTAGGTTTAAATTTGCCTTTGTTATGGTGCATCCAAAATCTAGGTCCTGCACTATCACTCATGAATTTATAGAAACCTATTTATTCATCTTCATGGTGATGTTGGGTTAAAATGGGTTAGTGAGCACATGGTGTTGATCTCACCCCAAAGACCCCAATGTCAGTGGGCATTACTTACATAGTTAATACTCCAGAAGAAGGCCCGAGACTCATGTAGTTATCCCCTACATGTTGGCTTGTGTGTGAATCATGTAATATTATGAAGAGTAAGTCGAATAATGATCTAGATTTTAAATTTTAAAATCAACCTCTTAGAATTCTCCTTTAATAATTTTTACCTATATATGTGTTGTACTTATGACTAGTATGGAATTACAGAAGCTTTTTTCAATTAGATGCTTTTAATAAGTGACCTTTGTATTTTGGTTGATCTTATATTTATATCAATCCCTTTGGATTAATAAATTACATTAAATCACATATGACGACCATTAGGATACATTTAATTTGAAAATTGGATGAATTTAGGGTAGTGGACACTTGCATCAAGTCAAGACACTAATTTATATGCTAGTGTATATCTCAAATGTTAATGTTCAAAGAATAGGAAAGTAGGTACAGGCTCAAAAATTGAAGAGGTGGAAGATAAGTACATTTTAAACATTTTAGGTAAGATATAATCCTTGGGTCATTAGCATAAAATTATTTAAACCAATAGATACAAGCTAAGGGACACAATATAGAGCAGATGTGAGACTTATAGAAGTGGGAAAGGCCTATAACTAGGAGGAACAACTAAGGTCTAATTTTTCCAAGTGTATAAGACTAAGGTGCTATAAAATCCTTAAGTATCATCTAAATCCATATTTTAAGTGAGTTTTGAAGAATTCATAATAACTTCGCTCAAAATTTAAAAAAATTATGCAAATGATGTTATATAAAATGTTAAACCCTGAGTAGTAATGATGATTTTTTATGGTGGTTTTAGCATGACACAAATAGTAGGTTCAAGGATGGGTGGAATTATCCCAAACCAATTTTGAAATGATGCTTAAAATAACTCCCCAATGTCTCTTATACCAGGTCTTGGCATATTGATCTTCTCTCAGTGGCTCACTATGACCATTCCAATTCAAGAGGCTTGTGTTAGTGTTAGAGTATTTAAGACAAATACTATGCATTTTAAATTTTTTTATTTCTACCCATGTAAATAAACATATATATCTAACATGATATTACATAAATAATTTAAACATGTTCATTAATTATATGGATTTGTGAATACACAAACAATAATAAATAGGACCAAATAATCAAGATAAACATGTAAATTCAGATTGCATGCATTGATACCAAAGATATAAGCTATAAAACTCATAAAAATGAAAAATAAAAGAGAGAAAAGGATAAAAAAAAATAGTCCTATTACCATGAAGGTGAATTTCAAGTGTTTAAATGATAAAATCTTATGAAACCAATCCCAAGCTAAGCTAAACTTAACACAACCACAAATAGAAGATAGTGAAAGAGATTAAGGGGAACTTGAATTTGGGAATGAAATAACATAACTACCATAATATTTCCAATAAATTACCACCAAGATCCATAGTAGTCAAAATATCAAGATATGCTAGTTAATTAACAATAATTGGGATATATACATCATTCATTCAATTAGAAACTTAACTATAATAATCAATAAAATTGATCAAAGAGAGAGATTAATCTAAGAAAATAAAATTAAAATGAATTTTTTGGATCACTATGTTTCTATTACAATTAACAATGAGCCCATTTTGGTAAAGGCTTATGAATTCCTATAAATAGCAGAGATTCAAAATTCAAAAGGAAGTACATGTTATAATTGTAAGAGTAATTATATCTTTAAAATATTTGATAAGGCCCATGTCCATACAAGAAAAAAATAATTTAGTAGAGTTTCCCAAATCACCCTTTCAAGAAAAACTCAAGATGTTGCATTTAAATTTAGTTTCCTTCAATGAAAAATATTTCTAGGTTTAATCCATTAAGGGTTGGGAATGAAACCATGAGTAAAATGAAATTAAATAATTTTTTGACTATTAGGATAAGTATAAATAAATGATTTGATTCATTATCTTCATAAATTACATTAAGTTCATTTGATGTCCCTATACAAGAAAATAAACACTTATAAAATCAACATGTTCTATTTGGAATCATAGGGCTTCATAATTATGAAAATGTTAAAAGAATTACATCAGTTCACACAAGAATTTAGGTAAGAGTATTTAAATTTTAAGATTTAGAATTTCATTTTTGTCCCCTATGATACATGCCTTTCATCCCATCCTTTATTGATTGGATATAGGAACCTCAGGGTAAAATAAGAAGGTTTATCCCAAAAGTGAACAATAATGAGACTGAATAAACCAATGAAAATTAGGACAAAATAAATAGAAAGTAAATGATATCAAAACTACACTAACAATAAGGAACATGAAGGAAAAAACAAGAAGTTAAATAAAAAATGGAAAGTAAATGATTTTTTTACTTGAACCTCCCAATAAAATGCATGTCTAAAGACAAGATTTAGAAGAAAATTCCATTGATAAGCAATAAAATATCCTCACTAGTTAGACACCTAATATGGGGAATACTTCCATTCAATACTTTAGGAATATTGGTAGAGATCCTACTAGAGTAGTGAATGTATATACTTATGCCTATGCTCTCCTCTACACTCATGCACACTATCCCAATGAAATCGATCTATGTTATTTTCATGTAAATTAAGCAAACTGTGATTATCACATTCAAAATTATTCTTACATATAATTTATATAAAACACATGGGTTAGGTTAAATAGAATATTATAACCCAAAAATTATATTGTGGTGAGGGGTAGGGATAGGTATCCATACATACCATATTGATTGGAATCTCCAACATATTAGCCATGTTTTCTTCTTGGAAGATAAATTATGAGTATCTTGTAGGATTTTTCTTGACTAGAATGGATCATTTAAAAACATCCCTTTTTTGTACACATCATCTATTAGGTATAGGATGAGTTCTTCCCATGCCAATAATCTTTTAAATTTATCATTAGTGGCTATAGTATGTGGAGGATTACATTTGATCAATGCATTTTCATCTCTGATCTCCATTAGCTTTACATCATCTAAGCCACTATGATCATGACTTTCCACTTTAATTGCCTCTACTACTGAGAGGACCACATGACTATCATCAATTATTTTAAAGGTAAGGTTGTCCTAAGGGGAGAGATCATCCATTTTGAGTTCTTATAACTCACTTTCTTCATATAGACAACCAACTTCATATTGGTTTTATTCTTCTTAATGCATGAAGTTTATTTCATCTCTAATTTATCTAAATTTTCCTCCATTTAATGATTGGGGGGAGACAAACTACTACAATGGAGATAATGATGATCTTAGACCATTATAACAAAGGTATTAGTAGTAACATAGAAAAAGAATGTTTTAGATGCATAACATTCATCTTCCTCATCCAGGTGCTCTACCTCTTCAAACTAATGATTTGGCTAATCACAAGAGATGTGTTATTATTATTATTTTGTAGATATCTCATTGGTACTTTGATTTTCAGCCATGAACTTTTTAGAATTGATTTCCATAGCTTTATCATTAGACTCATAATTATCATTATTATTTTCTTAGATTGGTTCTAGTTTATTGAGCGGGACATTCTTAGTCAACATGACTAATTCAACATGATGTCCACTCTAATATTAATAGACCATGAATTTTACATTTGGGAATGTAGTATAATAGCTTAGACTGTGCATTGCTTATTGGTGCTCTCCTACAAAAAATGGTATTTGCTTAGTAAAACCATAAAAATAAGCTTGATTACTAGAATAAGTTGAAATAGTCTACTAGTTATATACTAAATTAATGTAATTAAATGCACTAAAATCAATATTAGGGTTCTCATTAATCACAAGGAAGTTGGATTGATCATAATTTTGAGACAACAATTGATTTTAGTGTAAAAATTAGCCCATGGGTAGATTATAATGGCTCAAGATTGAGGCAATACCTCATTATATGTCACATGATGACTCAAGGGTAAGATTGTAGATATACTACTCAAATGAATTTGGGGGTAAACCCCTAGATGTCCCAATAGATAAGGAGGTTGAGCACCATATCCATGGGGTAATAATTGTTATTCTATTATGCAGGTTTATTCATAGGTAAAATCTAAGGATGAGAGGGTAGATGGGGTTCTTAGAATGAACATATCAATTATAGTATCCAACACATTTAGATAAAATGTTATAGCTACATCATCTATTTTTGAGAAAGGGTCTTTCAACTACCTAGACAACTAATGGAATTAGTGGTTAAATGTACTAGATGGCTCATTAAGCTATTTACATGTTGTAAATTATTGAAAAAAGACATAAGGGCCAATGTACACACTAAAATAGTTGAAAACTATATTTTCAAATATGGCCCAAGTGGTGATATACCCTTATGTTATACCAAGGGATGAAGAGTAAGTTGTTTGATCAAGTGAATAAGGGAATATGTGACAAACTAATCCTCATGATGAATTTATGTTATAATAATGGATTATTTAAATTCCCAAATTTCATATTCATCATTATTGATTATACCATGGATATTTTTTGGATAAAAATTACAGGGATACTTAAGTAAGTCATGGAAGACCCTAGAATGTCTATAGGGTAGCTACATCCACCTAGACAAAAAATGCCATTAGTGATCTTAAAAAAATATTCAAGTATTAAAACCTAAAAGACTACTAGGAAAATCTTCTAAAAGAATTATCATAGCTAAAATATCCAATTTATATCCTCCTTCTAGCACTATCATGTTGATGATGGTTTTGGCATGCTGCTAACAGTACGTTCAGGGATAGGTGGACTACTCCCAAACCCCTCCTAAAAGGATGTCTATGATACATCTACAAGGTCTCTTTTACCAAGTCTTGGTGCACTAATCTTCACTTAGTGGTTCATTATGACCATTCCAATTTAAGGGGCTTGTGCTAGTGATGGACTATTTTAGATAAATCCTAAACATTTTAAATGTGAGGCTTTCTACCTAAGGAAATCACATATAGATTTAACATGAGAATAAATATCTGATTTAAACATGTTCATTGCTTATATGGATTCATAAATTCATAAATAACAATAACTAGAACCAAAAAATAAGATAAAAGTGAAAATTCAAATTACATTCATTGATACTTAGGATATAATCTAGTAAACTCATAAAAATGCAAAATAAAATAGGGAAAAGGAGAAAAAAGAGTCATGCTACCATAAAGGTGAAGTTGAAGTGTCTTAATGAGAAAATACCATGAAACCAATCCTTATATGAGTCAAAACTATTATAATGATGGTGAAATATTCTAAGGGTATGTTGATTGGGGGAAGGAAAAAGCATAACCACCATAAGACATGTGAAATAAATCACCACCAAGCTACACAATTCTCAAAATATCAATATATGTTAGTCAACTAACAATAATTGTGATTTACAATAGTCATTAAATTAAAAATTTTACTATAATAACCAATATAAGTTAACAAAGGGAGACATTAATCTAAGAAAGATAAAAAATGAATGTCTATGATTACTAAGTTTTTGTTACAATTCATAATGATCCCACCTTAAGAAAGACCTGTGAATTCATATAGATAAGTAACATTCAAAAATTAAAAATTAAAATGATGGCCATGCCATAACTGTAAGAATATTTGGATCTTCAATGCACCTAATAAGGCCCACACCCAAATTGGTTGAGGTAATATATGTTCAAAATAATTCAAGAATAAATATCAACTACCAATTGTACCCTACACCACTAAAACACTTAAACATCTTAGTACCCTTAATTAATATTAATTCCACAACTATATATATCTACAATTTTTTAATTTTTTTTACCTATTAATTACCTTGGATCCTTCTATTAATTCATAATTTTACACCTATCACTTTTTCATTAGGTTGTAAGTTTTTGTTTAACATGATCATGCCACACGACATGATTATGAGCTTCTAGTGCATCAAGGATTCTCATTACCTTCTATCATCACTTCATCATCCCAAAGTCATCAAAAATTGAGATGTCACCATATGGTGACATCTTAGGTCTTCAATCTTTGGATGTTTCCTTTATTTCTTCTATAAACTATTGACTCCCACCAACTATCAATCTAAGAGATCAAATGGCTAGTGGTCCTTTAGGGATCTCTACTACCTTTGGTTTCCTAAGGGATCAAGTTCTTGAGATCATTCCACATGGCACTATCTTGGGGACTAGAGGTCCTCAAGAGATAAACTTCCTTTTATCTTACCCCCAACACTTTGATCTCCATGATTGTGCCATATGGTATAATCATGGAGTCTGGTGGCCTTCCAAACACTTATTCACATTTTCAAATAAATTTTCTTTAGTTTTAGCATCCCTAGATGGTTAATGAGGATATATGTTTAATAATTTAAAACTATGCATTATAAATAAAATGATTGAGTCATAAAAGCTTTGAGAGAAAGCATAAGAAGGAAAAAGTAATAATGAATGCAAGAATTAAATAAAGAATTTGCATTCTGACTTGAAACATTTTCATACATAGAGACCTTAAATTAGATAATAAAAATTATTCAAATCTAAATACCCAATATACCAAATTCCATAAAAAAAATTGGGAAGCCACATCTAAGAAACACCAATGAATTTCTATTTTAAGCAATCATTTGCATACCCAGAGATCTTCAAGTGACCAAGATGTTATGAATTTAAATATTCAATAGATTAAGGCAAGTATCATGAATTTGACTTATAATTTAAATTTATCAAAGACCCATGATTCAATTTTTTATCAAACAAACTTTTTTTATTTTGACAACCTAGACATTTGATATGACCATCAAATTTAAGCTAGTGACAACTACCATGTGGTAAGATTTAATTGGTTCATAGACCAAAAATTAATGGTATTTTTATGGGAAAACATATATAAACTTTATGCTATGGGTATTATGTATATGTGTATGTACCTTATTCATCATTTTGTGGCCTCTAGTTCACAAGATGATGCCACATGGCATCATCCTAACTTCCTCATTTCTATAGTATAAAATTCAATAATACCCCATGGCATGATCATGAGTCCTTTGGGTTATCACTATAGTCTAATATATCCTCTGAGATTTATCTCTTAATATCATGATATGTGGTATGATCATGGGCCTTTAGGCCTCAAATATATCTTAGTCAATAACTATAGCTACTCAAGACCAAATTGAGTCATCAATTAGAATATAAAATGGTGGGTGGGTATTCAGGGATCCTTGGACTTGTCTAACCTTATAGATCAAGTGTGATCTTCCATAATGGTATAACCTATCACCATCTTGGGGAGCCAAGGGGAAAGCACATAGACCTAGTCATTTTAGATGGACCGGTCCCCAACTAAATGTCATGTAGACATGTGTCTTCATCATGTGAAGTCGTGGAAACTTTAAAACTCAAAAGTTTCTTGTATACACATACATACAAATATATACATATACATATATATATGTTTTTGTCTATATATATATATATATGCATGTATGTATATGTATGTATGTATGTATGTATTATATATATATACATACATATATACATATATATATATATACACACACACATACATACATACATATATATATGTATGTATGTATGTATGTATGTATGTATATATGTATGTATGTGTGTGTATACACACACACACACACATATATATGTTTATACATACATATATACTTACACATATATACATACATATTTATATATATATGTATGTATGTATGTATATATATATAATACATACACATACATACATATACATATAGATATATATACAAAAATACATATACATATAATACACACACACGTGCACGCACCCACACACACACACACACACACACACACACACACACACACACACACACACACACACACACACACACACACACACACACACACACACACATACAATCACACGTACACACTCACTCATACACACACATTATATTTTTGAATAGATGAAACTGAAAAAGGAACATACTAACCAATGACTCATAAGAGCCTCACAATTGATATGTCATCCATCTATCATGTGAAGGTTTACCTCTCATGAATGGAGAGTATCATGCCAATATGAAGGAATTGACATCAACTCAAAATTTGAAAATTGATATGACTCTTAACCATAAGTGCTAATATCATGATAATTTGTAGGATAATGTGTATGTTATGTAGCATTGTAAGCTCTAGGGCTTTTCAAAACCCATTATGGAGTGTAAGAACTATATGGTGGTGTTCTTTGTGGAACACATTTAATACCCTATAATATTAATCTAAGATGTGTTGGAGTAGAGTGGCTCTCTAGAATCTATGACAAAATGTTGAATGAGTGTATTTTAAGGATGGGTTTCCTTGAAAATTTGGCCACTTGTTTTTGAAATTTATGAGTGGATTGAATATTTTGAGGTTGATCAACTAAAATTTTCTATGTAGGAACAATAAAATTTTTATAAAGGGGGTATTCATATGGAATACCATGAACTATAATGACATCATTATCAAAAATATATTTTAAACATCTATGTATTTTAGAAGGAACTATAGGAAGCTTCTAAATACAAGGATGTCTTAGTGAAATATTAAAGATGTTTGCACTATTTACTATTAAAAAATTGGTGGCCATGTGTTGGAATAACCTGTAGTGATAATATGATCTTGCTAATATATATCTAAACATGGAAATAGAATCCATTTATGACTATTGTACTAAGAATTATATCCTTATTTGTGTATCCTAGATGTAAATAAGTGTGATCAGTACACATTTTCACACTTGAATCATTTTCAACCATGATACTTTGTATCGATTGATGATCAATTTGAGATAGAATTAACAAATTTTTTAAATATGAATCATCATTGACTATGTCATGCTCTACTAATGTGATGAGTGATCTAGGTAGAATCATAGTATGATAGGTAACAATAATGTCATTCAGAAGATTTTGTGTTTCTATATAAGAATGATAATAAATAGGTGGAGGATGTGCATTATATGTGTAATTCACTTTTGATTTTTATGTTTTCTCTTAACCTGTATGCATAAGGAAAGGATCAATGAATATTTTCATTTTATGATTTCAATTTAATTTTCCATTGTGTTATATATAGATTAACCCACATAAATGATTTTCTCATCTATCAAGTCTTGAATCTTATGTTGTAAAGTGATGCATCTATTTTTAGTGTGCCTTTATGTTCTATGAAAATCACAAAATACATTTTCATCAAGTCATTTTGGATTAACCATATTAGATAACATGGTCTTAAATATTAAGACACATTATATGATAGGATCATTGGATTCTTGTTTGAGTTGTACAATCTGAGCATATGATATCTTTTCACTTATATTGATCAATAAATGTGGAAGAAACAAATTTGATAAAGGATTAAGCATATGTAATGACAAATGTGGTAAGTCATATAACCATATTAGAGAAGATTATTTTAGACTTTTAAGAAATAATTGGTTAATAATCTATCATTTGATGAATATTCCATTTGTAATAAATGATTACAAGTGTTGCTCTATGTCACCTTTTCCATCATACAATATAGGCTTAGGTGCCCTAGAACTAGTTAGTAGAGGATATGTTAAAATATTTTTTGCCAATAGAGTATGAGAATCAAGATTTTGATTATGTTTCAAATCACTTTGTTCCATTTGTAACAGCTTAGTTTATAGAGCTATACTAGTTTACATAAGGGATTATGCATTAGGAATGGAATGTGGGCTAACCAAAGGTGGCATCTCAAATGACTAAGTGGGAATTGGTATATTAATATATTTAAACCCTTGATTTTACCCCATATTATATGGTGGTATAAAATATGTATATAATTATGTAGATAAAGGGTTAAAACCCATAGTATTATAAGTCTCTAATGATTGAGCCATGCTTTCAATTTTTATGTCCAAAAGAGTTTGAAAAATTGTATGATAATCTTGAGGTTGATAAGAAATTACTTTTTAGAAGTTATTAATAATTTGTAACTTATTAATATATGGTTTTTCATTACTTATAAGTGGAATTACATCTTTATGATAATTTTGAGATTCAATATTATCTTGATTAGACTTTTCATGCTCTGAAGTACTGTCATGCACTTCTACATATTCATATTATTCATGAATATTTAAAGGTTATAATATAATCTTGTTATTATCCATCATATATTCCTTATCAAAGTAAATATGAGTATGATTAACATGAGTTCATGAATATCTAAAGGTTATAATATACTCTTGTTCTTATCCATCTTATGTACCTTATTAAAATAAATCTGAGTATGCTCATCTTGAGTAATGTTTAGTCTAACACTACTTATAAGAGAGGTAGAAATTATCTTCCTTATAGTTCACAAAATATGAAATGAAAACATGGAATATTATTAATAACAAATAATTCATCAAACCTAAAAACCCTAATACAATAATTGGAAATATAAAAATAAATAAAGAAACCCTATCAACATGAATGATTAGGGTTTTTCAATATTCAATCAATAGATGAGTTACCAATATGTTTTATCAAAATTGGGGAAATAAAGAATGATTATATCCTAACATGATAACATTCTACATAAAATCATAATGTATAACATAGGAATAAATTAATCATTTATAATTTAGAACTTACTATTTATGGGAAAATGCTAAAATGGGAAAGAAATAAAGACAAATTATTAACTTTAAATAAGATGATACAAAACTAAGATAAATAATGCATAACTAATTTTATAGCTATGTGAAATGATTTTGAATTAGGAACAAGGCTTTGATTGATCTCTAGATAAAGTTTCACTAATAATACAAGGTCATTTCGTAACGTAGTTTATAGGGAAAACTAGCATACTATAGGTTTTTTGACCTCTATGTAAATTTGGGTTTGTGTTGTCACTTAATATTCATGTGTATATGTTATATGTTGTAAGATATATTTTATAATCCATTATGTACCTTATTCTTCACTTAGAACCCTAGCTTGGAAGATAATGAGGAATAAATAGAATAAAGGGAAAAAACGTTTAGCGATTGAATTTGTGCTTGAATTCAACATTTTATGTGTAAAGTTTTACCTACATACCAATAATATGAATAAATGTTTACAAGATTAAGTAATATTGGAATTAAATTTCTTGTGATCAGAAGTGGAAATTATTATTTCTTGGTTTATGTATTTTAAAAATAAATGTAGAACTATGATTTGTGTGAATGATAGATACACAAACCATGCTAACAATCTCCTATCTATTTTGTGTTGTATATCTATTACCTATGATCCCTTATGATTTAGATGGATACAATATATGCATCATCACAAGAAGAGGTTACAACTATATATGGTTATATAAGGGTGGTGCTCTATCTTTTATCCAAGTGATAGTTGGACTTATTCCAAGTGTGTGGTTGTAATTCTAGCTATGTGGTGTTGCTAATAGATTTTTTAAGAGATTAAAGATTTAAAATATGTTATTTTTAATACTATGTGGCTATAGAGACTTTACATGTTAATGTTCAAAGTGTGAGTTTATGTGTGTCACAAAATATACCTACATGACATTTTATAAAGTGTTGTGAAAAGTCTTAGAGGTAATATAAAGTGTTGTGAAAAGTCATGAGTTTATATGCACACGTGTGAAATCATGGTTATACACAATAAGGATAAGATTTTTTTGGTAACTCAAGAAGGTACCAAAATATTGAACACAATCAATGAGATATTGTATGTGTGGGAAACATAAAATCGACATGAGGAGTGTGTAGACCCACACATAAGTTGTGTACAAATAATTTTCCATATATTGAGGATAAATGGTGTCCATTATATCTTTAATTAGTTATTGGAACTAAACCTAAAGTTATTGAAGTTTTTACATCTTAGTATTATCAATATATTTCCTTACCATGACCACTAAAAACAATTGATGCGTGCCTTGGTAAGTACACAATTTTGTCATTTCAATAACATAATCTATCAAAATAGTGTGAGAGTGTTTAGGATATAAATTTTAAGGATGTAATTTTTTTTAGACCAAATAAAGTGAGGGTAGTATGAATTGAGGAGTTACACATTTAATACTATATGCAAACCCAAGTATTAAGGTACATCAAGAAAAAAATGTTCTCTCCAACTACATGTAGGATGGTGTATAAACCATAATATAGAATCTCAATCTTACAATGTGTATCCTTGAATAATTAATTTTGATTATGAAACTATACCTTGTCATCCACCTTAAACTCATGGGGTGTGTGGTATGTGGCATGTGCTCTTTATGATTCACTTGTTGATGTGAGATAATTTGTTTAACTTGATACTGAGTGTTTTAAATATGTTGAAAAAATTTATGAGCCTCATCCACTTCATTTTTTTATGCACAAGATAAAATTTATAATGGTTCACAATAGGAATGTCTATAGGAGTCATTGGTTGGAATCCAAGACATGTTTGGAATGGACTATGCTATGTAAAGATGTGAATTTTTTTATTATACGCATGTTGAATGTAAAAAATTTAATCATTATAAGGGTGTAGTGTAACATATATAAAAATTATTATTTTTCCAAAAAAAATAGAATAATACCATGATAAAAATCTTTATTATATTAAATAACATAGCTTGATTACTCTGAAGTAAATATATACCCCTCTTCTTATATATGAGGGTTAACAATTTTAAACTTTATGGTACATTGGTCTAGGAAATTTCCATTGGTGGCCATATTTTATTTTGATGAATAACTAAAACATAAATTTTTCAATTATTTTTTTATTACTAAACCTAAACAATCATACATTTTTAAAACTATTTAGATTGTATAATATATAGTCTTAACACACAAATTTGAATACTAAAACATAGTATGATTGAACAATTGTAATTTTAATAATTATGTAAATCTATAAGAGGACTATGTTACTTAACTTTTTAATAATTTTTTTCTAGTTATAGACTATGTGCATGTGGTAGGGATGAGTGAAAATGAACTTGGAGTCACTTAGATCAATATATTAGATATCAGTGTCTATCTAGATGACTATGTCAATATCTAGACATATATGATAGATGTGGGTGTCTTCTTTGTGTCATATTTGTCCCTATAAACTATGTATCACTATTTCTGCATAGGCCACTATGTATATTTACAAACTATATTCATGTGTGATATCAAGATCTCGTTGTCAACATAGTATCTAAAGTATTGTCTCCTTCTCTTTGAAACCCTAATTCTAATTTTGATGCTAGGCTAAAATTTAAAAATGAGGAATATTAATGTGTTAAGTTAACCTCAACCACTCCCTAAAAAATGGATAATATTTTCATACATATCCAAAAGTATAAGGATGAAAATCAAACTACACATTGTTCTTCCATTTAAGTGTATGTGTGTAATGGTGCTCCTTTTAAGAATGCAACTAAAGATCTAGATTTTAATTATTGACAATGGAAAAATTTATTTGGGTTAGGTGATTCATATCTAGTTAGGGCCTAATCATTGTGATTAATTTAGAATCTAAGAGATTTAGGGTAGTCCCTTTCAATGTGTAGATGTGTATATAAGTCTTCTTAATAAGTGATATATATATATATATAAAATATAAGCAAATATGCTTAAACATGATGTGTATAAATAGATGACACTTTGGATAACTTTTCACACCATCGACATGCAAAATTTATAAGTTGACCCATGAAAATGTTTAAAATTTTGGAAACTATTGTAGTTTGGCATGTTGAGAAGTTTAGAATAAATCAATGGTTTTACAAATATAAAGTCCATTGAGTATTACTAAAGTCATCTAAAAAGATAAGAATAATGATCTGATAATCATGAGACAATATGATTATGATATTGAGAAAGTTAGACATAAAATAGATAATTATTGTAGGTTATTAACATAATATTGGTAAGGTCAATCCAATTTAAGGCAATTAAATAAAATATAAGGGTGTGTAAGAGCCACATGTGCATGCACAATTCATGTAAGGATAGGTAAAAATTGACATTGAAAAGTGTCTACTACTATATTTTAGTGTATATAAATGCACTATTTTATTCTAGTATTGAAAATAAAATAGTGTTAGATTAAAATGATAAGTAGATGTACCTTAGTGTGTAAACATACTTTTTATTTTGGATAAGGCTCTAAGTGTGGAGATTTATCCATTCAAACCTATAATGAAACATACAATAATCTAAGTCCATATATGATATAAATTTTGAAATAAATTAGATCAGTGAAACATTTAAAATTTGAAGAGCAACAAAGGAATACACATGTAAGTGGGTGAACCACATTTCCCTATAAAGTGTTGAAAATGTGCTTTCTTATAAAGTATTAAACATTTAGGGTAATCATGCCGTAATGGAGGATGTCATGGGATTATTATTTCGTAAGGCAAGTTCCATTGTTCAAACCATGTGTTTAGAGATAAATCTCCCAACCCTCATGAAGAAAAAGTAATGATAGGCTAATGAATGACATATAACCAAAAATGCACTACTAATTTAATAGATATTAAAACTCAATATGGAAGGGGGAATATATTTTCATAAACTAAATAAATCACTGTAGATGGATTTCATTGTCAAAATGTTACACTTGTTACCTTCAATACTATCAATTCCAACTTAAAAAGAGTAAAACTATAATAGTGTGTGTGCATGAACAATTTTCATTCCCCATAATGATCCATCAATGCCAACATGTAATATTTAATGACATAATAAAATCATTCTTGGTTAATTTTATAACTTGTAAAATCCTAGAATATGTAATATGTAAAATGTTTGCATATGCATTACATGCCCCTAAATATATCTTAATTTATATATAGTTGTACAATAATTTGAACCAAAATGATAACTTAAACCCTATGAATCATTTAATTTATCCTCGAATCTATATTAATTTGATATGGAGTCTTGAATCTCTATGATAAACCCATCAATATGCCCCATTTTTGAGGTGAGGATTTTAGCCTACAATATTAGTCATCTCAAAATAGAAAAGTTAAACCCATCATCCTATATGTAAAAACATAAGTGTGTAAATCATGCGATAACATGTGGGTGATCATAGTATGAATAGATCATCAAAGCATATATGAAACATGTTTTATAAGGCATATAAGTTTCATATCAAGATATATATAATAATTAAGCATAGGGTATCAATAATGATAGATATAAATAGTGAATGGTAACCTAAATATAAAATGTGATGATAAATATCATGGTGCCACACACAAATATAAGGTTGCATGATATGTATGATGGTACCATAAGTTCAATAGAAAATCCTAGATGTATCCTCTTATAAGCACACAGTGTCATGGCCATGACACACATATTAAAATAACACACAATAGAGCTTAATATCACACAAGGTAAGATCCACACATAATGAACAACCAATATCACACATGGAAAGAGTAATACATAATGGATAATCAAATATTGTGTGAGGTAATATCCACACACAATGGACAATAAAATGTCACCCAACAAGGTAAGATCCATTAAATAAAAAGTTTTTGAATGAGAATCTCAATCAATCAAAAGCCAAAAAATAATCTAATGACCAAAATTAAGAGTCATAAAATTAAAAACACAAGGAATAGAAATTCATAAAATAAGGCAAGGGCCCAAAGAAAGAGGCATGTGATGACACACTCAATCAGGAAAAATTAATAGAAGGCAAATGCAAAATAAAGAGATATGTAATAATACACTTAATTTAAAAATATTAATATAATAATGCAAGGGAAAATTAAAGAGGCATGCAATAATACACTCCATATATCAAATTTAAAATACCAAAGCAAGAGCCACATGAAGCACAAATAATTATTATCCTATATGAAATGAAAATGTAATAATGAAGCAGATAATAAGTCAATGTACTCTCAAACATAAATATAGGTCAAAGTCACAACATATAAAAATATCATATCCATAAAATGTATCACTATAAAGAATATAATCAAAATAAAAACATGTGTAAGCAATCAATCTAGCTCAACATGATTAATGGAAAGGTCATAAAAAGTGTTTTATGTTATTTTTATTGAATGTGATATAATAAAATATAAATTATATAGTATTTATGTTATTTAATATATTGAAATAAATAATTGAATTTAATGTTAAATAAAAACATAATCAAATAATTAAAATTTAATAAAAATGGAAATTACTAAGAGGATATAAATACTTAGTGTTTTATTATTCTATGTAGATTTAAGACTAAATGCATGTCGCTAAGAAATATAGAATATGGAGTAAAGGTGGACATGAAAAAGAGTATCTATATCTACTTGGATGAATTTATTAGGCTATAGATGATACCATCATACATAGATGTCTGCTATTTTAAGATTCATCTTGTGAAGATGTGTCACTATTTTAACACAGGCCATTATTCTTAAAATATGTCATTTGATGTGATATCAGATGCTAAGTTTGAGAATAAATACATAAAAAATTTCTTATTGACTTTAAAACCCTATTTCCACATTTAAAATTAGGTTAACCTATAAAAATAAGGAAAATAGGTGGGTTGAGCTGACCTCAACCACTCCCCAATTCATAGTTGAGTGTTTTCTATGTATCAAATACTTTGAAGAGGGAAGTCAAAATTCATGTAGTTCTCCCCATTAGGTGTATGTGTGAAATAGTGGTACTTTTATGAATTCAACCTATAATATATATTTTGACACTTCAAAATGAAAAACATGGCTTAATGTAGGTGATTTAGACATGACTAGGTATTTTTCCCCATGAGGGATTGTTCCTCATGATGTATTTATGAATTGCAAAGTTTATGGCAATCCATTTGAATGTGAATTTTTTATAAATGTATCTTTGATGAGTGTTAGATGATCAAATAGGCTTATACATATTTTGTATTTACATGTGACTGTTTGGGTAATTTATCATGCCACTGACATGAAAAAATTATGGGCTAACCCATAAATATAATTTATATTTGAAAATTGATAGTTGTTTGTCACTTGGACATGTCCATTAGAGTTAGAAACCTATATAATTATATAGGTATCTAAATTTGATAAAATCATGTAAAAGGTATGAATACTAATTTGATGATCTTGATATAGTTTGAGTATGATAAATAACATGTTAGACAAAAACTATGGAATTATTTTAGGTGACTAGTTTAAAATCAGAACATATGACCCATAAAAATATTGTGGATAGAAGGGAATTTTGTGCAAGATCCATATATATAATTGAAAGTCATGCAAGGTAAATTTATGTCAAAAATGACATTCCCAAGGGTCTAATACCAAATTTAGGGTTCAAAAATGTCCCCCCTTTATTTTAGATTGGAAAGAAAAATAATGTAGGAATAAAAGGATAAAGAGATGCACTTAAGTGTGTAAAAACACTTTATCTTTGGAATAAGGCTTTGAGTGTGAAACTTTCTCTATATGAAAATACAATGAAAATAAATCAATCAATGTCCATACATGAAATGAAAATTTAAAATGTAAAGAGTAAAGAAGGAATACATAGGTAAGTGGATGAACTATGTTTCCCTATCATCTACTTGATATGATCCCTTAACTTGAAGCATTGGATAATTTATCTTCTTACTAAAGTATTTGAGATTGGGGGTTGATCATTCCATAGTGGATAAATATACTAAGTCAAAATCCATAGGTTGGGAAAATTAAATGTTGTAATGTAACAACCCCAAAATTGACCCACAAAATTTTGGGCCTATCAGGTTATAAATTTAATTTTTCCAACATTAATGAATGTGAATTAAAACAAAATTACAATAATGGTAATGATAATGTATACATTATTGCATTTACCATCTGTGGTATTCAAAGGTAGAGTTTACCATACCTATTAGTTTAAATGATTAAAACCAAATTCTAACAATAATTGTAATGGTTATATACTTTACATTAGAAGTAATCACTTCATCTTAGAAAGGATTTTCTCAAAACCTATTTAATATATTAGAATATATATATGGTACCCAAATTAGATCACTTTACTATGATAATAATTTTATATGCATTAATTTTACTTCCACATATCCTAATAATAACATTAGGGTTAGTTGTTATTAGAAAATATCATTAGAGTCATTTAAGGCTCATTTGAAAGCTTCAAGTTTTTTTGTTTTGCCTAATTTAATGACTCTTCACACAAATTAAGAGAAAATGGGTCTTTAATAAATTTCCCAACAAATCCTATTTCACATGAAATTCACACTTACTACTTCATTAGAGTAGTACAATATAATAATACTAGAAATTAAATTAAATAATTTTACTATGAGGAAGCAAATAAATTTGACATAATGCATCTGCATGCACTAATTTTCTTCAATATTTATATAAGATAAAATGACAAATAAATGTTTTTTTTGGTCTAATTGGTGATAGAGAGTGCCCATAACTCAACTTACCTAGCCATTATGTCTTAGACTAAACAAGTTCAATTTTATGTACTACCATACTATATTATGGTTTATTACTTCCTCATGATGAATTAATGTAAGAATACTAATTCAAAACTTCACCATTACCCACACTACTTAATATAAACAAATGCATATAATGATGATAGGCAATGTAGTAAATAATAAGTGAAAAGTAGAGGAAGTATCATTAGCTAACAGCTCATGTTGGTTAATATTTTAATTGATAACTTAAGGATCCAAACTTGTTTTTATTATAAAAATCAACTTCCAATTATATTCAAAATAGTTATATCATATTTTTTTGATGATGCAAAACATGCTTCTTGGCATAGTTTAATTCCAACATGGCATCGACTATTTTCTATGTTAATGTTAGTTAATTTTCTAGATTTCCTTTATTATAAAAAATGAAAACATAACAAAATACACATTTTTCCATTCATGAAAACATGGATTCATGCATAAAATAAACATCAATAAAAAATATTATTAATTTTAATTTCATAGTGAGTATGACTAACACTTGACATGGATTCTTAATTAATAATGCCAAGAAGCATAATTAAACCAATTAACACATGAATGGTTTGAGTAAAAATAGATAGGTTACTAACATAATGAGAATCAATTAGAATCGGTGAAATTCTACCTGGTGCATCTTCCAATTTTAAATTTAACACAATTTGTTTACTCACTATTCCTTTTCATGATGCATACCTTTACATGTATGTGACTCTTTAATTACTAGTCTAAGAGAGAATATTCAAATAATAAAACTTTTGCAAATTTGATCATCATACATGATGAACTTAGAAATCCTATGTAAATGTATGACGTTATACAATCATTTAGATTATATTTATGAATTATATAGCACCTCAGTCTTGTACACATTGAAAACTCAAAACTTTGGTTAGTCCTCTCAATTCTAGACCTTTCCTACTTCTGTAAGTCTCACATATGATATATTTTATGACATTTGGCATATATATTAGTTTGAATAAGATTATGTTGATAACCTAGGCCTTATATCTTACCTATAATGTTTGAAACCTTCTTATCTTATGCCTCTATAAGTTTTGAACCTATAACTATTTTCTTCCTCCCTAGATACTTGCATCCCAAACAAACACCTATGTCGATGTAGGTGTCCTATTTTGAAATAATTTTATAGTGCCCTAAAGTCATATAATTTTCAAATTAAATATATCCTAATGGTTATCCTAAGTGCTATTATGCAAGATATTATCTAAATGGGTTTAAACATAAGATCAACCCTGATTTATTCTTCACTTATCTTAGACCAATTTAACTTATCAGAAGCATTATATCAAGCATTTAAGAGATCAAAACTTCCCTATTTTCTCCTCTTTACATATAATTAATAGGGATAACATATGTACATGTCTAAATTACTAAAGGATCAACCCAAGATCTATATATTCCAAGTTACAAGGTAGGTCACTATTGTAGTTGATTATTATATATTTCATTATTCAGATACAATGCAACACATGAGAGAGAATTACATAAGTCTGAGTCCCTATTTAGAGTATTGGATATGTAGGCATATCTCATTAATGAAGGGATATTCAGAGTAGCTTGACACCATGTGACCATTAAATTTTTTTTCCCATAACCACTATGAAGATGAAGAATTAGGGTTTTGATTATTTTACAAGGAGAGATAGTCCATGACCTAGATCGAAGTGTATTAGAGAAAAGACAATGATGAACTCAGAAGTATCTAAGTGGTCACATTCTATTTTGGTATTTATTACCTACTAGACACTTGTGTCTAATCCATAAACTAGCATCAACACAACTATCCCATGATGACATAAGTGTCCATGGTTATAAGGTATTTCATCAAAAATTTATTTAATGTTCTATTATATTCTTCCACTTTGATTCCTATATGTTCCAAATCTAGATCTGTATTATCATCAGAACTAGTTAAATATCTTATTTTTATTATCATTATAATATCTAACATAGTTATAGTTTCCATTTTTAGTATATCTCAATATAATAAAATTAGTATATGTTTTATTTGAGTTTTGTAATTAATTGTCTCGATATAGATATATTTATCACCCTTGTGATTATTCATTTCTACATTATTAACCTTATCTACACATATTAGGATCTAAATCAAATTTATGGTTGAACCTTTGGTTAATATGTCTTGAGGTATAGGATAAGGTTGGATAAATTGACAAATCCTATGGTACATAAAGAACTTAAAGACATATTCAAAAAAAAATTTATTGATCCTTTACATGATTATATCCTTTTTAAAAAGTTTAAATCCTTTGACAACTTGTGCCATGTTGTTCAGGACTAGAAAATGAAACTTATCTCATTGAATAAATTGAAGTATGTAACAAACACACTGAATAAAACTACATCTAATACCAATTTTACAATAAACCCAAGTTATAAGGTAAAACCTCATGAGCCTAAAAAATAAAAAACCATCATAGTTAATGGTATTTCATATTATGATAATTAACTTATCTTATCCAATGCACCAAGGAGACAATTTACACACATAGCTGAGTCTCCCACTTCATTAATCCTATGGCTAATAAAGTGTCATATTATATCTCCCCCTCGTCTTATATAGATTGGTATGATTTGAACTCTACCCAAAAGATATGATGAAAATGCTTATTTTGAGTATCACCAAGGCCTTAAACATTCTATGAACAAATATTTTAACTCAAAGCATAATATTCAAGACCTCATTGATGACCAAGATATTAAATTTGATGGTTCTTTAAAGGAATCAGGTTCTCAACCTAGTGATAACCAAAAATAAAATATATTCAACAACCCTTTATAAGATAAATCTAATAAGGAATGTGGAAGTTAAAATGTTATATAACACACATCCTCCTCTATCACACTATGAGAACCCACTATATGGGACTATTGGTACCTATACATGGCATAAACCTCCTATGTTTTAGAGACATTATATTACTTTAAATTATAATGAGATTAAGGATGATGATTTTGATCTTCATTCTCTATTCATTCAAGCATACCTTGAGCACCATCCTCTCTGCAATATTATGATTTATAATGGTGAAAACAAGTTTTTTTCATCATGACATACTTACACACTTGGGCTATACTAATCATGATTTACATCCTTCTACTAAATGAATTAGATCATTCAATCAGACCTCATAATAGGTTCTTGGTGAGATTGTCTTACCTTTATAGGTGAGTCCCACACATGTGGTTACTACCTTTTAAATTATACCTTCCATATGTGTCTTCAATATGTTATTGTGATGCATTTGGATACATACTCTTTGAGTGGTACATTATATAGTACATGGGTGTGTTAAAAGACATTCATGCCATTCAAGTAATTACAATTTCTAGAGTTCCATATGAGCATCCTCTTAAACAAGAGAAATTTATATCAAAGTAGTTAATTATCAAGCCTACTAAGGCTAATCCACTATAAAATTGTAAGCAACAAACTTTTCCTTTACTAATGGATTGGTACTTGAGAGATCATTAAATCAGAGACATACATTGGATTTCATGGAATCATCATCTATTATGAACCATATTCAAATATCCAATTCACCTACACATGTTCCTATTAATATTTTTTTAAAGAAATCACATAAAACTCAATGATGGGTTCTATGAACCCATACTCCTATTACTCCAACTATTTATTCCTGACCACAAAGTACCATTATACATTCATAGAGCTTCACCAATATTATAGTGATAGGTATTGCACATATACATGCTCATCAGTAGTGTCAATAGTTTATTATAAAAATTTCATAGTTGGAAGATATATATGAGAATAATTTAGATGCAATCATAGGGTAGTATCTTCACATATTCCAAAAATACCAAATAAATTAAAAAAATAAAAAATCCAATAATATTTTAGGCATGTACTTATTTGATTAGCTCTTTGACATTTATGTTGTTAATTATATGTTGATGGAGAATATATCATTAATTTATACATACACATGAGTTTCACACTTCTATTTAAGTGTGGTATAATCATAAATAAATACATTATTTATGTAATTGTGGATGCATGTCCTTACTTATTCTCACATCACTTAGACATTGGGTGCATCCACTTCCTATGATCAAGATACATCCAAGTTATATCATTCTATGGTTACTTTACATTATCATGTTTGAACTCATATATGTACTTACACATGATTTTATCCATGCTTATATATTTTGAAGTATACTTGATATGTTATGTAATTTATTTTTTTTGGCAACACATTTGATCCATGGGATAGTATATAATGTTTATACTAGTTGTTTTTTATTTAATATATGCACTTCCTTAAGTGCCTTTCCTTGATATTATTTTATTTGTTTAAGCATTTGAATATGCTCCATTATTTATGACCCTATGCCTTTATTTGATTCTTTTACATTTTATATGGCATTACTTATTATGTGGACATTTGAAAATTCCATTCTTGACTTTGTGGACATTTGATAAAGTCATATCCATTCGATTGTGTGTAATTTGAACATACCCCTTATTTATATTTTCCTCTAACCATTATATTTTGACTTGATTTTGAGTGCTTGTATGTGTGTCCTTGGTTACTTATTGATATTTTACTATCACTATCTAAGCATTGCCATGATATTTATCATGAATCTTAGGCCTTCATGTGATCACATTATGGTGCTTGAATGTTACCTTTACCTATACATGTTCCTTTTATATATTACATGGTTTATTCATAGTTATATAATTATGTTATCCTTTTGAGGTTAAGTAACTACCAGTTATATCAACCCTCACCTCAAAGGGGGGTACATAAATGGGGCCATGACATAGAAGCATGACTTATATACTGATTCATAGATTTGGATTGTAGTGGGGGGCATATTCTAAAAACATGTTCTCGACATTTGTAATAGTTTCAGATTTAGTGGGGGGCATGTTTTGGAAACATATTATCGACACTTATTCAATATGTTTCATACCCAAATTATAGTGGGTGCATGTTTCGGAAAAATGTCCTCCAAATTAGCACTTATATACATTTTTTTATTTCTACATATACAGTGGGGGTATGTTTTGGAAACATGTTCTCCACATATACACTAGTTCTTAATTTCATATTATAGTGGGGGCATGTTTTAAAAACATGTTCTCAACATATACACCAATTTCATATTTCTCCATATAGAGTTGGGTCATGTTTTCGAAACATATTCTCCACACTTACACTAGTTTCATATATATCCATATACAATGGGGGCATGTTATAGAAACATGTTCTCCATACTTACACTAGTCTCAATTTTAGATATGTCATGGGGGCATGTCTTTGGAAACATATTATTCACACTTACACAATTATCAAATTGGATAGATTCATAGTTATAGGATTTAGATGCACATTTTTGGTATAATTCTATACATTAGTACCATTGTATACATAGTTTTAGCATGAAACATTTCTAAGGTGCATATGTTATGTGATGTGTGCCTAATATTACAAAATGAAATTAGTTTTAGATTCAAAACACTTTTAGGGATTACCACCATCCACTAGGTTGGAATTTTACAAACTATATTGAGCCAATATACTACAATAGTTAGTTCAATTTTTGGTATGGTTGAGATTATTAAATCAATCAATCTTTCCAAGTTTGTAGGTTTTACTTGATTGTGTCATCTAATCTCACTAGTTTGATAGTGTGAGTTAATTTGGTTCACTCACACTCACCAGGTTATAAGTATGATTGGGTTACATAGTTAAGCTAATCTAAACTACCAGGTGGAAATCTATCTTTTCTCCAAGGTTGGGGGCATGGGCCCTTATATATTTATCTCTTTCTATCTCCTTAGATACATGTACTTTCTATATTTATACTTTTCCTGATCTCAGTTTTAATGATTCATAATGATACATATTTCAAATAAAATTTCTAAAAGGTAAGATGGTTGCTTCAATACATAGGTGTACTCCTAAACCTTACTATATTTAAATTTAAATCATTTCAATGATTTAAATTTTATATTATATACATTAATTATATACTTTAATATGCTCTTGGTTATATGTCAGTCACCAACAAATCATTCAAGTTGGACTCAAGTAAATGCAAGGTGTGTTATACACATCTAGGTACACATTTCCTTCTTTTAAATTAGTAATTTCATTACTAGATTAAAGGGTGGAACAAATGTAGATGATGTTTATGAATTATATAGCACCTCAATTTCATACACTTGGTAAACTCAGACCTTGGCTATTACACTTATTCTAGACCTTTCTACAAGTCTTGTATCTACTCTTTTGTGCCCTTTGGCCTATCCCTTAGTCTAACTAGTCTTATGTTAATGACATATGCCTTATATCTTAACCATAATGTTTAAAAAAAATTTATCTTATGAATTTATAGGTTATGAACATGTACCTATTTTCCTACTCTTTGGACACTTGCATTCTAAACATACACCTATGTTAATATAGGTGTCATGTTGTGATGTAAGTGTTTATTGCCCTAAAGTCATCTAATTTTCAAATGATACATATCCTAACGGTTGGCCTAAGTACTATTATCCAATATATTTTATATATGGATTGGTATAAATACAAGATCAACTATCATTAATTCCTCACATAGCACAAATCAAGGTAACTTATCAAAATCATTCTATTAAGTATTCAAATAAGCAAAACTCCCCTATTTTATCCTAATTTCATATCAATGATAGAAGCAACAAATCTATATTTATAAATTATAGATATATTTTCCATGTTACAAGCTAGGTCACTATTTTAATTTATTATCACATATTGCATGATTCACACACAAGCCAATGCATATGGTAGAACTACATAAAATTGAGGCCCTCTTTAGAGTATGAACTATGTAGGAATAACTCATTGATAGAGGGGATTTTGGGGTAGCTTGATACCATGTGACCGCTAACCTATTTTTACCACAACCTCTATGAGAATGAAGAATCAAGGTTTTGATCATTTGATAAGGATTGAATGTCCATGACCTAAATTTGAGTGCACTAGAGTGAAGGTGATGATGAACTCAGAAGCATCTAGGTGGTCACATTCTATTTTAGTTATTATTTCATACCGGATACCTACATTTGATTTAAATACTAGTGTCAATGCAACCATCCCATGTTGACCCAAGTGTCCATGGCTATAGATGCACTTAATCCATAATTTGGTGATTATTCTAAAATATTCTTCTAGTATAATTCCTAACTATTCTAGATCCAAATTTTTATTAGCATCAAAACCAACTAAGTATCTTATTTTTATTATCATTGGAATATCTAACATATATGTAATTTCATTTTTTATCATATCTTAACATAATAAATTTAATATATGCTCTATCTAAGATTTATAATTAATTGGCCTACTATAGATTTGTTTATCACCCTTGTTCTTATTCATCTCTATATTCTTCACCCTATCTACCCATAGTAAGATCCACATCCAGTTTGGAGGTAAACACAAAACATGGATAAATAAGAGAAAGATTCTCAACCCAATGATGATTGGTAAGAAATCAATTAACAAGAAGGGCCATATATATATATTTTTTCCCATTGGCGAGGAATTTAACTAATTAAAAAATTACAACCTAAATAATTGTAACATGAATATTCAAATAAAGAATGCTCAAATTCCATAGTATTATATTACCTACTACCATTGCATTTTTTTGTTACTTAATTTATTAAAAATGTTAATATTGTTGGGGATCAACCAACAATATGATTACACTTATAAAAGCAATAAACTGTAGAATTAAATCAGATAGATAAGTAACTAGAATGATAAATAGCAAAGAACAAGAGATACAAGAAACCACCCTAAAAACTTGTATTAAACTCTTTACAGAAGGAATACAATTGAAGAAACTTCTTTCTTCCACACCTCTCTCAGATGTACAAGATCTCTCTCTAGATCTCTTTCCCTCAAGAGCTCTCTCTCTCAAGTAAAATCAACTCCAACAACCTGGAATGATTCACCTATACAATTTTGTACTATTCTTTCATCATTCACAATGTTCTACTACTACCACAATAAGCTAAGAAGATCTTTCCTACATATAGAATTAGGAAACTTGAGCATGCACTTACAACCAATAGTTAAGCCTCTTGAACAAGGGCTCTAAAAATAGTCTTGCGAATAATAGAGATGCGGACTTAAGACTATAACTTATCTCATCATGCAAACACTCAGTTCTTTCCTCGGAAATAGCTTTCTGGATGCACAGGTAACCGACGCTGGTTCCTGCCTGCTTGCACCTGACCGACGTCGGCTGATCCCTGTCGATGCCAGTGTCTCTTAAACTACTCCTGACCGACGTCAGTCACTCCTGACTGATGCTGGTGACTGTGTAAACTTGCAACTATCAAAATGTGCTCCTTGGTGAAGCTTTTAGGCTCCACACCTTAAAAATCTCCCACTTGGAGATAAACAGCTGCACTAGTACCTGTATATCAACATCTTCTAGCTCCTCCATCTTCAACTCAATCATGAAGACCAACAAAAGTTGAATGAAGATTTAACTTCTCCTTTGTAACTGGCTTGGTTAACATATCAGCAGGATTCCTATCTGTATGGATTTTCTCTAGCTTCAACTCACCATCCTCCAACACCTGTCTTATGAAGTGGTACATAAGTTGTATATGCTTGGTTCTTGAATGAAAGGCCAATTTCTTAGCCAAATGAATGGCACTCTGACTATCACAGTATAGTCTGAAACTCTCTTACTCCTTTCCAAGCTCTTCCATGAACCGTGTCATCCATATCATCTCTTTTCTAGCCTCTGTGGCTGCAATATACTCTGCTTCTGTAGTTGACAAGGCAACAACCTTTTGCAACTTTGATATCCAGCTAACCGCCATTCCACCAACAGTGAAAACATATCCTGTGGTGCTCCTCCTGCCATCCAAATCACCTGCCATATCTAAATCTATATAACCATGTAGAGAACTATCTAAACCTCCATAGCATAAATGCCTACTGCTGGTTCCTTTCAGATATCTAAGGATCCATTGAACTGCTTTCCAGTGTTCTTTTCCTAGATTGGCCATATACTTACTTACAACTCCCACTGCTTGGGCAATATCTGGTCTAGTACACACCATTGCATATATTAAACTCCCTACTGTGGAAGAATATGGAACTTTACTCATGTACTCTACCTCATCATGTGAATTAGGACATTATTCTTTACTCAACTTAAAATGTCCAGCCAAAGGTGTGCTTACCAATTTTGCATCTTGCATATTGAACTGTTTCAACACCTTGTTCACATAATCCTCTTGAGACAAAATCAACTTGTGATTTTTCCTGTCTCTCTTAATTCCCATGCCAAGTATTTTATTTGCTACTCCCAAATCCTTCATGGCAAATGTTTGAGCTAATTTCACCTTAAGCTCAGAGATATCCTGCATGTGTGATCCTACAACCAGCATATCATCTACATACAATAATAGAATAATATATCTACCATTATCCAATCTCTTAAAATACACACAATGGTCAGATTGACACCTATTGTAGCCATGCTCAGTCATAAACCTGTCAAATCTCAAATACCACTGTCTAGGAGCTTGCTTGAGGCCATACAAGCTTTTCTTCAATCTGCACACTAACTTCTCCTTACCTTTGACCTCAAATCCTTCTGGCTGATCCATATATATTTCCTCATCCAAATCTCCATGAATAAATGCTATCTTAACATCTAGCTGCTCAAGATACAAATCATCAATAGCAACCAAAGATAATACAACCCGTATAGAAGTCATTTTAACAATAGGATAAAAAATCTCACCAAAATCAATACCTGGCATTTGTGCAAATCCTTTCACTACCAACCTGGCCTTATATCTCATCTGTCCATTCTCACCTTCCTTCAACTTGTAGGTCCATCTATTCTTCAGTGTCCTCTTACTAGCTGGCAACTCAACCAAATCCCATGTTTGGTTCTCTCTCAAGGACTCCATCTCCTCAACCATGCCACGCTCCAACTGAATCTTGGACTCCACCTGTAATGCTTCTTCAAAACTCTCTGGTTCTCTACCATCAATTAGCAATAAATAGAATAATGAAGGGGAATATCTAATTAGAGGCTTACTTACCCTTTTTGACCTCCTGATCGGCATTTGAGACTCATTTATAACACATTGTCTGCCAAAATTCTCTAATAGTGACTGACCTCAGTCATCTCTAGACCTGTTACTGGCCGACGCCAGTTCTTCCTGATCGACGTCAGTTCCTGTCCTGCCGACGTTGGTCCTTGTATGACCGACATCGGTTTCTATTCTGCTGACGTCAGTTCCTACCCTATCGACGTCGGTCTCTGTGTTTTCTTGCAAGTGATTATTTCTTTTTCTCGTGAGCTCATTTTGGACCATCACCTCATCCAATTCTCCATTGCTCTGCCCAGATTGATTCAGCTTCTTCAGATGATCACTATACATCACTTTTTCATTGAAAATAACATCACAGCTCCTAATTACCTTGTTAGTTCCTAGATTCCAAAATCTGAAACTGAAATCATCTGAGCCATAGCTAATAAATGTGCACCTCATAGACTTAGCATCCACCTTCTTTCTATTTTCCTTATCTACGTGCACAAAGGCTTCACAGCTAAAAACTTTGAGATATGAGAGATCTACCTTTTTACCTATCCATGCCTCTTCTGGGATTCCACCATCTAGAGCTATAGAGGGTCCTCTATTAATCAAGTACACTACAGTGTCAATAGCTTCTACCCAAAACTCTAAGGGCAAACCAGCATGCAATCTCATACACCTTGCACGCTCCATTATTATTCTATTCATCCTTTTAGCAATTCCATTCTGTTGAGGTGTCCTTGGAACCATCCTTTGCCTACGGATTCCATGCATATAACAATACCAATTGAACTTGTAGCTACAGAACTCACCACCATTGTCAGATCTTAGGCACTTCAATCTTCTACTTGTTTCATTCTCAACCATAGCTTTCCAAATCTTAAAAGTCTTAAATACATCAGATTTCTTCTTAATAAAATAGATCCATATCTTTCTTGTAGCATCATCTATGAACGTAACATAGTATTGTGATCCTCCAATAGAAGCTACCTGAGCCGATCCCCACACATCTGTGTGAACAAGCTACAACTTATGCCTCTTCTTTGTTGACCCAGTCTTAAGAAAACTCACTCTCTTCTATTTTCCAAACACACAATGCTCACATAATTCTAGATCTATGTTTTTCAAATCTGAAAGCTTACCTTTATACTTAAGAATTGACATCCCCTTCTAACTCATGTGGCCAAGCCTTGAGTGCCAAAGTTTAGCATCCACATCTGAAGTAGATAATACAGAAGGAGAAATATTAGTAACATAATTACATAAATAGAGAGTACCAACTCTCTTACCTCTGGCCATAACAAGTGCACCCTTGGTCACCTTCCAAGATTCAGCTATGAGAGTTACTGTACAACCCTCATCCCCTAGCTTTCCTATAGAAATCAAATTCCTCTTCAAGCTAGGAACATGCATAACATCTCTCAACACCCATGTGTTTCCATTCTGCATTTTCAGCTACACTTTGCCTTTGCCAATAATTTTACAAGGCTCATCATCCCCTAAGTACACTATTCCAAAATCTCCATGGATATAGTCACTAAAATATTCTCTATTAGGGGTAGCATGAAAAGATGCACCAGAATCTAAAACCCAAGATTCTATATTATTATGCAAAGAGAATATTAAATCATCTTATGCAATACCTGCAACCTTTGCTTCTTCCTTTCCTTTGTGTTGGTTGTCCTCCTTAGGCTTTAACTAGCAATCTCTACTTATGTGCCCCATCTTTCCACAATTCCAGCATTGTGGCCTCCTGCCATTTCTGGATTTGGATCTACCTCTCACCTTAGACTTAGATCTTACTCTTCTCTTTTTGCCTTCCCCTGCTCTCAAAACTTAAAGCATTCCCTGATGTTTCCTCTGTGCTTTTTCTATGAATTTCCTCATTCAAGATAACACTAACAACATCCTCTACTTTTAAAATATTTGAGGCAGATGTAGTATTAGAAACTGCCACTACCAAGCTATGCCAGCTTTCAGGCAAAGAACATAATATTAAAAGAGCTTTAATTTCATCATCAAATACAATATTGACTGAACTTAATTGATTAACAATTCCATGGAAATCATTCAGGTGATTAGATACAGATCCACCTTCCTGTATACACAAATTAAATAACTGCTTCATAAGATATACCTTATTAGAAGCTGAGGGTTTTTCATACAAATTTGCTAAAGTAGTCATCAACTCTATCGTAGACTTTGCCTGTGATAAATTAGATATCACAGTAGATGCTAGACTCAGTCTTATAGACCCCAGAGCCTTTTTATCAAGAACTTCCCATTCTTCATCATCCATGTCTGTGGGCTTCTTTGCAATCCCACCTAACGGTAAGTATAGATCTTTTTGATACAGATAGTCCTCTATCTGCATTCTCCAATGTTGATAATTTTTTCCATTGAACTTCTCCATTCTCAGTTTACTTTCTTTTGCCATTGCTTCTCCCACTCAAATAGAAATCCCTCTAGAAACCCTTGTGAGCAACCTGTAATCAATACACAATACACAGATCTGAACCACCTGTTAGTGAACCTGAGCTCTGATACCACTTATGGATATCAAGCTCTAAACCTATAACCAAGCTCTGATACCACTTGTTGGGGATCAACCAACAATATGATTACACTTATGAAAGAAATAAACCACAGAATTAAATCAGATAGATAAGTAACTAGAATGATAAATAACAAAGAACAAGAGATACAAGAAACCACCCTGAAAACTTGTATTAAACTCTTTACAAAAGGAATACAATTGAAGAAACTTCTTTCGTCCACACCTCTCTCAGATGTACAAGATATCTCTCTAGATCTCTTTCCCTCAAGAGCTCTCTCTCTCTCAAGTACAATCAACTCCAACAACCTGGAATGATTCACCTATACAATTTTGTACTATTCTTTCAACATTCACAATGTTCTACTACTACCACAATAAGCTAAGAAGATCTTTCCTACATATAGAATTAGGAAACTTGAGCATGCACTTACAACCAATAGTTAAGCCTCTTGAACAAGGGCTCTAAAAATAGTCTTGCTAATAATAGAGACGCAGACTTAAGACTACAACTTAATCTCATCATGTAAATACTCGGTTCTGTCCTCAAAAATCACTTTCTGGACGCACAGGTAACCAACACTGGTTCCTGCCTACTTGCACCTGACCGATGTCAGCCGATCCCTGCCGATGCTGGCATCTCTTCAACTACTCTTGACCAATGTCAGTCACTCCTTACTGATGCCGGTGACTGTGTAAACCTGCAACTATCAAAATGTGCTCCTTGGTGAAGCTTTTAGGCTCCACACCTTAACAAATATAACTCTTATTCACTCAGCCAAGCATTACACAACACAAAAAAATCCATTTACCTTGATAATAACCTATTTGAGTCTACTCACATAATGATTAACTTCATCTCAGAAATACAATAAATATATTTCAATCATAATCACAATTAAACACTCCATTTACCACCAAAGAGTTGTAACATTATTATCAAGAACTAACATAACCCATCAAACAAATTCAAGAACACATAGGAATTATAACACCCAATCACATCATGAAATTAAACCTCAAATAAACCAAAACTCATATTTATATGAATAATGAGTCATACACAATTAAATTCTTATGGTTTTCTTTAATCATAAGCCTATCTAAAGAATATAATATAGTCACCCAGAAGTACTAAATATAGATAGTAATTCTATAAAACTTCCTCATAGAGAATACCAATCATACCAAACAAGGGTGAAAATTATCCTTAGTACATGTTGGTAATAATTTAACTTAAAACTCTTGATATTTATTATTATAAAAACCATTTTGGGTCAAATACATCAAAGAAGTAAAACATTTAAATGTGTCTAGTAAGGTCTATAAATTAGAGGAAGATACTTCAAAGTATTTGTAACCTACATACAAATATTTTCATGATCCACTCATTACCTTCACTAATAAATTTCAATAAGAGAATTAAACACAAGTATAATGTTGTTACTTTATGTTAGGGTAAGCATTCTAAAAATAATAGATCAAAAAATAAGTACAACAAAATCCTAAATTAACTATCTTATAAAAGGGGTTTTTGTTTTATTATTTTTGGGAAACTAGGGTCTAGTTCTTAAACAATAAAGGGTCTAAAGTAAGGGAAAAATCCAATAAAATATAGGTTTTTATCAATTTAATCAAATTAACTTCATATAGAAATAAATAAACTTATCTAGGAAAATAGGTTGAAACAAATGATTTAGGGGTTGAAATTTGCTACATAGGACTGGGAAGATGTTAAGAAACTAGATCTAGATGTTTTTTATAAAAGGACAAGATCATTGAAATAAGACTAAGAATGAACAAAAAGGTGATTCAAGCATGAAATAAGACCAAGATGAGTAAAACAAAAGACATGGCTAAATGTGAATAAGGCTCATATTCTCTGGTCAGAGTCTCTTATGAAAAGACTATGAAAAAACATGATATGTGTGGTTACTTGACTAATTTAGGGTGTATAAATTTTACCTATTTTATTCTATTAATGTAATGAAATTAAGTACTAGAGTAAAATAAAGAAAATAAAATGTGTACTTGAACCTACTTGTAAGGAGATGAATGTGCTGCAAAGGGTCTAACTCACTTCTTGGTTAGGGAAGTGGATGGAGAGTTGAATAATGCATGAAGAAAGAAAGAATCCATAAAATATATGCCCCTTGTATTGAATCTAAATGTGGAATCTATGTAACATGGAAAATGAGGGCAATGCTTTCCCCCTATGCTAAATCTAACAAAAAGTGATAAATGCTCAGAGGCCCAAAACCAATGTCTATACTCTATCCCACATAAAATCATGTAATCTAAAATGTGTCTATAGAATCTATATGATATGAAGAGAAATATATATCATACCCCCACTCTAAATATCTAAATTAGAAATAATAAATGCTCAAAATCCCAAAACCATTATCTACCCTCTATTCTACACAAACTCGTATAGTCTTGGTTTTGGTAATATAATGGACTAACCATTACATATGGTTGTGTGTTCCAACTTGGTGACAATTTAAGTACATCTAGGAGTAATCTAAAAATCTAGTCCATGTGTAAGAAATGATTGTCATGTATTTCCATTCCATCTCTATAATTTTGAATGATAAATAAAATGAACATCTATGTCATGCCCCCAAATCTGGTATGTGAGTGATGCGTATGTATAATCTTGTAATCTATATAACCACATGTGATATGACACATCATTTCATGCCCCATGTGTAAAACTAGAGATCAAAACACTATGCTTTGCATTATATCTATAATATATCATCTAGTCCTATAATTGTGTCATGTTGCATGAAGTTATATGTGTGAGATGTGTAGTAATGTACATGCCCCCACATTTAGTATCTAAGTTTGAATCTATATCAAAGTCACTATGAATCCATATAATATAAGCCAATATATCTTAATAGTCTATGTATTTGTAAACTAAAAGTATATCCCTCTAAATGTCTTGAGTAATGCTAAGTGACCCATGTAATTTGAATCATAGTATATTTTGATTGACCTGAGTTAAATTTGATAATATGGCTCCTAGATGTGTATGACCATGGTGTATTCACCTATGAGAGTGGATAACCATGCTAGGTAAGTGTAAGAACTAGAATAGTAGGAATGATGACCCCTTTTGGGGATAGGGATAAGATCATGTGATACAGGAGTTTGAACAAAAAATGATGACTAGTGGCATAGGAATATATGTAAGGTTGGTATATGTTGAATTAATTGAGAGGTTATTTGATTGATTAGACCGAGTTCTTGAAATTAGAACAAGTTTTGATTGGTGATGATTAAGACATGTGTCTAGGTGTAAGATAAATATATATATATATATATATATATATATATATATATATATATATGTGCATGCCATAGTAGGCAAATGAAGTAGTAAGAAAGTGAGACATGATGTTGAAGGTATCATTTTCATGATTTTATGGAAGAAAATGGTTTGAAAAATGGAGTTACGAGGTGCAAGTTATGGGTAAAATGGTATTTTGCTTTGATTGAGAAAGCTAGGTAATATAATATGTTGGATTGATTCTTCATTCATTTGTGTGTTGACTAGGTTGAGATTTGGAGCTCTGGAGTAGGAGATATGTTAAGGAGATGAACACCTATTATAACCTAGTTTGAGCAATTGGTAATTTAGGTTCAGGCTGGTAGTGATGTTACCATAGTTAGTCGCTGAAACATGTGATTTTTATCTATTTAGAAGCCTATTTTTGATGATTTTGAGCTATTTGAAGTGTCCTAGGAATTTTTTGACTAGTTATAACACTCTTATCTAGGGTTTAATGCTACTTTATATGTTTTGAAACTCCTATCTAGTGTTGACATCCTTTATACAACACTATTGTCCATTAAGATTGATTCTCTAAGATTCTAATTTTTTACATGTTGTTGTATAGCTTGGATATTTTCTTGGCATGGTCGACTAATATATATGTTATTTTTTAGTGTTTTTCAAGGAAAGGTATGGATGAGGGAGTTCCATAGAGGTCAAGTGATGAAGATATTGAGAATATTACCATTGTTTGCTGATGAGATCACTGTCATGAATAGGGTAGTGCTAGGTCATGTGTGTGACCAAAGCACAATATAATGGGATAGGTATTTAATTATAACCTTATGTGTGAGGTGGAATGTAGATACATGTAATTTTTGGCTTCCTATATGGGAGATTACTATGAATCTAGAGGATGTGTATCACATTTTACATTTGGTGGTTAGTGGATGGTGTGTGACATTATAGTATGAAATGGGTGCTGATGCTATTGATAATGCATCCTTGTATTTTGATGGTGTACCTTTAGGTATACATCAAAGAGGTAGTGATAGTGGTGTGCTATTATTAGTTATAGTATAGTATAGTGTTCTACATCTATGAAAGTGGTTATCCATGTTTTTGGCTTTGTTTTTTATTGTGGATGGGAGTGGAGTGTCGATTCCATATAAGATGCATAAGATTTTTTAGAGTGTTGAGGTGTATGCCACTATGTTATTTTAGGGTATGACTATAATTACCCACCTATATAGGGATATTTATAGGTTTACATAGGAATAATTTAGTGGTGGTGTGAGTGCATCTACCTTATTACATTGTTGGGATTATGAGCACATTACTATTATGTGACTAATTGGGTTACCTAGGCTAGAGTGGGCATCACCATGACCATTTGGGGAGTGGTGGATGAGTACATTGGCTATCTAATCTTATAAGATATATCATTATAGTCAAGTTTTAGATATATTGGTAGTTCATGATATCATATGGAGGCCCTATAGAGGATTCCCTAGGTGGGCTAAGGATTGAGTATAGTTATGATATGTGAGGGTCAGTTGTCAGAAACATGATCAATAGGTTGGAGTGCACGAGTGATTTCAATATGAGTGCATGACTAGATAGTTTGGGGTACCATAAGATGTGACCCATATACCATGGGTATAGGTGAGGATTTCATGGGTACCAATGAGGGTAAGAGATCATGCAAGACTTACTAAGGCTGAGTTAGCAACATTACCTTTGGACACATGAGATGCAGCTATAGATATTCTAGATGTAGATGATGTTAGATCTACATAGACATATAAATCATGATGGGATAGGCATGTATGGGCTCCATTGTATCTTATTGATGGAGGAGATGCTCCTAATTTTAAGGATCCTACATTGATCTAAATGATGGGAGGCAAGTAGAAATTATATTTAAATTAGTACAAGTTTATGATTGTTCAATTTAATTTCAAATCATATATCTAATGTAATTATATACTTTGTATGCATGTGGAGTGGGAGGCACTCAAGCTGAAGCATAGGTTGGTGTAGGAAGTGGAGATGATGAGTACAATGAGACTATCTGTGAGTTGACACTTCAAGAGATTATATGACATGTACTTGATGATGCTATGGAGGATGGTTTCATATAATGAGTGATAGTTAAAACTAGTGTTTATCCTCATTTATTTGATAGATCTATTATAAATATAGCTACATATGTTAAGGCAAGGAGAGAGAGATGAGATAAGGGTTGAGATAGATAGGCATAAGATGCCTCCATTAGATTATGGTTCTATTATCATGAGGATCATGGATGAGTACACGAATCTTCAATGGTGATATACAAACTTGCATGAGGAGCATGGTCAGTTATTGGAGTGAGATAATCATTCTAAGAGTCATTTGGGAGGTCAAGGAGGTGCAGGGCCATTGAGTGATAGAGTGGATTGTGGGACTAATACTAGTGGGGAGAGTGAGACTAAGAGTGAGGGTATAATGCCCACTCACAATTTATTGTACCTTGATATGATGTATATGTTTTGAAAAATTCATTATATATATGGATATTATTTTTATTTTGACTCATGTGAATTATGTTATAGGATTTGAAGTATGTTGTTATATTTGTTGTAAATGGTTAATTAGAAATATTTGATTTGGTATTTATTTTGAGGTTGTATATGTTTTGGTAAAATGGTGTTTTATATGTGATTTGATTGTTCATGATATGTTCAAGTGTGAGGTTAAGTTTGATTTGAAATCATATGTGAGCATTCATTTTTTTGGCTTTATAATTGGTCATTTTTTTTGATAAAGAAAATTGGTTTAATATTGGTACAATAAGATATTGGTAACGTATGGATTTGGATAATCTGGTTTGGCTACGGATGGTTATTTGGAACTAGGAATGTTATTTATTAGTAGAAGGGGATGTAAGAGGTTGTTTTGTGCTCAATTCTTCAAGTGTGGTTCAAAAATACAAAGGCTAACCCTTTGGCTTTGTCATTTCCCACTAAGTGAAGCTATGTAATCATGCATGTGCTAATCAATGTTTAGACTATGTGTCTAATCCCTCTAAGTAGGCAGCTCAATAATATAAATGATAGCCCTTTTGCTCCATCATTTCCCTATCAAGTTAAGTTATGAACTAATGCCAATATGAATGTGTGTTGTATCACTCTATGTTGTATCCCTATTTGAAACCTGATGGAAAATTAAATAGGTTCCCATATTTCTAATGTTCTGCAGGAGCATAGATTATATATGATACTATCTATTTTCCACTAACTATAGTTATGTGTGTAGACTCTACCAAATTTATCCTTATTGGATGTGAAACTAAAGTTGTGTGTTATGAATAAGGGTCATATATCTCCAATATTAGTATATTTTTGCATGAAATAATACCTTATGGCCTTTGCTATGATGCATATGATTGAGAGATATATCAAAATGAAGCTAAAACTTATGATGGTTACTCATCTAATGTCAATCATAGAGGGTTGCTACATGAAATAAGTCCTAGAAATCTCAACCATAATGAATATCTCTCTAGAATAATACTATGTGATATGGGTTCATCTAATATTAATCATAGTGGGTTTCTACATGAAATAGGACCTAGAAAACATGGCTATAATGGATATCTCTCTAGAGTGGTACTTGTGACTGTGCTAGATATGTATATAGAAATACATTATGTACTCCTCTAAAAATAGTGTTATATGTAGACTGCTCTCACTATACTAGTTTCCAAACCTTTTGAATAGGAGGAATAAGAGATCTCCTATGAGGCTCTATCTTAGAACCCACATTACTGTCATGATGAGTGAGTGATGATTCCTATAAAGGAATGTCTTAAGATGACTCAGTTGTGGATATATTAGGTCTATGGTTCCTTGATAGATGAGATCTCAGTGCCCCCTATGTGAGTGTTATGATTCCATTATCATCACATCTATTAATGCAATCCTTGAGTCCATAACAATCATTATCTCTATGTCCACAGATAGGATGATAGTTACAAAAGGGCTAATGTGGCTATGTATGTAAGAGATGTGGATCTCATCAATGAGTAGAAGGTAATATGATTAACCTCCTATCTAGTAGTACTAATAATATGACACATGGACTATCCCACTATGAATCAAACTTTAATGGTAATTTTTTGTTATTCTTAATAGTACATATTGTAGGTTGTGCTCTAGAAATTAGCTCTCTATTCTTAAATAGTTACTTTTTTGGTTGAGGTATCCTATCTTGTTTAGGATATGGTGGATGCTATGAGCTAGGATCTATAGATGGAGGTACTACTATGAAATCTAGAGTAATGTGATCAACTAAGTCTACCTCAATCAATCCTAGTTTCTTTTCCAAGGATAAAATTGTATAACATAAGTACCTAAAAGAGGACTCTATCTGATATAATACATAATCAAGGAGATGTTGGTGAATCCCCTTAATAAATATATGTTGAATATATAAATATACTAGTTTATAGATCAATCTTAGCATGTGAGCCTTGAATCATAAGATATAATCACTAATTAGCTATGAAGTATTATGATGCAATGTGGCAAGTTTCTTATATGTAACATGAGGGCTCATATTTTATATGTAATATTTGATATATGACTCCTTTAAGTCAACATATGTCTGTAAAGAGCCAACTTTGTGCTTCCCCCAATAATGTCTACTAGAACAAATTGAGTAGAATCAAAGGACTCGTATGAGATGGTAAAGCCTTCTAAAAGGCTTGAAGGTGTATGAATGGATCTTCAGTTCCATGAAAGTGAGGCAATGGTGGTATTTAGAAATGCTTAGGAAATGAAGATTTTATGAATATATTTAGAAGAGGGTTACCATGTAGATCATTATCATCCATCCAAGACTTATAAGCCTTGTTTTCCAAGGTAAGGAGATGTACTTGGTGTTGTAATTCACCTACTACATGCATCAAAGAAGTAATCTCTTGGATATTAACATCTTGAAGTGTTTCATTTAATCATTGAATTTGATCATTAATTTTAGCCATGGTAATGCTACATTTATAAATTAGATCATAGAGAGGGGGTATAATCACTTGAACCTTTGGAATAATGGTAACTTAGATATTGGTAGAGGGATTTGGGCTACCATTCTCTTTAGGTGAAGAGTGAGAAATAGGTGATACTGTAGTAGGAGGTGGCTTGAGAGATTCATTGGTATCTTTATGTTTTACTGAATCAAATTCTAATGGATTAGAGGAAGTGATGTTATCATTAATATGTGCATCATTTGAGATAGAATCATGCATAGGAGTAGAAACAACATTTGGTAGTGTATTATGTTTGAGAGAAAGAGTAAGAGAAGAGTTAGAAACATGAGATGCATTTTCTTTTTCACTATGTAAATAAGAATTATCATTATTCCATGAATTATCATAGATGAAATGTTTTTCATAGTCACTCTCATTTTCATATTCATTTGCATGTTCATTATCACTTCCATTGTCACTAGGGAGAGGTGTAAGAGAAGAATTTAATTCTTTTCTAATATGAAATAAATTATCATATGAATTTGGAATATAATGTGCATCTATGTTATTCATGGATGGAGTGAATGCATTATTTTTATTTTTAATATGAGAAGTAAGAGAGTTATCATTTTTAAATTATTTTGACAAAGTAGAGTTAAGAACATGAGATGTATCATTTGTATTATGCATTGGCAATTTGATTAGATTGCATTTATATTGTTGTATTGTGAACATAGAAGTAGAAAAAGAGAGATATTAGGTTCACACGGAAGTAAATTATCATCAATAAGGTTCACTTGTAAGTGCATGAATAATTTGTTCATTTTGTGCATTGTCCATAGGAGAATGAGGTGAAAAGTACCTTTCCCATTTGTAAAAATTATTTTCTTTAGAAGAAGGAATAAAAAAGATAGGTTTGAGAGAAGAAGATGCATATAATTTTTCTTCACTATCACTTTCACATGTATCATCATATTCCTCATTACAATAATAGTAATTATATTCATTGTAAATGAAATAATTTTCCACATTTTTAGCTAATATGCAATTTTGTAAATTTGACCATTCATTGTCATAATTATGAGAAAAACATAGAAATTGATCTATGGGATGAGATGGAAGAAGTTAATTAGTGGACATTTTATTTCTTTCACTAAATATAATATGCAAAATTAATATTAAGCAAATAAATATAAAAATAACTACTAACATAGAGATTTTGAAAATATTTTTGACAATCGAAACAATTTGGAAAAATCCAAAATATTTTTCTAAAAATTGAAAGGAAGGAAGGCTTGGGGTTTGAGGACCTAGTTTGGAAATATTTTGGGTTGAGGCTTTATAATTTTTGAAAATTATGACAATAATTTAAATTCTAAAATAAATTTGAATGAGATAAATGCACAAAAAATTATTAAAAAAAATCAGAATTTTGAAATTAAATTTTTGCAAGAAAAAATACTAACATAGAGATTTTAAAAATATTTTTGACACTCTAAACAATTTGAAAAAATTCCAAAATATTTTTCTAAAAATTACAAGGCTTGGGGTTTGAGGACCTAGTTTATAAATCTATTGTTTTGGGTTGGGGTTTTAAATTTTATTGCTATTATTTAAATTATAAAATAAATTTGAATGAGATAAATCCACAAAAAATTATAAAAAAATCATAATTTTTAAATTAAATTTTTACACAAAATTTGAAGGAAGAACACTAAGTGTATCTAGGGTTTTAGATTTCTTAAAAGTAAGTCAGGTTCACCAAATGTTTAATTATTTTTGGGAAACTAGGGTAATGTCCCTAAACAATAAATGGTCTATAGTAAGGGGAAAATCCAATAAAATTTAGTAAAATATAGGTTTTTATCAATTTAATCAAATTAATTTAATATAGAAAGAAATAAACTTATCTATAAAAATAGGCTGAAATAAATGATTCAGGGGTTGAAATCTACTACATAGGAATAGGAAGATGTTAGGAACCTGGATCTAGATTTCATTTTGTAAAATTATAAGAGTGTCAAAATAGGACACCCTAGGGTCTAGTGTTATATTCCCTTTATACAACTATTATCCCAGAGACCTGAGTTTTTTGGGTTTTGTCTATTGTCTCTGTGTGAACCTAGTTATGAAATTTTAGAGGGTGAATATTGATATAGCTTGTTATAGGTATATTTTAATCTCCAAACCCTAGGTTTATCTACACACATAAAAAAATACATCAAAAGTATAAGGGGTAAAAACCTGGTTAGGGGAAGTATGATCACATGATCTAGACCCCTACTATCCTGATCACTACCTGCATTAACCCTCAAGATAGGGTCTTAGATAAAATATAGTTCTCCCTTAGGGAATGTGCATAATCAATTCACATGACATATGCAAGAATGAAATTTATCCTAGGCTCTTCCTTGTTCAAACATGAAAGCCTATTTGTGATGTTGAATGCTAAGTTATTCTATTAACTGATTTTAATTATGTAATATGTCAAAGTAGTAAGTGCTAGATATAAAATGCCTTGTGTAATCCATTATATAAGAGAGTCTTTATTTTTAATTTGGGATATTTATTAATATTTGGCCAACATTAGTAAAACTTAAGGACAAAACTAAGAAGTGATTGGGACTCATTAAGCAAGGGAAACTGAGTATTGGAGCTCAAAATGCCATTGGATAAGAACACTATAAATATATACCCTAGGGTCTAGCACTATAGCAAAATCCCAATGCTCCTTTCCTATAAGATAAATACTTGGGGGGGTGGAATTAGCATGGGAAATCTAACCTGGTTGAGGTGGAATGACCATTTGAAAGGCTTAGGATGATTGGGAATAAGAAAAAAGGTGACTCAAGCATGAAGCAAGACCAATATGAGTAAAATGAAAGACAAGGCTAAATGTGAACAAGGTTCATATTATCTAGTCAAAGTCTCATGTGAAAGGACTATGAAAATACATGATATGTGTGGTTTCTTGACCAATTTAGGGTGTATATAGTATTAAATTAAATATTTATAGTATTTTACAAAACTTTGTTCATTAAGTATAATTAACTAGTGTGAGTACAAAACTCAAATAAAATCCATAAATAAATAATAACAATAATAATATTACCCTATAAATAAATTATAAAAACACAAGGATTATACAAGAGTGGGAATCCTCACTCATAACTTGTTTTAGAAGCTGCTAGTCACACCCTAACAATTAACCAAGAGTGTATGATACAGACCTTCTTACAATAATAATAATACTTGAAACTATACTTAATGATGCCATATGGAAACAATAATACTTTTGATTATACCTCAAGTGTCAAGCATCAAAACACTAGAATAAACTTTCATTCCATTTTTAAGCATTGTAAATATTTATACACCATTAAAGCATCATATAACTTCCTACATTCCATAGATAATACACTAAATCCGAACCTTCACAAAAGGAAAAAATAAATCATACAAAATCTAATCCCTTACAAAGTAAAGAATAAATATATAATTTTAAATTATAATGGCTGGTGTTAGCATCGATAATCCTTAAAGCATATAGAAATCATTGTTGATATAGTTAAGCTCAACTAAATAACACACCAAATAAGAATACAATTAGATAATTAATTCATACTTATAATTTCTAAGCATTTATTAATTACATAATAAAAAATTATTATATAAAAGAGATAATATACTATCTTAAAACTTACAACAAAACTTATATTAGAGAAATAAAAATGTTATATAGGTTTACTGACGCAAAATTCATGATGCACAAATAAACCAAGTAAAACTTATCAAAATTTGATTTACACTTTTTAGGGTTTTATAATGAAAAACCTATGTTTATATTAAAGGGATAAGATGCCTAAATCAATAAAATAAATATGTAATAATTAAGTACAAATTTGTTATGACCTTTGAATTTATTTGAATTTCTAAAAATAAAAATAAAGTGATAAGTAGAGACATATCTAAAAACTAATTGTCATGGATGATCTGGGATCTAAAATTTGAGATTTGGGTAGTATTCTATGTTATTAATAGGGTTCTAGTATTTGTCTACTCATTAGACAATAGCACCTAATTTAGATAGTAGCATCATCTATGTGTAGTGTCCTTAACATGGTGATAATGTCCATGAGGAATAATTTTTTATGTGTTATTAGGATTGAATGTACATTTTAAATACCCCATTATGTAGAGAGTTTCCTACACACTAATACTCCAAAGAGGGATAAAGCCTAATGTAGTTCTCCCACCTAGTGCTTGATGAAAGTGTAAGTGAATGCTAGAATGGGAGTGGATTGGATGCCTTTAGTGTGCTTGAGCTTTGAAATATTTTGAAGCTAGGCTTAGGGCTACTATAGATGGTAGTATGTAGAAATTATGGAGGAATAGGGATCATGTACCTTAATTTTTATCAAATTTGTCTTTGGTTTGAGTATCTTTTGCATCTATTTTCCAACTAGTGAATAAAGGTTGATTAGACTTATATTTATAGGGTCTTATTATGTGTATAGATAAGAAAAAGAACTTAGGACAATATTAGGAGGGGAACACATTTGAAAAAGTATCCATTGGGAAGAGTTATGGATAAGTAAAGTACTACCTAGTTGGGGACACTAGCTTCATGTGGCTATAGTGTCCCAAATGTGGTGCTAATGTCCTCCTTGTAGATTGTTGAGCAAGCTGGGTTGGCATCTGAGATGATAGTTTTAGGACTATGTTTTAACTAGTTGTAGGTGACTATGGTCTACTGATTGAATGGAAAAGTAAGTCTAATGATCATAGATAGGTCTATGTCTAGTGTGGGGATACGTTAACTAAAGTGACACTCTTAGCATCCAATTTCCACTTTTAGGTGATAACATTTGTCTCCCCTTTATTCTAGTAATGTAACAAGTTGAAATGTCTAGTATAAAGGAAAACTAAGTGTATCTAGACTTACATTGGAATTTATTCCCATATATCCAAGTTTGAATATGTTAAATTGGGTCTACATATGTGAAACATGATTCAAAGTAATTCCCTTCAATGAAACATACAAAAATCACTCCTTACTTAAGTGATGATCAAAAGTAAAATACTATGTTAAAATAAATCTAACTGAGTAAAGCTAAGTAAAGAGAGAGGAAAGGATCAAATATACCTCATTAGGTATGTAAACCAATGCATGAACCTAATGATAACCTGTTTATGTGAGTTTGCATATTGATCATATCATTAAATAGCTTGAACTAAGCTAATGGCTTAGTCAATCATCATATGGGTGGCTCAAGAACTCAAACTAGTTTTGACTCCATCATTGACCACCCTGACTCAATGGATACTACTCTCTAAGAATAGATTGGATAAGATTGTAAGTGTGTTTAAACCTCTCACATAGGTAGCTAAAGAACTCAAGTAGGCCATGAATCCATCATTTCCCATATTAGAATTAGAAGCCTTTGTAATTATACTATACAAAGTGGAAAAAATATCTAATTGAGTATAGTCTAATTATGTATTCAACTTTGTGGTCACTCAGGTATATTAGGTAGCTTTGGGCCACTCAAGAATGCCAACCATTATAGATAGAGTAAGGCATGAATCTGGTGACAACCTATAATGTGATAAAAAGTGTATATAATGTAGAGAATGACATGGATTTTTCCATTACATCTCATCAACTTGTCTAAATCTGAGTATATGGAAACCAATATGCCATGTACATCCCCCCAATTTGGTATCTGATTATACTAAATATTAATCAAGTATGTAATAGCTAAAATTATGTAATTGATCTAAAAGTATGAGTGATCATGCCACACATGATGCCCCAAAATTTGAGAAACTAGTATGAATATAAATTTAAAAGAATAAATTTGAGATAAGTATAAACATAACTACCAAACTTGTGACTATATATGTGCAAATATATATTATACATGGTGTACTAGTCTGAATGATCTAGACTATCCTAAAGCTAGGGCTAATGGATAGTAGCTCCCTATAGTGGATAGTAACTCCCTATGGCACTAGTTTCTCTATCTAGAAACTACTGACTACTTGGTCTTATTTCTATAGGATTTGAACTAGTTGCTAAGTCTCTATTCAGTTTTATGTTTGCCATGAGTCTGATATCTAAAATTGAGACTTTGTGTTGAAATGTATATATGAATAGAAAAGTAAGAACCTAACATCTATAAAAAACCCTTATGAATTCCCACTCTTTTTAGGGTAGTTGTGAAACCTATGTATAAAATTCCTTCTAAATAAGTAACACTATAAAATGTGTTAGGTGGAGCATGTGCATGATATCCCAATACAATGTATAAACATAACACCAGAATGTAAATCTATCTAAGCATAAGTATGGAATGTAATATGTATGTTGTAATTTAACATTACAAAAGGGTGTCAATATAGATGTAATCAATTTATAATAGTAATCTAAGTAACTACCTACAGGGATGGGGTATGATGTCCATCATGTCTCCCAAGTAGGGAGGGTAGATACATGAAATCCGTCATGGCATTAAAAACTAGTGTGTGTATGTAACAATCAAATAAAAGTTTCATGGTATAGAAGCATATTAGGAAGCAAACATACAAGAACATTAGGCATGCCAAAGGTAGTCCAAAGGGACTAAATATAGGTTATATGGGCATGTGTCACTAAATATGAGAATGAAGACATACAAGGACATGTTCAAAAATCCACATACATAAATAAAAATCAATCGAGCAAGAGCCATAGAGAAGGACATGTTAAAATGTCCAAATATAGAAATATTAAAAATCACACATTAGGGACATGGGTACATGTCCAAGGCATACAAATATATAAGTGGTGTAGAAGCCAAAGAATAATGACATATTCAAATGCCATCAAAGATGGAAGAAACATAGGAAACACAATAAATTTTAATCAAAGATATAGAAAGGAAAGAATGTATAACTATGTAATACAAATTTATGTAGATGTTAGGATGTATATATACTAAGTATAACTAGTAATAGTCAATTAAAAAATTGAGAAATGATCTATATTAATATAATTCAATGCATAACTTGACTATATAGTATGTAAAGATAAAACTTGGTTAGTAGCAACTGTGTATGGATGACCTCAAGTGGGAAGATTTATCAAATGTATAAACCTAGATCAGTGTAATTCCCCCAATGGGTAAATGATATCTAGACTAGATCAGTGTAGTGGATAGGATTCATTTCTAGAATCTACATGCACTCGACAATAACAAGTGAAGCATATGTGTATGATAAACTGACTATATTAGGATAGCTAACAATATGCAACATCTAGAAATTAGTATAAATGTAAACATATAAATGCATAGAATCTATACTTTTTTTATGATTTTGAAATATTAGAATGTTTTTATATTTTGACATATTATATTGTTTTTTTGTTTTTTGAGTATAAGCTATATACAAGTAAATGACAATAAACTATGTATAAGGAACAAAAGAGAAGTAAGTATGTACAAGATTAGGAACCATACTAACCAATGAGTCTCATGGTCAACTCACTATCATAATGGCATGTGTTGATTATAAGAATGATAATATCTCATGTTGTGTGATTTCTATGTTTGTAGTTAAATGTTGTTTAAGTAAGAATCTAAGTATTAATCATCATTATAATCATAATAACCTAATTCACTTGAGGGAACTACCTCATAATATGGAGTTGAACATTATTAATTATGATTTGGAATATTGATTTTAATTTTTACCTTTAAAATCATGCTTATTGTAGACATATGCTATTGTGGAGGCTCTTTTACTAGAAAACCTATTTTGAGAATGCTTGTAGGTTGAGCTTAATGTTGACTTTGCAACTTAAGATCTTACTCCTTCTGTAACATGTATTGTTTATCTATATGTTTTTCCTTGATAAATTATATATGATGTGCCTTAAGATGTTTAGTAATTCCCAAACCTTTTTGACCAATAATATCAACTTATAGAATAAGAGTAGTGATGCCTTTAGCCTACTTTCCCAACCATGACTATGATAATCATACTTTTTTAGATAATATTGACCAAAATGATGCCATATTAAACATCAATCCTCCTTTTGGAGAGGTATCTTTACTTGATTTATTGGTGCTTATTATACTATTTCTTGAATTGACTATCTTTTGAACCTTTTGTTGTTCTAGTTGTGTTTTGATAGCCATTTTTATACTATTTCTAAATTTGACCCTTTTTAAATTGGTTCATATGCAATTGTATGCTTTTTAGATTAAGTTTCACTGTTTGATTCATATGTATCCATAATCTATTGTATTTTCCTTTTCAATGCTAAACATGAATCGGTGTGGTGCCCATGCATTCTATGATATGCACAAAAATATCTAAATCACCTCATTGGGTATAGAGTAGGTAGGTTAATAAAGTTATATTTAATCATTTCCCTTAGTGTATCACTTAAAATATTATTTTACCTTTGAATTATTTTTGAATCACTAGTTTTATATGTACTTTTTTTTTGTGATTTTTTGTTTTTTATATGCAACATTTTTTTGCATAAATTGACTAGTTAAAGATGTATAAACATGATTTACACTATTATGCCCTGGAAGCCTTTATCTTGTAAATTATTTTTATAATGTTTTGATATTTTCATTTAGTGGTTTATTTTGATTTTTTAAACCTATAATTATCTTTATCATATTGACAATTTGATCATATAGAGTTTCACAAGTGAAAACCCTAGCTATTTCTTTTTTAACATGTAGGCACATACGTTGTAGGGAAGAGGTGTAAATAGAATGAGTAGGGGGATTAATGACATTGGTATAGCCTAACTCATCTCATGGAGGGAATATAACATGGACCTAGGTATATGGAAAGTATTTATCACCCTCATTGAGATGAGGAGGAGAAGGAGACTCTTTCTTGTGCATATTATATGACATTAAAACTTGAAACATAGTTCTTAGCTTATATGTTTAATTCTTTATGTGTGTATAGGTTTTATTGTTAATGGAATTCCACATAGGATAAATATAACATGCTATGATATATGAAGCATATTGAAATTGATATAAATCATCATCTATAAATGTGTTTATGCCTTTTTTGAGTTCATTCCAAATTAAAGGGAACAGGCATGTAAATGAAAGTATGAAACTTTCCAACAAAAAATGATTAATTTATTTTGTCATTATTATTATGATTTTATGAATTATAATATATATGAATTTAAAATAAGAGTATATATATAAATAGGATAAAAACCCTAAGTGTGTCTAGGGTTAGGGTTTTTTGAATCTAGGGTTTCTTTGCAAATATTTAAATTATATTTAAATAAATTGAAACCCTAATATGAGATTGATTTAATTATCTATGTTGTCTAAAAAAAAAAAAAAATTAGAAGTATGCATCCCTAATTTATTTCAAAAAAAATTGGATTAATGTAAACTAGGGTTTGAAGCAATATTCAAAGGAAGTCAAGTTCACCAAATGATTCAACCTTTTTAGGGTTTTATAATTAAAATTCTATGTTTAGATTAAAGGGCTGAGATGTGTAAATTAGTAAAATAAATATACAATAATTAAGTATTGATATGTCATGACATTTGAATTTGTTTGAATTTATAAAAAGAAATTATAAATAGGGATAAATAAAGACTTATCTAAAAATTAGCTGTCGTGGATGAAATGGGTTTTTTAAGTTGAGATTTGGGTAGTAATTTATGTCATCAAGTGGATTCTAGTGTTCATCTTCTCACTAGACATTAGTGCCTAGTTTGGATAGTATTTCCATCTATGTGTAGTGTCTTTGATGTGGCACTAATGTTCCCTTTAGGAAACTATTCCTATTTTTGGGAGCACCTACACCTCTGTATATGTGTCTTATTCTTGTGTGCATGAAAACTATAGCTCTATATTGTGCCTAAAAAACCTAATTTAAGGTGCAAACCCTAATCCTCCTTACAAGTATGGCATGAGAAATAATCTCGTGTGTGTTATTAAGATAGAATGGAAATCATTAACACCTTATTGTGTAGAGAGTTTCCTACATACCAATACTTTAAAAAAGGATCTAGCCTAATGTATTACTCTCACCTAGTGCTTGATGCAAGTGTAAGTGAATGCTAGAATGA